>ML796106.1:0-38444 GCA_009831015.1 Picea engelmannii
GGTGGGTGTGATGAATTAAATGAGCATGGTGGGGTGTTATGTACATTTTGGGGAAAATTATCAAATAACATTTATTAGCTAGCATGAGAATAAAGACTTTTTATTTTATTTATTGTTGTTTAATGCAAGTCATTTATATTTAGCTTTATTTTAATATTTTCCCAAAATATCTAGATAAGGGAGGTTGATGGATAATAATAAGGGTGGGGAGACTTGGGGAAGTGTGTATGGAAACTTGATAAAAAGGGAGAAGAAGTAGAGAGGAGGGGGGTGATGGAGAGGTTTGAGCATGATGAGAGGTTGTGAAATTCTTGGAAGATATGATTCTTGTGATAGTTTTCTTTGAGCATTTGTGCTTTGTTGTTCTTGGAGTCACGGGCATGGAGGGCCAAGAAACCGAAAGGTTTCTTGGAGCTAGGAAGTCGTCTAGGCTCCTAGTTGGCAGGGAGGATTCTGTTGTTTCACTCTGGGAAGGTCGTAAAAGAATGTTTGGAAGCGCCTGCGACTACATTACAATTGATGAGCTTCGACAAACTAAGGAAGAGGTATTTTTCAGTGGTATTTTTTGTTGATATTTTGTATATACTTTTGCTTTAAGTTTCAAATCTTAGAGTTAACCTATTACTTATTTCATCATGCTATCTAAATTTATCATTGAGGAAATGTAGAAGAATGGTGTAAATGAAATGAAATTATGTTAAAGCAAAGTTGTTATTGTGTATGAATTTAATAAATGATTAATTGCTTAGCATCGTGTAGAAGGGTGCTACACCCAGGAACAAGTGTGCTCAACACATGCTCATGGATTGAATGAGAAAGAGAAATTATTATTGTCCCACTGTGGGATCATAGAGAATCCATCAATTTGGAGATAGGGATGGATGGAAACATGTTGAATAACTAGTTGTGAAACTTGTAATTGAACAAAAAAATTCAAAAAAATAATTTTACCCACCTTGACAAATTCTCTTAACCGTCTAATTTTAGGGGCTTGTCAGGGTTCTAACAAAGAAAATGTAGACATAATTTTTTTGTTTTATATATATTTTATTTTCTTTAATAATTATTTTATTCTGGAATAAAAAGAGCCTTACTTAAAAAGCATGTCAATTAGAACAACTTTGTTCACTACTAAAAATATATATATAGTAATGTTGGTTGCAACGATTATTGTCATATATTGCAACAAGTGGAGATGTCGGCTAATTTCCTCAAGAAAGATCAAATTTACATACATAGTCTTGTATAATTTCTACTACTACAAAGTTATCTTGTATAATTTCTACTACTACAAAGCTAGCACTCATTGTTACACCTTCTTGCTCAAGATAGCTCAAATGTTGGACTATGTGGTGGATGAGGAGGTTGGAAAGGTCTTATCTGACCTAGTTCATTCTTGTAGTGTCCCCCACTAATAAACCCAACAATTTTAAAATTTTATGATACCATTAAAATTAATGCAATGCATCATACTAAAACTCTCATGTGTCTAACCATATTATAAAGACATGAATGCAATCCCATTAAAGATTCACATAGCAACATGTACATTCCTTAAAACTCAAACTAAATACACAAAAAATAAATCCCACAATGAAACACATTGAGGATTTAACAACATTATGAATTTCAACTAAATATACATGCACACAACAGCATATAGTTCACTCAATAACAAAGTTTATGCACAACAATCAAAACCCATAAATAAGAACATAAAAATAGAGATAAAACATTTATATGTTTATCAATAGATGTGCAACCAACTGCAGAGCACGAAATTTCTTCCCAACTATATAATTTATACTCTAAATCTTAGCAGTAAATCACCCCCAAGCTAGGGCTATCAATCCATAAGAGAGTTTTTCTCTACTATCCACTCACAGCCCAACACAACCCACAATAAGCTAATTTATCCTATAGTTATTCCAATCCACCAGCTCTCTTCCCCTCAACCTACACAACCTAAGGAATGGGATCCCCCTTCACTACACATTGTTCCTCGGGCCTTCCCACTTCCCTCCATGTCTCTAGCACATGTTGGCTAGGAATCCCTCTTACTGGGGACTCCAGGGATGTCAGATGTAACAAGAAAAATCACAACAACGACTCATTGCTCTATTGAAAAATATGACCTAGAAATTTCACTCTATAGGCCTAACATCCTTCTTCTTCATGCATTTGCAACTCAAAATAACTACTACACATGGCCATTATGGATTCCTTCAAGCTCCATCACTCTGCATTCCCCTGATGTCTCCCCAAAAACTAACTGTAAAAACTGCTCCATTTTTCCATATGAATTTTCCTTTTACCCATGCATGTTGACTCTGACATTCCCCAATGTTGATTGCACTTATCCCCTGTTCTCTCACAACTATGGGATGTGACTTTTCACACCCACCCTATTACATGTATTCAATGATTAGGCTCTCATACATCTAAGGGGAAAATTAGAGGGATCACTCAAAACAATAATTTTAGGAATGGTTTGGGATTTAAGACACGTTAATAAAACCCCATTAGATCCCTCCTCTCTTGAGGAAACTTAGCCCCAATGACTTTGTCCATGTCCATATGCATTCGGCATCACATTTTATTTTATTATTTTTGATATATAATGTGTATATATTACATCACTTTGCCCACGACCATATATCATATTTACATTATACATCATTAAACTGGGGATTAAAAATAGGGATGTTGCATTCCCCTCCCCCTACAATTTTGGTGCAAAGAACCATATCGATATACATGTAAGAGAAAATCGCATCATAATACTTAGTATTTTTGCAAGTTCACAACTTATGCAACAATTTCAACCATAAATATTTGGTTCCCCTCAACCTACACAACCCAAGCAATGTGTACATCCTTCTCTACATTGTGGTCCCTTCGGTTGTACCATTCCCCTTCCAGGGCTCTAGTGCAGGTTGGCCAAGAATCCCTGAGATATGGTTCAAGGAACTCCAGCTGCTAAAACATAGCCTTGCACACTTATATACAAATGCACATTTAGTTTTCTTCAAAAACTTTCAAAACGTTGTAGGTACTCCTCCCACAAAGTCTTCTCGTGCTCCCACATAGCATCTTCAAGCTATATCAGGTCCACTAAACCTTTACCATGTCGATAGATTTGTTCCTGAGCACTTTGAATTTTTGGTCCATGATGCACACTAGTTCCACCAAAAGTCCCATTCGTGTTCCACCTGGATCAAAGTCCAATCAATTATGTGGTTAATATCAAGCACATATTTCTTTAATAAAGACACATGAAACACATTATGAATTCTCATGGATGCAGGAAATGCAAGCATGTATGAAAAATGTATATCTTCTCCAAGACTTCAAATGGCCCACAACATCTCACTGCCAACTTTGGGATACTTCCCAATCTTAGCAAGCTTATTTTTTCTTCTACTTTTAAAAACACATCCTCACCCATTTTGAATTCCCTGTACATCTTTTTTTTATCTGCATGGCTCTTTTTCCTTTCTTATGCAACCTTTAAATTTTGTTTGATATTTACCATCTTCTCTGTCATTTCCCTTAGCAATTCAATCCCAATAGTTGCTATGTCTGCTAGGTTATCCCATCTCACTAGTGTGTTGCATTTTCTTCCATACAAGGCTTCAAACGGGTTCCTCTTTAATGATACATGACACTCGTTATTGTAAGTAAATTCAACTAGATGGAGATAGTATTTCCACTTGGAAGGCTGGTCCATTACATATATTCTTAGCATATCTTCAATTATCATGTTAGTCATTTCTATTCTCTTGTCTGACTCTGGGTGATATGTTGTACTGAAACTTAAATTTATCCCAGATCATTTAAACAACCCCTTCCAAAAATTTTGATGTGAACTTGGGATCTCTATCAGACACAATTACTTTGGGCACTCCATGTAGCCTAGAAATTTTCTTCATGTAAGTTTCTACAATGTTGGATACCCTGTGAGTTGTCTTCATTGGAATAAAATGTTCATCCTTAGCCAATTTATCCACCAATACCACAATGTAATCATGATGCTTCATTGTTTTGGGTATCTTAGTAATAAAATCAATTGTAACATCTTCCCATTTCCACTCAGGAATGGGCAATGGATATATCATTCCAACTGAATGTCTATGCTCAGCCTTTACCTTTTGACATTCTAGGCATTTGGATATGTATTGATCCACCTCTTTCTTCATTCTTGACCAGAAGTATTGGCTTCTTATAGCTGCAATTGACTTCTGATATCCTCGGTGCCCAGCATAAGGCACATTGTGCATTTCCCGCAGCACTATATTTTTCAACTTTTTATACTTTGGCACATATACCTTACCCTTGTACATGAGGACTCTATCCTCTTTTAAATCATAATCTTTAAATTTTCATTGATAATTGTCTTGTTGTAATAATTCTTTTATTTGCAGATAGTGTTGATCTGAATTTGCAGCCTCTAAAATTTTGTCTTTTAAATTTTACATATACATGCTAATGGTTGTAGCATGCATCTCATGCACTCTCCTTTTAAGTGCATTAGACACTTTATTATCCTTTCATTTAATATATTTTATATCAAAGTCATATTCACGAAGGAATTCCAACCATCTAATTAACTTGTCTGACATTCAAGGTTGGCTATCTAAATAAATATTTCATACCACTGTTGACCTCTGGTTTTGTCATACTTTCCGCCATACAAATACACTCATCATTAAACCTTCTCCCCACATTTCGTCAATAATATATCGCTAATTACACCATAAACCTCCATTATCTCTGGTTATTCATCCTATGTGGTTAATACATAGTTTTTCATATTTTTAGTGATTAAAAGGATGATTATACAACAGTTTTGTCGATGATGGTTTAATCATATGTTTCTATGTCCACACAACATGTTCTTTACTGTTCAGGTTTTGGTATGTGCACTGTCCATGTTCCGGTACCTGTATTGTTCATGTTCTGGTACCCGCATTGCAGGTCATCTGATACTCCAAGTCATCCGATACCAGAAGGTTCTACAGTCAACTTGTGCCTGGAAATTCATCTGGTACCCACACTCCATGTCATCCAATACTTTGCAGTGATCCAGTACTACCTTTGTGTTCATCTGGTACCAGCTCTCTACCTCTTCCAGTACCAGCTTCATCTGGTACCAGATTGCACCTATTCTGGTACTAGCTCCATCCAGTACTACCATCGCGTTGGTCTGGTACCCATAGTCATGACTGTGTTCATTTGGTACTAAACCCCTGGCTACAAGATTCGGGTACTAATTGTTCTAATCTGGTACCAACTGTTCTAATCTGGTACCAACTATGTTAATCTGGTACTAGAAATAATTCAAAATTTTGGAAAGCTTCTAGAGGAAAATTGGGTACATGGGTTTTGTCCAAAATGATGTTTTCATGCGTACACGTGGTACAGAATTCACCTAGATCGCACGTGTGGACCTCCAGCTCAAGGGGAATGATTCTGATAAAATTATTGAAAAGCTCAAACTGCCAACTTGCGCCTCGATTTCTGTGCAAATGGCATCAGATATAGAAATTCTACGAAATGTGTTTTGTCTAGAATATGGAAAATTACGCGGGCAGTTTTTCAAAATTGGAATTGGTTTGGAAGATATGGGTCGGGGACTAACTCTCTGCCCAAATTGCAATAAAACCCAGATTTTTGAGGATTTTATCTAAAAATGTAATATTTGGAATCTGAGTATTGGGATTCGGTCCCATCCACTCCTCAATGATTATTCATGTATAAATAAGCCTCATAGGGCTATGATAAAGGGCCATTAGTTTTCATGAAGACTTTGTAAATGAGAGATTTATTCTTGTGAGAAGGCTTTGAGTTGCTAGCCATGTAAAAACATAGTTTTTTATCTCAATGAAGAATTGATTATTGTTGCCACATTGAGCATCCCTCTAGCTTGATCTGAGTTCTTCTTAGAAGCACTGACCTTCTGGGAAGGGCCCCTCGGTGGGGGTAAGTGTTGCCATATTGTATTTATTTCGTAGATTAGTATTGTGTCGTTTGTCTACATGCAATTCAATTTTGGTTTTGATTGTTGATTGGATTTAATTTAGATGCATTTACATTAGTTTTGGTAATTAAAACTCAGATTTCATTTTACCCTTCATTTGTTTGCACCAATATTGTAGATATATGCCACTTGCATTAATTGTTCTCAATACTCTGTTTTGTGCAATCCATTCTCATTACATTCCAATTCATTTCCAAACCTTCTTCCCATTTATGCATCTTGTATTTTCTTCAGAAATCCATTGGAATAATAATCAAGATCACATTTATATGATCAACTTTCATATTCATTGCCGCCTATTTTCATTAACAAACACATATCTTTTGCAACTGCTATACTCATCTAGATTCAATTCATGCACAAAGATCAATTGTAGAAGGTATTGTTCGCCCTCCAACTCTTCATATTCCACTTGCAATTCTTCCCACAAACACTCTTCCACGCCTATGAATTATGTCCACACATTCGC
Source organism: Picea engelmannii (assembly GCA_009831015.1). Taxonomy (NCBI): domain Eukaryota; kingdom Viridiplantae; phylum Streptophyta; class Pinopsida; order Pinales; family Pinaceae; genus Picea; species Picea engelmannii. The sequence continues at coordinate 6,510 of ML796106.1, forward strand.
CCTTTGTTTCAAAACTAATCCATTATGTCATATGCATATACCCATCATTCATTAGATCTATTCTATTACCTATTCATATCTCCATTCCATCTCATTTATGTTTTGCTCTTGTTTACTGCTGCAGAGATTGATTAATTCACTAAGACCTTATCATATACACAATCTTTTGAATGCAGAAAATAAACAAGTATCACTCTTTATTCATTATTTTCTACCTAAAACTTAGTTAGATTTAAAATGTATTATTATTTGTATGCAAGTCTTTTAGAGCAGAAAATTAGTAAGCTTGCATTCTCATTCATTTCTTCTAGATTCCCATTGTATTAAATATCCATTACTCTTGTGCATTTGATTCATTCATTATTTATTTATGATTGGTGTATACATTTAAAAGGGTGCTTTTGAGTCTAAGTGAATCTTAGGTGTTGATTGAGTTTGATGATTTTGAGTTTCTCGCACTTAGTTTTTATTTCCCGTATCTTTGGATTCCTTGCACTTTAATTTCACATAGCTTCCATCACCAACAGAAAGATTAGAGGTCTAACTCGTGAGATATGGCCTTCCCGCATTGGAATTCTTCCTAAGGTGTTAGTTTCTATCGTGAATTTCATCTTCGTTTGTGTGTTTCTTTTATTGCATTTAAATGTGGATCTGCTATAGGAAATAATCATTGAAGGACAGAAAAACTTAAGTAAGCTACCCATGATTAATCACATGAACATCACCATGAGTGCATGAAAGACTATGTTCTAAGCCTTTATAGCACTAAGTTATTCCTACGTCCCAGTGATGAATCTTTAGTGTTAATTTCTTGCAGTGTGGGTTTGAAGATTGTTTTGTTGGCTTTATAATAGGCTAGACTAGGCTCTGATCCTGCGTTTCCTGGGCTTGCAGCTCAAAGCTTATGAGCCCCAGTTGATAATTAAATGTGGGAATTAATAGTGCATATATTTAGCCCCAACAACCACTATGGTTTGTTCTTAAATCATATTTTTCCCATGAGATAATGCCTCCAAATTTTTAATGCATTGATTATAGTTTCCATCTCTAAGTCATGTGTGGCATAGTTCCTCTCATGTTCTTTCAACTTTCTTGATTCATAACATACCACATGCATGTTTTGCATGAGGACTCCACCAATCCTTCCCTTACATGCATCAATGCATACAACAAAATCTTCAATATTGGTGCACTTGTCAAAATATTCTTCAGTTATTGAAATATTTCTTCACATTCAAAAGTTCATTCAAATTTTACACCCTTCTTTTGCAAATAAGTAATTGGGTTTGCAATCTTTGAAAAACCTTTAATGAATATTCTATAATAACCTGCAAGTCCCATGAATGATCTGACCTATGTCACATTCTTTGATGTTGGCCATCCTCTAATGGCATCTATCTTCTCAGGCTCACTATTATCCCCTCCTTTGAAATAATATGGCCCAAGTACTGAATCTTTCTTTGATAGAAAATGCATTTACTTAACTTGGTATACAACTGATGCTCTTTCAATACTTGTAGCACCATCCGTAAATGTTGTTCATGTTCCTCTTCTGACCTTGAGTAGATGAGTATATCATCCAAGAAAACAATTACAAACTTGTCCAAATATTCCCTGGACACTCCATTCATCAGACACATGAACATAGTCGGTGTGTTTGATCACCCAAATGGTACCACCACAAACTCATAATGTCCATATCTTGTCTTGAATGTTGTCTTTTTGATATATTCTTCTTTTATTCTCACTTGATGATAGCCTAACCTCAAGTCAATCTTGGAAAATATTCTTGCACCTTTCAACTGATCAAATAGATCATCAATCATTGGCAAGGGGTATTTGTTCTTATGGTAACCTTATTCATTTATCTGAAATCAATCCACATCCTTAAGGTTCCATCATTCTTTTTCACAAAGAGAACTGAGGAACCCCAAGGTGACACACTTGGGAATGTATACCCCTTGTTTAGAAGTTATTCAAGCTACATATGAAATTCATTCAACTTTGTTGCACCCAACCTATAAGGAGTCTTGGATATTGGGCAGCTCTTGGCACCAAATAAATGGAGAAATCAATGTCTCTCTTTGGTGGAAATCCTGGTGTATCCCCAAATGCATCCTCAAAATATTTCCAGAACAGATGGTATTCAACACTTGGTATTTTATCTTTAGCTTCCTCTTCCTAAAACTCTAGCATCCTTTCCTAAAACTCTTCTTCAACTACATGGTTGAAATTTATCTGATAGATACATACCTTAGAATCGCTTGAAATTTCCCTTATTGCCCTTCTCCATCAATACAAGTGAATGCCTTGCTATATAAATCTAGGACAGCATGATGTTTCTCCAACCAATCCATACCAATTGAACAGTCATATGAACCCAAAGGTATGATGTTCAAATATGTATTTGTGTTGATTCCATTCATGTCCATTGGACAATCCTTAACTAGCTCATTAATCATTCTCTTAGCTCCCATGGCTAACTGAACCAAGAAATATTTCTCATGTTTTAATCTTTGCAAATGAAATATTTCAACAAGATTAGGTGGCTAGATCTAGAATCAATTAAAATGGGTATGGGATTATTATCAATCTTACCTTCTACATCAATCATAGGAGAATAGTACTCTTATTTCTTGTTCTCCAAGGATGCATAAATCCTTGGCATGATTCTACCCATGTCCTCAACTGTATCAGCCTCCTAAATATTGTGAATTGTCCTCATCCTTTCTCCTTTGTGAGGAAAATCCCTATACAAGTGGTATCCCTCACATCCCCAACATTTTATGGGTTGTTATCTTAGCCTTTTCCCAAATAAATATGTCATCCTAGGCTCATTTTTTGCTAGCTTCCCTTGTTGATATGCATGAGATATGTTTATGTAATATGGTGGCTTAAAACCTTTCTTTCTTTGCTCCATATTTCCTTTATTTTTTTCATCACAAGCCTTTTGGAAATTTGGTCTTCATCTATTCTTATCATAAAGGTATTTTGTTTTCTTTATGGTTTATTCCAATGTCCTAGGCTCATCATAATGTATCTTATCACTGTAGAAAGAAGGTGGTAGGTTGTGATTTTTGCTACTTTTCCTGATTCATTGTAGCTTCACATGGTAAGGTACCACCACATGGATACTCTTCCTTGAAGGTGGTAGGCTATGATTCTGGCTTCTACATTTGATGAGTAATCATGAAATTGGAAATATTTTCTCATTCCCAACTATTGAGATTCAAAATATTCTCCCTTTTTATGTTCTCCAACAAAATTTGGTGGCTTGAGATTCCTTAGCTCTCCTTGCAAAATATTTGACTCGAGCTTTCTCCTCTGCTTTATGACAAGGGACACACTTAGGCTAATCTCTATCACCGAACATGCATGTTATCTTCTAGTATATTTTCCTAGCGAGTGATGATGTATGCTCACACTCCTTGATGGCCTATATTCCTTGTGGTCATCCCTCCTATCATGAGGTCTAGATCTTGCCATTTTCCTAGCACTAGCTACTTGTGATGTGCCAAAATCCCTATTGACTTGTCTCTGCAGCATATTCATACTCTATAGAATCTCCTTCTGAGCCTTAATCATCCTTTCATTGTCTTCCCTGTAGCTTTGCACTTCTCCTTGCAAGCTTCTCATATTTTTATCCAGCTCCACAGGCTCCACCCTACTTCTTCTTCCATTGAACTCGGTCTTTGCATTTCCTATGCTGACATGTAGACCTTTGACCTCATCCTCATGGATTTAATATCCTTGCGAATCCTAAAAATCTCTATTCCTCATGTAGGAACCAAAATATTTTTCATGTACCTCTAATTATGTAAGAAATGTGCATGCAACAATTGATGTTAGAGTTAGCATACGATAAAATATTTCATTAATTAGGTTACATGTCATTATTCAACTAAATTTATGGGGAGTATAGAAGCATTAGAATCCAATTCTAGTTGTTCAGATACATTCTCCTATAAATTATCTTTCCAATGACTATACGCATGCATAACTCATAGTTCTGAGCTAAGAGTTACAACCTTCTGAAGTTTTCAATTTCTATTCATTTGTGTTATGTTTTCACTACTGTCATTTTTCTGATAGACCATTTTCTACCATTTGTAAAAGAAAATCCATTAGGAACCAGAAAAACTTTATATCGGGTGCAAATAGAATTTATAATTGTGAACACACAACAACTTTTAAATTTGGAATCTAATGCTCCAGTTAAATTCTGTATAAATTTGGAATTGATTACTTTGTGCTTTTACACTTTCTCCAAACTAAATTTTTATCCAAAACTAGTTATCTCCCAAATGATGCAAAACTGGAAAAAAATCCTCAAAACAAAGTTGTTTGGATTGATGTGTAGAACAAATGTTGACTAGATAAAAATTTCTGGATTGGTGATCTAGGGTCCCTTTTTCTCCTTTAAATTTTTCAAAAATCCCCTAAATGCGCCCAAGAATAGTAGATATTACCCTGTTTGAGCATCCCCACACCAACTCCTTCTGAATTTCTCTTGGAGCCTAAATGGGTATCTTCATTCTTGCATTTTGAGTTCCCTATAAAATTTTCACCTTTTTCTGGGGCCCCGGATACCAAGCACAACCTAGATCTTTGAAATTCACTAATTTGCATTTTTCAAAAAAATTATGCATAATTAACTAGTGTCCCTCACTAAAATTATTGTAGCCCTTGTTACTACGGACACACACCTAAAATTTCATTTGATTATGAGTTGAAATTCTCTTGTTATGGCCAAAACAAGTTTTTGGCTCCAGACTTTTTTCTAAATTGTTTTTTTTCTCCTTCCCTTTCTCCTCTTCTTTGGTGATCTCTAAAACCCTTCATTGGAAAGCAATTATTTCCTTTTAACTTTTGTTTGCGCTTCGCCAAAATTTTCTGAACTTTGAACTCCATCATCCATCAATGAATCTCTTTTAACTTTTATTCAGGCTTTGTCGAAATTTTCCAAACTCCAAACTCCATCGTCTATTATCCATTGGCGATTATATTTTAACTTTTGTTCAGAATTCATCAAAATTCCCCAAACTCTAAACTCCAATGGTCATCAACCATCGATGATTCTCTTTTAACTTTTGTTTAGACTTTGTTGAAATTTTCCAAACTCTAAACTGCATTGACCATCAACCATTGGTGGTTCTCTTTTAACTTTTCTTCGGACTTTTCCAAAATTTACTGAACTTTGAACTTAGAGGATTTTGACCACAATTAGGATGAATATGGGTCATCAATCTCAAAATAGAATGCAATATTGGTTGTTTATTCATCAAAATATACTCCATGCTCCATTCTTTCTTCCATCATGGCATTGCCAACATGGACACTAATAATCCATTTCATGGGTATAGTCCACGTCATCGCCTGTACGAAATTTTCTAATATCCTAAAACATTATAATTTTTAAGAATTTTTTAATTTCTCTGAAATTTTTCTTTGGTCAGCTTGGAAAATTTAACTGATCCAGAAAGAATCTCAGTCATTGATCACCAAGTCAATTGTGATTTGGGCCATTGATTTTTCTAACTCTGGACTCGCCATTAAAACTCAAAATTTGACCCTCCATACCATTGACTCTGCAACTTGCATTTTGATGCCATTGATCATCTCCTCGGCCATTATAAGTGCAAATTCAACCTAAATTTGCTCAAAAATATGGGGATTTCACTTCAGTTTCACAAATTTCCCCAATCCTTTGTAGATAAAAATTCTTCAATAATGAAATTATTGAATTCGCATTGGTCTTTGGCCCATATGGGTCTGGTGTTGGACCAGAAGCTTTGATACCACTATGTAGCATCCCCCACTATTAAACACAAAAATTTTAAAATTTTTTGATGCCATTAAAATTAATGTAATGTAGCATACTAAAACTCGCATGTGTATAACTGTATTATGCATACATGAATGCAATCTCACTAAACATTCACACAGTAGCATGTTCATTGATTAAAATGCAGATTAAATACACAACAAATAAATCCCACAATAAAATGCAACGCATTAAGGATTTAACATGTATTTAACAACATTATGAATTTCAACCAAATATACATACACACAACATCACGTAATTCACGCAGTAACTAATTTTCTGCATAGCTATCAAATATCATAAATAAGAACATAAAAACATCGATAAAACACTTATCTTTTTTTCAATAGATGTATAACCAGTTGCAGAGGACAGACATTCCTCCCAATACTAGATTTGTTTCTCCAAACCTCAACAACAAATCACCCTCAATATGGGGCTACAAATCCAGGAAATAGGGTGTCTCTATTGTCCACTCAGATCCCAACGCAACCCACAACAAGATAATTTCTCCTACAACTATCCCAATCTACCATCTCTCTTCCCCACAACCTACACAACCCAATGAATGGGATCCCCCCTTCATTGCACATAGTTCTGTGTGCCTTCCCACTTCCCTCCAAGGCTCCAACATAGGTTGGCTAGGAACATCCCTTGTTGGGGACTCCAGGGATGTCGGTTGTAACAAGAAAATGAGCAACAACAACTAGTTGCTCTAGGGAAAACTCTCACCTATAAATTTCACTCTATATGCCTAACAACCTAGTTCTTCATGCATTTACAGCTCCAAACATATACCACACATGGCTACTATAGCTTCCTTCCAGCTCCGACACTCTACACTACCTTATTGTCCCCCCAAAATCTAACTGTAAAAATTGCTCCCTTTTTCCATATGAATTTTCCTTTTTCCCATGCATGTTGACTTTCACATTCCCTAATGCTAATTGTATTCTAACCCCATCCTCTCTTTCACACCCACCCTCTTACATGTATTCAATGATTGGGATCTCATACACTCTAGGGGGAAATTAGAAGACTCACTCAAAACAATAATCTGAGGAATGATTTAGGATTTAAGACACATGAATAAAACCCACTTAGACCCCTCCCCTCCTCTCTTGTGGAAACTTATCCCCCATGACTTTGTCCATGTCCATCTATAGCCGACATCGCATTTTATTTTATTATTTTTGATATACAATGTTTTCATATTACATCGCTTGGCCATGACCATATATCATATTTACATTATACATCATTAAACTAGGGATTAAAAACTTGGATGTTACAATTCCATCAGAAGATATTGTAAAGATGCCAAGATATTTGACCTATACTAGCATGTTAAGAAAAAAAATTCCTCTAACATTGGAAAGCAAGAAGCTAATCCATGTTTTGGAAAAGTTAGAATAGTTGGAAAGAAAATATGATGCCTTCATCAATGTTATTATCACCTTAGATAAGGAGGACAATGGAGAGGAATACATGGCAGGAAAGGAATCCCATGATGTTACTATTGAAGGATTGGAAGAAAAAACCCCATCAAATCCCATCGACCTAGACACTGAATCCTAGGAATGATATATAGGCCTACTCCATTTCCTTCTATTTATATGAAGACTATTGTTTTATTTTTAGGCTTTAAGGCTGGCAAGACAACAAGTATAAGGATTTATTATACTATTATTTTTATGCATGTTAATGACATTGGATGACATATCTCACCATATGACATGAAATTACATCTATGCAATTTCAGAGCATACTTTATGAAAACATCCTTATTATACTATTATTTTTATGCATGTTAATGACATTGGATGACATATCTCACAATATGAAATGAAATTACATCTATGCAATTTCAGAGCATACTTTATGAAAACCTCCTTGTGATTCAATTGTAGTAACTTGACCACTGAAAAGTGTCACTATGATATTTTTCTACCAATGTGAATATCAAAATTTTAAGGCCTTTTTTTACCAAACCTAGAATCCCATAATAACATCAATTTACATAGCTGAAACAATATTACCATACACCTAAGACCTATTGATACTATGACTTACATCAGGCCTGAAAAACACACAAACCCATACACGAGGCATGTTAAGGGACTCTTGGCATTCGTGAAAATCAATGGGAAAACTAGATTGTTGGATGGATGAGAAAGATAAAACAATATACACTTAAGGTTATGAAAAATGGCTACCTAAAAGTACCATAGTGAAAGGGTATATCCATCTTTGAATTCATTGATATTAGAGTAATAAGATCTCTTATAATGGGGATGTATCTTCAACTACAACAAAAACTTTGCATTGTTGGTGTAGTCTTTTTCTTTACACCTCAAATACTTGAATACTCTATAGTCAATAAAATATTAACTAAAAACAATTATTTTCTTTTAGAAAGTATAGTTACCTATCAATGAATGTTTTCCATTATAATTCTTGCAATGTTTCCAATGGGCCATGTTGGCAAAACGAAAATCCCTTCTATCCACCACTACAGTGTGACTCATTACAATCAAAAATATTTCCAGCAAGATTTAGAGGAGTGTGCCTAGGTATTTGTGCTATGTAGATTTGAGATCTTTGGAAGGGGACTCTACATCATGTGTCTTTGAAATTTCCAGCTTGTCATTATAAAATTCATCATTTGAGATTTCCACATTGTAGAAGGAAACATTCAACAATTTTCCACTTCCATGCACTATAGAACCAAGTTGTTAGTGTGAATGTGATGCATTTTTGGGGGTAATATTCTTCTTGTATATGTTGAAAAGCACGTCAATCATTTTGGATAGTTAATGGGTGGTAAGATATTCAAAGCCTAGACACCTCTATTTATAAACAAAGCCTTGACACATCTACTAGTGAACAAAAACAAATATCGTTTAGTTCTATGGACCTACTTACCTTATTGTAGATCCAATAAATTGGCACACGCAAGTAGAACTCTAACCATTGTTATTGAGTTGTGTTTCATGCATTGGACTTATATTTCATTAAATAATGAAAAGAGTTGGATTGATCCAATGTTTACATTTGTATGTCCGTTGAAATATTGTCATGGTTACTTGTGTTGAATAAGAACTAGCTTTAACCTATTGGAAATCTAGGTAACTCCACGCTTCTTTCGAATACTTTAGAGATATTCGCACTCTCAAAAAGACACCCACAAAGACAACTTTTATATGGTGGATATTGTTCCAATACCTCCTATAAACCTCAATATGTTTGCACCTTCAATTATTTTTGCATTTTGAAACATTATTTAAATATGTTCATGTTTTTTGATGTCTTATTATCTTCAAGGTTTTTATGATTCCTCTTGTGTATACCTCGACACCTTTTTACCTTCAAAGACACCCTCTTTTATCCCTCTATGCATTGGAGTTTTTCATCCCTATGGGAACCTCAATTTATTTTCACCCTTCAATGTTTATGCATTTCCAAAAATTCTTAAAAATTTGAGGTTTAAATTGCAAATTTTATTTTATCTGTTTGGGCTTAATAGATCAAGGAGTTAAGATGGATATATGCTAATGTTATATTATCTATAACTAATTTTTAACACAATTATAGTACTTGAAAGGAAAAGGATTTTCCCACTTGAAATTTAAGTATAAAAGAAACACCTTGAACTTTTAGTAAAAAAAACCCTCTTTTATCTAAACCCTAATTTTCACATAACCTTACCTTATGACCTGAGAAAGCTTATGCTTATAAACCACATTTTCAACTCAAAACCCTAATGTTAATTCACATGTATTAAGAAAAAAAATTGACCACCAATAGCAATGGTAAGAATGGGAAATCAATAACAAAAACAGGAAGAATGATTTTATGTTCAACAATCAACAAGAATTGCAAGAATAAACAATGGCAAGAAACCCTATTGTATGCACATTTTGAACATAATAGCCTATATATTATTGAAGAATGATATGAAACCTAAATAAACCATAAGTATTATAGGGTAGTAATTGATAAAAGGATTATTCATATTCTTCAACATAATTAATAACTTAGCATGAGTTCCCCTAGTAAAGGAATAGAATACATATTAAATGCACATTCACATTCCTTCATAGAGTCACCCATTTCTTTGTCACAAGTTTAAAAATGAATTATAATAGTTACAGTCAAATTTGTATATTTAATATAAGATATTTAATAGTCTCCAACAAATGAACACAATAGTAGGCCAATGGGACTAAAATTGCATCCAATAACAAGAAGTACAATGTGGCAGTGCCAAACAACTATGATATCTTATATCCTCACAAAACCCATGTGTCATATTTTCAATTTTTCTCCAAGAATCATTTGCCATGATTACAAATTTCACTAAAACTGATCATTTTTTGGCAATATTGCAAATTTCCTAATAGTGTTGTAAAATGCATGCAAGATAAATAAAATTTAGTGTTGGAAACAAACCAAGTATGCTAGGTTATAGTAATTTGGCTTCCTCACAAAACCCATGTGCCGGAATTTCGGGAGTGTTTTTAATATAATGCATATTTTAACATATTTGTATGCATATATATTAAAAAAAAACATGCAGAATATCGAATCGACTGTGTAAAACATGAAAACATAGATTTAACTACAGGATTAGTGATGATGATTAAAGTGTCAACCATTTAGTACGCATATAACATAAATAATCTAGTAGTTATAACTTATAATATTGTCGTCAAATGATCAATCATCAATCATCAACCACAACATCAACCTTTAAGTTTCAACATATCAAATTTGTCATCAACAAATTGTTACAAATAACATCAAGCACAAAATGAAATAGAACATCATATTCATGACCAAAGAGTTGTATGATTGAATCAATAGTTCAAAGGTAGGTTCAAATTTCAAAGTTCAAATTGAAACTATCATATAATGTTTTCAAAATAAGCCATAATAAAAACAAAGTACTAAGTTCTAGAGACTACTTCTAAAAAGGAAAAAAAAAAGGGATATAGTATCTATTAAGCTTTCCTCTTTCCACGAGAAACTTCTACTTTATTTCCCCGTGATATATGAAGAAGAGGACCAAGAGTAGGTGGAAGTATTCATGGAACATGACCAGTAGTTGCATGGCCCCCATGTAACACTGGATGTTGTGAAGATAACGTAAAAACTCATTCATTAAAAAATCTACTAGTGGATGGGTTTTGTGGATAAATTTGTCCTACATATAAGACACATCTCCCTTGGATCTCTCCTTGATTGAAGACAGATAGAGGGGATAGATTCCTATATAGTTTTCCCTATATCTAACTAAATTTGTTTCTTTTTACACTAATGGAGAGAATGATTAACCTCTTTATCAAAGGTTATCCTTGTGTGTTCGATTGATTCACCTCTCGAGATCCTAGCTCCAGCTCCTGCGATCTACTTCCTGCACACAAGCAACAAACAATACCAATCTATAAATTCTCTGTAGCATTATGAAATCATAAATTCATTTAGATCTATCTTGATCTATTCAATGTGAGGCTATATCTAATATACATCATTGAAAATGAACAAATTGAAAGGGGAAAACCAATTATCTCTATTAATACGAAATGGAGTAGTACATCAATGCACTTTTCCCCTAGGTGTAGATGCACTCATCCTTGCCCCTTGCTCCCTGATCCTCCTCATATTTTCAACCAAGATAGGAAACTTGACTGCAATTGATGTAGAATGGAGAAGCACATTAGTGTTTTCATAGCATAACTCTATGAATGATTCTTCCTCCTCATTCTCAATAGTGGCCTTCTTTATATATATTCATGGAAGAGGCTTGGGAGAGCTTCTAGATATTCTAGAGACTAATGGAGACTCGAATGTTGTGATATGCAGGGCTCATGCCATGAAGAGACAACTTATCCATTGCTTACCTCTTTGAAAATACAAGAATCTAGAAGGTTATAGAGGGTTTCATGGGTTGCACATTGATGTCTAGTGACTAGTCGTTTGTTGTCATATGTGTGACTAGCGACTAGTCACGTGTTTCCATATGTATGACTAGTGACTATCCTCGAAAATTGATTAAATCCTGAGTTGAAGAGTGTGTTTCAACTGTTATATTATGTTATGTTCCTCTTGACATTGTAGGGTGGAAATTAAGGCTATAACAATGGGGGTGACCAAAATATGTTAGGGTATCTATTCTCAATAATTTCTCGTGTTTCCTTACTATTAGAAGCATTATTAGTGATGACTTGTTTGTCATTGTATGGTCCAATCTCTTGAATGGTTTTAATTAAGGATTTTGCAATATTAATACCAGTCTTGTAATGATTTGAGTAGTCATAGGTAGATGAAGGGAAGATCACACCACTAGAAGAAACACCGAGAATTTTATCAATAGCCCATCTTTAACATTTATCCAACCATCAAATACAATGGATACTCCATAATGGTTCCAAGAATTTGTAAAATTTCCCCAAGAACTTATATGGATTTTGGATCTTTCCCTATCAAGTCCTAAGGTTATATATTTGTTATACCCAGGGATATTGTATCCTTTAGTGGCACCATTGATGGATTGTATGATGTCATGCCAATAGGGTGAGAAAATAACATTGAATGGTACATTGCATGCAAAGAGAAACCTAAAAAAAATTGCATCCATGTCATCCCTAAAACCTTGGTCAAGGAAATCCGATATTTCTCTATGCCCTGAATGCACAAGCGATAATCCATTATCATGAGGGTAAAGAGATTGAATACTGAACATTCTTTGTGAACTCTCATATTCAACCCTTTATTTTTTGGATTTGTTTTGTGTTTCATCCTCTTCCTTTTGGTATTTGTTTCTATTTTTTAATGGCACATGCTGATAGGTTTTGACTCCTATAGTCTTACCTTCATCCCATGGAATAATCCCATAGACATTGTCTCTCACATGGGTATAGGAACCTATGTAAGTTTTATGGAAATGAGAGCATATAAAAACAAAATCTTCCACCCCCTTTCCCTCCCCCAAGCCTTGTCACATATTTCTACAAGGGTGTTGAGATATATTTGGGTTTTTTCCCATCATCACTGTCATTTTCATTATCATCATCCCCTTCCATTTCTTCCTCCTCTCCATGGTATGTGTTGTCTACTTTTATTTCTTCCTCATTATCATTGGTATTTCAATATCATCCCAACATCACCATTATAATAAAAAATGGAACCAGAAATAAATACCACATTGACATACTCATTAGGCTTGTTGAACCTTGAGAATAAATTGCTACTTATAATAGAATTATGGATAAGGAGAAATGGGAAATATTAGGAGAAGAGAACATTCTAGTATTCAACATAGCATAATATACTAGTTTACAACACACAGGGAAAAAAAAAAAAAAAAAAAACCACACAAGAATGGAATTTAGAGCCTACCTCTTTAGCTATCCAATGGTGGTTGAATGTAAATATGGAATCCTTCAATCTCCCTTCCAATATCTCAAAAATGGCACCCTTAAATCTCCCTTCGAAGCTCTCACAAATGGAACACTTCAATCTCTTCAAGAACTAGCAAGAAGCCCACTCAAAACCCTAGCATAGATGAGTGAAATGAAAAGTAGAATAAGAGAAAAATGGGGTGAGTGATTGTTTTAATCCATAAAAACTCTAGCCATGCCTTTTTGAATCTTAAATTGGTTCTCAAAAGAAGAAAAAAAATTACAAGTTCACCTCATCGTGTGGGAGCGCCAAGCGAGCAATTTTTTTCTCTCGAGATCAATTTGGAATCGCTTTAGGAGAACTTAGGGGGTGCTCCCCAAACAGTCCTTGAAATGGAAACGATAATTTTTTTTTAAGGGGTAACTTTCTCCCAGAAGGGAGCATTCAGGAAGCACCCTCCCAAGGTTCTTCCTAAATACTTCCTCTAGGAGCACGCTTTGGTAGTGAATTGCTTGTGCGGGGGTGCTCCCTTACAACATATATTCAAACCTTTATCTTCTAATTGATTCCTATTTAGCATTTCTATAATGGATACATTCAAATGCATTTACGAAAAGGTTCTGTATTTAATTGGCACATCTCATTCTTGAAAGAGGTGGATTATAAATAGGTCTTTGATTGTTGTTCCACTTTCAAACAACCATTCACCGATAGTTTTACTGGGGTTTTTTAAGATCATTTGCTTGACAATAGAAAACATAAATCAACGTCTATAAACTTATGTTGTTCACCATACAAGGACTCCAATTTAAGACCCATACAAACAAGATTGTGTGGGATTTCACCTCAAACCATTCAAGAAATTGAGTTTTAGTGCATGCCATGTAAAGACTTCCAAATTTGTCCTCTCAAATTATTCCTTAGTTTGTCACAACTTTATGATGATATACTAACAATTACTCAATCTAATTATAATTATAAATAGAATTGTATTATTATTGCACATGCATTATTGGTTTACCTAGAGGCTTCAAAATAAGTATTTAATCTTCAAACGTTATCCCGCCACTTATATCTCATAAAAACACATAATATCATGATATTAGATATAGGACATTGTTTTGGGTTCATCTTGAAGAGTGGTTCCCATGAAAAGGCAAGATGTCTGCATTTCAACCATGGTACTATTGTATATTGTATATCCCCTCATCTAGATTTTTTTCACATTTGGTTACTACTAAACAAACCTAAGGTATATATGTTTTTTAGTTTAATTGGCACTATATATATAAATTATTTATGTCCATTTCCATGGTCATTTGTTTATTAAAAACACACATTATTAATTATATACTTTTGCAAATAATGATGTTTGGTCATTTTAAACATTCAATCAAATGGACTGAACAAGTTTCTTGGATGTCTTATGCTAGCACAAGATATCCACTTGCACATTTCTTAACCAAGAACATTGTAAACCAAGATGCATTTTAAGTGTCCCGAGCTAGACCTATATGGATAAGAACCATCATTTCCATTGCATCAACAAATGCTCAATTCTCAAGGAAGACATATTGAGGTTGTAATCAATTTGATACATGGTATAATATGACAAAGTACAAAGTAAAAAGTGGGATTTAAGTGTGCCTAGGAGTAACCTCAACTTAGGCAGATTTTGTATAAGTTGTGAGTTCTAAAAGTTTTCAACAATGTTGTTGTTTATGAGACATTTCAAGTAAGCATAGAACAACATCTTGACATTGTTTATGAGAAATTTCAAGTTAGCATAGAACAACCTCTTGAGTAGACTCTGGGAATTTGCACTCTTTAAGAATGTCCAATCTAAAAGAATGTATTTGTCTTCGATTGAAGGGATATAATTTATCTATCTAATATAACAAATAATGGTGATACTAGTTTGTGGGAGGACTCCAGAAAAAGATGTCTAGCATATCATGGTGCATGATAGGAATGTATAGAAGTAGAAGACATTAAATTTTTGGCATGAAGTAGAACTGGCTTGCATTTTGTGTGATTATAGTGAAGAAAGTAGGTGGAAAATATTACAAAGAGATTATAAAATCTCGTTTAGCTGGCGGTATACATTCTACTCCAGAATTGGTGGAGCTTGTGCACATAAGTGCTTACACATTTTCAGGTATGAATCACCAAAATGACAACTCTAAGACATTTTTATTATATATTGAGTATGTAGACAATATCAATAAGACAATTCATCAAATATTGGAACAAAGATGAGATGCAAACATTTGTTAATGTGGCTTACTTTTAGTGCATTTCATATGCTTTAATATTCTAGCGTCAAAATCCAAACTTTGCCATTCTCAATAGATTGAGTGCCTCTGTAACAGGACATGGACCCTAGGGCCTCCATGTCACAAATTCCACACGTCGAACATGGATTCGTGAGGGCACATGTCGAACATGATTTTGGCATGTGTCATGTGCACAGGACATGTGCTAAACTCGTGTCTGACACGTGTCATGCACATAAAGGGACCCAGGATTACATTTTCTCATGTAGGTTGGAGTTATGAGGTGTTTTGGTGTGTGGTTGAGGTTTTTTTGTAGATTTGAAGGGATTCAAAGTGTTGGGAAAATGGATTTTTCAACTACTGCTAGAGTCGGCCATTTTTTATGATGAATCAAAATGTATTACAATGTACATAGATACCAAGTGAGAGTCATTGATACTATATGTAGGAATACCAATGGAAAATACAAAATAGGGTAGATAATAGAATTGTATATGGAAGGATATCATAGTTCATGAGTCCTAACTATCAATA
Organism: Picea engelmannii; assembly: GCA_009831015.1. Lineage (NCBI taxonomy): Eukaryota > Viridiplantae > Streptophyta > Pinopsida > Pinales > Pinaceae > Picea > Picea engelmannii. The sequence continues at coordinate 22,551 of ML796106.1, forward strand.
GTCCTTCATGTCATAATCATCAAAATCAACATCATTACCACTACTCTCTCCTCCATCCTCCTCGTCCTCCTCTATATCCAATCCAATATGTGCATTTATTGGTGTGGAGTATGACCCCTAAGGAGGATCATCATCATTAAAAGTGACTAGCTCTAGCACTGGTTGACCAATCCACTTTCCCAACACTTCAAATCCCTTCAAAATTGCAAAATAACCTCAGTTGCACACCAAAATAGCTCACAGCGCCAAAACGTGAGCTCGGGTCCCTTCATGTGGGTGACATGTGCCCTTAAATAGAGACACATGTAGGGGACATGACATGTGCCAAATTTGTGTCTAATATGTTCCCTACACATGTCCCAATTTCAGGACATGTGTCACGCACATAAAGGGGCCTGAGCTCACGTTTTCTCATGTAGGTTGGAACTATGAGGTGTTTTGGTGTGCAACTGAGGTTATTTTGCAGTTTTGAAGGGGTTTGAAGTGTTGGGAAAGTGGATTTTTCAACCAGTGATAGAGTCAATCACTTTTTATGATGTTGATCCTCCTGAGGGGTCATCCTCCACACCAACAGATGCACAGATTGGATTGAATATAGAGGAGGAGGAGGATGGAGGAGAGAGCAGTGGTAGTGATGTTGATTTTGATGATTATGACATGGAGGACTACTGACGGTCACAACTCATGAACTATGAGATTATTCCATCTACGGTTCTAGTATCTACCATATTCTATATTTTCCATTGGCATTCCCACATATAGTGTCAATGACTCTAACTCAGTATTTATGTACATTGTAATACATTTTGATTATGATGACTTAATGACGATGTTGCAACTTATGGTTCTAATTTCTTGTGTGTTTATCATTTGATCATCATTGATGTAGTATTAGTAAGTAGTACTAGTAACTAGTTGTATGATTGAATTTGTATCATGTAAATGTTCTAGTTTCTAACAAAATTTGAATATTTATGTCTATATTTCATTTTTGTATGTATAATTTTCAATATATATATATATATATATATATATAATGTGTCCTTAGTGTCTTGTTTCAGAGGTTGTCGTTTCACATGTCGAACACTTGTATTTCGGTGTCCTCCATGTCCCATGTCATCGTGTCAGGTGACTTACCTGAGTGCATTTCTTATAAATATCCAAACATAAGAAAAAATATGTCTTCAATTATATCTATTTCGATGGGTTGTTGAGCTAGTAATGATGTGTAGTACACACAAATGTTGATGATTATGTAATAAATATATGTAGGGAGGCAAGGATTAGTGAAAACAACAATTCACATCTTTCAGCAATTCATGTCATGACATTCACAACAAGGAAAAACAAATCTCAATGCCCTGACTCTTAAATTACTTTGACAATGAATTTTAGTACTCATACAACATTCTTAATCCATTTTTATGTACAAATTTTGGCAAAACATAATGTACTCAAATAGTAATCAACACATGTACAAAGTATGATTAACTGCATTATGTTGATATATTGTCAGCTTATTGCTTTACCTTATCCAAAATGTTTCAAATTTCAAATTTGGTAACCCATTCTTCCTTCTACGATATCATAAGGATGTCAGGAAGATGAGGAAGGAGTATTTCTTCCAACATAAATCCAAATCATATATTCAAACTAGGGTTCTCATCCATGGAAAAATAAACTATGATTTCATGCTACTAAGTTGTCTAAAATCATCATCCACGGTCAATATGAAAGTTCACCTTTTCTAAGTGAGGGAATTAGATAAGATATTTCCTTATGAGGGCTTGATAATAAAAAAATAATAGTACAAAAAAAGACCTTTGGTGATAGGCAAAAAACATCACCATAACCTTATCATAAATTGTCAAAAGAAATTGTGTCACCAAAAGTAAAGAAAAATTGGCGACATTCAATATCTACAACAAATTATCATTATGGCGATGAGCAGTGATTATCACCATCTCCTATGAACAATAGTGACTTTTCATGACAAACCTTCAATAACCCTCACTATCGATGCATATATGGTTAAACTCGTAGATTGTCACCATTTCCTATAAACAATAGTAACTTTTAGTAAAGAACCTTTATTGATCCTCATTACTAATACATATATAGTAACTATAATTTGAGGAACATTACTATTTGTAGCAACTCTTAAGTTTATTAGATACAATCTGTAATAAGTCATTTCCATTATTCCATTAGTGGTAGCAATCCCTCACATGTCATTACCACTTCTACACACTTATAAAATTTGTTAATGATGACTATTTAAGAGTTGTTGTCATTATTGTATTAATGATGGCATGCTCTACAAAATTGTCACCATTTTTAATTACTTTTAGAAACAATTCAATGGTCCTTAAAGGAAAGTCACCAATATGTCATTAGTCGTGAAAATCACATGATTATACGTCACCATTAATTTCCATAATGGTGACAATCTCCATTAATTAAATGTATACACACTGAACATCTCACATTTGAAAATATCAAGTCCAACTTTGTAAAGTATCTATCATCATTGGAGTTCATGCAGTATTGAACTTGTGTTAAAGAAAAGCCTTAATGACGGTGCACATCTAAAATGGGAATCCACTTGTAAGTTCACTATGAAACCAACTAATAATAAATTCAATAAAATTCATAAAATATCATAAAACCAAACAAATTCTATAAAATTCATAAAATATCATATTGTCCTAGTAGTGGATTCAATTGAATTAGAAAGGGAGAGGTAAAATAAAAATAAAACTTATAAACTAATAGGTTTAAGTTGATTCAATTGAATCAGAAAGACAATGGTGAAGTAGAAATAATAGGTTTCTCTAGGACATGTAAGGTTGGCTCTGGCACTACATTTTCATGAATTTAGCTTGGCAATATTCCATATCAAATGTCTCTTGGAAAAAACTCAAGTTCTAGTTCACGGTAGAATACAAGTTCTAGTTCACGGTAGAATACATTTCCATTTCCTATAGGAGTCTAGAATTCTTCCAAAAGATTCACAAACTTACTTTTGGAGCATTAACCGGTAGTTGGATATGGTGTAAGATATAAAGTTGGTAGGTTTTTCCCTTAATATAGTAGGTGTAAGATTCAAGTTTTGTATTCACTATCAAGACTTCTGAAATCAATCTTTGATTCATCATTATGTTTCATATTTCATGTCATTGTAGATCACTAAATTATACCCCAACCCAAGCCACTTTCACAATTTTTTTCTTTCCTCTATTGTCTCAAAACTAAGATTTCAATCCTCTATATTTTCTTTTTGGGAAATCTTAGACTCAATCAAATTTAGAGTGTGACCTTCATGCTAACCACTCACCTTGTCATTTTATTGTGATTTAACATCTAAAAGTTCCATGATTTTATTGAGTAGGTTACTACAAAGGCTAGGTATAAAGTTAGCGTAAATCAGCACACATTGGAAAAACAATAAACACGATGATTGAGCTAGGTTTTTTATCCATAAATAATAGGCCTATGGCCCATTAATCTCACCAACATGGATGCTCTACAAAAATAAAATTTAATTTGGTTCTGTGCAATTACACTTTCACTTTCATTGAGATCATGCTTTTTTATTTGTCATTTTCCAAAAAACATGAATGGGCTCTGTTCAGATTTGGATTCAATGCTTGGTTTGTTTTGGTGGCCAAACCAATGCAAAACTCTCTCTCTCTCTCTCTCTCTCTCTCTCTCTCTCTCTCTCTCTATATATATATATATATATATATATACCCAATCTTAAAATAATCAATTAATAAGATATATGACACTTTGTTATGATCATTGGAATCATGGCGCTTCATATATATATAACCAATCATAAAACAATCAATTAATAAGATATATGACACTTTGTTATGCTCATTGGAATCATGGTGCTTCATTCATGCATAGCAGACTTAATTATGTTATGTCAATTGCTAACTAACACACTTTGTTGGTGTTGTCCCAACCAAGAACAACCTCTATTCATATGTGCATAAAGGTTCAATCCAATGCAATTAATGATTGAACCAATGCAATTAATGAATCATATATGGATATTCCCACAACAATTAATTAATCATACAAAAAAATGGTTGTAGGAAAGAAGTCAATAAGCAGAGGCTTTGGGTAATTGCTATAAATAAACCACATCATATAGTTGAACGATCCAACCCAACACTTGTTTAATAAACACCTCTTTCTTTGCGAGAGGATCAATGTATGAAATTCTCAATTGAATACACAGAACTTTGTTCAACCCAACACTTAAAACGGTTATAAATCTACCCATTCAACAAAGGTTGTAGCATGTGGCTTACCCAACTAGAATACACACCAATGAATTCACAAAGGGAATTTTCACAGATTCCAACAATTGGTTTCAGGTAATTAACAATTATATACATAGGAAAAACATTAAACATGATGATTGAGTTGGGATTTATGCCTTGGATGTAGCATCCCCACTATAATCCCCATTTTAATTAATTATTAATGTAGATATAATATGTGGCTACGGCCAAGCGATGTAAGATGCAAATTGTATCTCTATGTTTTAATAATAAAATGTGACGCCAGTTGCTAAGGGGACATGGACAGAGATGGGTGATGAATTAATCCACAAGAGAGGGGGGTGTCTAGGATAATGGCCAAGAGAGGCCCAAGGGGGGAACTACCCATGTATATTAATTCAACCCATTTTCCTAAATTTGTTATTGGTGTATGATCCTTATAATTTTTGATTGAGTGTTCCCAAAGCCAATCATTAAATACATGTAAGAGGGTGGGAGTCAGTGATCACATCCCAAAGTTATTGGGCACATGGGGGTTGAGTACAATAATCTTGGGGAAGTGTGTGAGTCAAGAAAGGCAAGCCAGAGGGAGGAAATTTGTATGTGTAGCTACAATAGTTTTTACACATTGATTTTTTGTGCATGAGCAACAAAGAGAGAATAAGAAAGAGAGCTTGGAGATGGTTTATCCATGGAGGGAAAATTATAGAGCATGTTGGAGAATTTTGGAGATGAAGATTGAAGAGTGAGGTTGTCAAGCATGAGGAGTGGACTCCTGAGTGAGTTTCACTAAAACAACAAGTGTTTGTTGGTGTTTGTGTAGATTTTAACCTTGTACAATATTTACTGCAAACATATTTTTAGTAAAAGAACAGAAAAGATACAATGGCAAATACAAACATTACATAGATATTTTCCCCTGGAAACCCAAACCGGGAAAACCAGCATATTTTATATCCATTCATCATGATACATTGTTTACAATACAATATACATATAGGAGCCAACGGCATCCAAAACCCTAACCCAACCCTAATTCCTTAACCGGAAATAGAAAACCATCGGCAAAAAAACATGTGTTGAAAAACCACCTAAATATGAGACATGTTTCCCAAGGCAGAAAAAAAAAATTGGGAGTGTTGCCCCTCCAACCCCCTTGCGTGCCCAGCCACTAATACTCGTGCAAATAATCTAACACATACCCAATAGTTTGCTAGTATTTTTCTTGGCAGCAAGTTCCCTTGAGTTCCCAACTGAGAGATTCCTAGATACATGTGCCACAAAGACCATGATAAATGAATGGGATTTCTGAGGGACTGAGATCAGTGAAGGGGTAAATTCCTTGCATTGGGCAGTTCAAGAGGAAGAGAGTTGGTGGAAAATCGGGATAGTTGTAGGAGAATATCAGTGGGTTGTGAGCTTATGATTTGTAAGTGGATAGTGAGAGACCACCCACTTTTGTGTATTACTAGCCACGGATCAGGGGTGACTGGTTTCTAAGATTTGAAACAGTCAGTCTATGGTTGGGTGGAACATTCGTCCCAAGTAGTTGGTTGCACAACAGTTTTAAAATATAAGTGTTTTATCTTGTTGTTGTGTTATTTTACATGTGTTATTGGTGTGCATGAACTCTGTGTCTTTAAAAATGATTTATATGTTGTTGTGTCGAGTTATTAAATTGCATTTCATGTATAAATTAGAGTGTTGTAGATGCATGCAATTAATTGTAATAAACAACAGTTAAATATGTATGTAAATCATAGTTGGAAGCTACATGAATTGATTTAGGTAGCAGAAAAATTGTTTTTGTAAGTTTTTTGCACTGTAATGTCCCTCATTTGGGCTGGGGGATGTTACATTATGGTATCTAAGACCTCTATTTTAAACAATGGGCTTGCATGGGCCAAGAACCAAAGAAAATTGGTGAAATTCGTTGTTGTAGACTTCGGTCTATGTAAATTGGGGGAAAATGGATAAAATTAGAATGAAATTTCCCAAATTCATGAGTAAATTCAAGTTTAAAGGACTTAGATTGGTTTAACAGAAGTTTAATGAAGTAAATATACAAGTTGTAGAGTGGAATTCGACTTGGAAAGGTCGAAGTTTTCTTTTTAAGGATCACATGTAGTGTTGGGCAGAAGTTTAGGAATCGATGATTGAGATCGTATTTAATCTTGAGATCAACGGTTGAAATTCACTTTGATAAATTTAAAAATTCGTAATGTTTCAATTATTTTGAAGGCTGAGCAAATTAACTATCAGGATTCATTTCAGGGGTTTTTGAAATTGATCAAATCGACGGTTCAGATCAATCAGAGAAATGTCAAAAATTTTCTAAGTGTGAAGTTCACCAAGAGAAATTGTTGATGGTTGATGGTTGGGTCGACTGAAATGACAAAGATTTTGGTTTGGCCAGAAGACATCTCTGACCATCAATGGAAAATGGTCAGGCATCGAACAAATACAGTGAAGTATTTTCAATCGTTAATTGAAATCATTGATGGTCGATGGGCCAATGGTTGGGCGTCGACCGATTCAGTGAAGTGTTTTGAATCAAGAAGGAAAATTCGTCAATCAATGATGGGTCGATGGTCAGGCATTGTCCGACTCAGCGAGGTGTTCAGGTCATCCAAGAGAAATGGATGATGGTTAATGGAGGGAAGAGGGTGATGACATGTCATGGCACATCAGCATCCACATATCATTCCACATCAGCATCCATGTGTCATTCCAAATCAACATCCACGTATTATTCCACGTCATCCAAGTTGACACCTCGGGATGAAATTTCATGCCACATCAACAGTTGTCACGTCATCTTAAAAGTGACCAACGGGCAATGGTCAGGTCGACCGAAATGGGGAAGTGTTTTTTACAGTCATTGGGGATCGTCGATCATTGATGGGATGATGGTCTGGTGTGAATTGAATTAGTGAGGTGTTTTAATTCACCAACAAATATCACCAACAGTCGATGGTTTGATCAGTCGATTTAGAGTTGTGTACAAATCAGTTGTCGGGGGAATGGGTCGATGAACAATGATCAGGTCGACAGTTTGGGAAAAGTATTGTGCACGCCAAAGTAGAATGTTAATCATCGATTATCGATGGAGCATATAACAACGGCTCGTGTTTCACCCAATTTGAGATCAATGGCTCAGATTTAATTGTTGTTAACGCGGTAAAACAGTTAATTTTATGCAAAATTTTGTGGTTTTTGAAGGTAATTAAATTGTGGGGCATTTTTAAGGGCCTAAATTACCTTTTTAGCCAATCAAGACTCACGAAAATGGAATGTACCAAGGTACACAATGTTTTTTCATCTCAAATAAAAGAACTTGGAGAGAGCTGTCCAATGAACTAAATTGTTTGCAAAACGGAGCTCGTATGAAAAAATTACAACCAAAATAGTAAGGGTAGAATTTTGGCACAAATTTACTTCCATAGGGCATAAATCCTTGCTCAGAAGTTCATTTGGGGAATAGGGGCAGTCGATGGAAATATTATGACCCATAGAAGCCAGTGATGGACCTAGAATTGGGTTATGGGTACCTATAAAATGTGCAGGAAGAGAAATAAGACACATGTAGCATGTAGGGATAAATTGGGTAAAACATCCTAAACTTCTCTAGACCATAACTTTCAGCTCGGAGCTCAAATTTTAGAAAACGAATAGTTGATGGAAAGGTATTGAGGAGTAGAAGACATTTTTCCATATAGAATTTTGAATTAGGCATAAGAAGTTTCTAGAAATTAATAAAGAGATTTATGTAGAATCAAATGAATGGAAAATTGCAGCATGTGGCTGTTATAACTTTTCACTCATAACTCCTATTGAGGCATGGGTACATCCATTGGAAAGTTCTTTCAGATATGAATTCATATAAGGAATCAAATTTTGATTTGGTGCATCATTTCCTTCATAAATTAATGGGTAAATAACATGTATTCTAATGGATGAAATGGTTTATGTTACGCATGTTCTAACAGTAATTATTACATGCACATTTCTTGTGGAATTAGAAATACAGGAAAGCAAATTTTGGTTCTTATATGAAGACTGGAGTTATGGAAGATGCTCAATGATCTTACAACCATGAGGAAGAGATCAAAGGTCAGCATGACAGCATGGCGAATGTTGAGATAGAGTCAAATGGAAGAAGGGACATGCATGAGCTTGCCACTATGAGAAGCCTACATAGGGAAGTGTGGAGCTATAGACCTGATAATGAAAGGATTATGAAGGCTCTGGAAGAGACACTTAAAATATTATACATGTTTCATAAGAAATGTAACAAGGACTTTGGCACTAAGCAAGAAGATAATGCTAGACAAGTGTTAGCATCTAGATCTCATAGAAAAAGGGATGATCATGGAAATGATAGGAAGTCAAGAAGCATGTGCAGGTTCCATCATTCTCCAAAGCAATCCACGAGAAGAAATCATGCAAGTTCAGGGCCAGGGATCAACCCAAGTGTGTCTCCTATCTAGAGGCAAAGGATATGGCATGAGGCATACATCTTGCAAGGTGATATAAATAAGATTAAGCCACCAAATTTCAATGGTGAGCATAGGAAGGGAGAAGAGGTTGAGGCCTGGATGTTGGAAATGAAGAAATATTTCCAATTGCATGAGTACTCCTCACGGGTAGAAGTTATAATTGCCACCTACCACTTGCAAAGAGAGGCATCCATGTGTTGGGATTAGCTTAAGAAAACCAAGAACCTAAATGAGAAGAGGATCTCATGGAGACAGTTCAAAGGATATTTCCAATAGAAATATTTGTCTGAGCATTATTATGAAAGGAAGATAAAATATAGTGGACGAATATGAAAAGAGGTTCTTTGAATTGTTGAAGTATTTGACTTCATCAAGGATGAGAATTTCAAAATACAAAGGTTTATGAGTGGGTTACCCTCCTTCTATAGTGACAATATTCAATATGATAACCCAAAATATTTGGAGGAAGTCATAAGGAGAGAAAGGCATATTTATGAACAAAGCATAGGAAGGCCAGTTTTCCAAAAATATTGGAATGACAAGATGAAGGGTAAAAAGAATCAAAGGAAAAAAGGCTTTAAGCCACCTTTTTTCAAGAACAACACCCTAGAAAATCAGCAAGCTCAATCAACCCAAAATGAGCACAAGACTGCAAATTCATTTGGGAAAATGCCAAGGCAGCAGCCTGTACAATGTGGGGATGTGTGAGGGGAATCACTTATATAGGAACTTCCCTCACAAAGGAGAAAGAATAAGGATTTTCCACAACATTTAGGAGGTTGAAATAGTGGAAGACATGGGAGGAAACATGCCAAGGATTTATGCAGCCTTAGACAACAAGCAAGTTGAATATCAATCCCCCATGATTGAAGTGGAAGGAAAGACTAATAACCACCCCATATCAATTTTAATTGATTTTAGATATAACCATAGTTACATAAACGCTAACATTGTTGAAATATTTCACTTGCGAAGGATTAAGCACAAGAAATCTTGGTTAGTTTAGTTAGACACAAGGGCTAAGAGGAAGATCAATGAGTTGGTTCAATATTGTCTGAAAGACATGAATGGACTCAACACAAAGTTATATGTAAACATCATACCATTGGACTCATATGATTGTCTAATTGACATGGATTGGTTGGAAAAAACACCATATTGTCCTAGACTATTACAACAAGACAATCACCTGCCTTGGTGAAGAAGGGAAATGAGGAAAGGTTCAAGGAATTATAAGAGTTGTAGTTGTTAGATAGATTTCAACTATGCAGTTGAAAAATATTTTCAGGAAGAGATGTCATATTTTTGTAGCCCATATGGAAGAGGCAGCCAAAGATAAAGTGGTAATCATTGAAGACCATTCGGTCTTAAAGGATTTTGAAGATGTTTTTAGAGAAATTATAGGATTTCCACCAAACAAAGACATTGATTTCTCTATTGATTTGGTGTCGGGAGTTGCCCCAGTGTCCAAGACACCTTACAGAATAGGAACACCAGAATTGAAAGAGTTGCAGATGCAACTTGAAGAATTGTTAAAGAAGGGGTACATACGCCCAAGTGTGTCACCTTAGGGAGCTCCAATTATTTTTGTGAAGAAGAAAGATGGAACCTTAAGGTTGTGCAATGATTTTAGATAGCTAGATAAGGTTACAAAAAAAGAACAAATATCCTTTTCCAAGAATCAATGATTTGTTTGATTAGCTCAAAGGTGTAAGAATCTTTTCGAAGATTGACTTGAAATCAGGTTATCATCAAGTAAGGATAAAGGAAGAATACATTAGCAAGACAAAATTCAGGACAAGATAGGGACATTATAAATTCATGGTAATGTCATTTGGACTATAAAATGTCCCAACAATTTTTATGTGTCTGATGAATGGAGTGTTCAAGGAGTACCTGGACAAGTTTGTGATTGTGTTCCTAAATGATATACTTGTCTACACTAAGTTAGAAATGGAACATGGCAAACATTTAAGAATGGTGTTGCAAGTTTAAGAGAGCATAAATTGTATGCTAAGATAAGTAAGTGCATCTTTTACCAAAAGAAGATTCACTACTTGGGGCTTATCATTTCAACATAGGGGATAGAAGTTGATCATGAGAAGATAAAGGCCATTACAAGATGTCTAGTGCCAAATAATGTGATAGAGGTCAGATCATTCATGGGTCTTGTCGGTTATTATCGAAGATTCATAAAAGGATTTTCGAAGATTGCAAGCCCAATCACTTATTTTTAAAAGAAGGGAGTGAAATTTGAATGGACAACCAAGTGTGAAGATCGTTTTCAACAACTGAAAGACATATTGACAAGTGCATTGATCTTGAAGATTTCATATACAGATGAAGATTTTTTGGTGTCCATTGATGCATGCAAGGAAGGGCTCGATGGAGTTCTTAATCAAAAAGATCATGTGGTATGCTATGAATCCATAAAATTAAAAGAGCATGAGAGAAATTATGCTACCCATGATCTAGAGTTAGCAACAATTGTACATGCATTAAAAATGTAGATACATTACCTCATGGGGAGGAAATTTGAGCTAAGGACAGACCACTATGGTCTGAATCATTTGTTTGGACATCCAAGACTAAATGTTAGACAAACTACGTGGATGGAATTTCTGAGTGAATACCTAATCCACAATATATTTGCAGAACGAAATGAATACAGATTATTATCAAAAGATGCTTAACACAGAATAACAGATATACAGTAAAATTGGTTTCTATTCAATAAGGAAATAAGCTAAAACTATAAAATGCAATGGAAACAAGCTTGTTATAATGGTGGCAGCTTATCTCTGAGAAGAGATGTGACAGTTGTTCTCATTCGCAAGAAGATGATTACAATGAGGCTCTGAAGGCCTTTTTACAATAAACAGGAATGTCAAAAACCCTAGACATACAAAAAAACCTAACCCTAGGAGATGAAGCACTAAAATTCATGTGGGCTCTGTTTGGGTAAGTTAGTACATCAACTTCCCGGGGTCGTAACTTTTGCATACGATCTATGTTTTAGGCACACGATAGCCCGTTGGAAAGGTCTTTCTGAGGACTACACATTTTTTTTCTAGGTATTAGAGGTCATTTTGATTATTGTGAGCCCTAAAAAACATTGTTTAGGGACTCAAAACAGTCCCACAAGTCAGGGACCCGAAAACTATGGAAAAAACTGCCAAACTAGAAAACTGCCAAAATGAAACAGTTGGAATAGGTGGGAGGCCACCAAAATACATATGGATCAATCCTACCTTTTTAGGAAGCAATGGTCTCCATTGTGTTGATTTCCCCCATTAGATGAGGAAATTTCTGTTGAATTTGACCCCGAGTGAGCCACTTGCCTTGGTGCAGGAGATGACATGTTTTGACAACTCGATAAAGTTGGATCCTTTGCTGGCGAGTTCCCTTGATCTATTTTTCCACAATCTGATCATTGGATGACTATTGTATGAATTCAGGGTTGAGTTATGTTGGTTTCAGTTGTTATGGTATCTTTGAGGTGTCCATTAATGGTGGGAAATACGGTCAAAGGATATCCACGTTGAACACTAGGTGCAATCCAAGGAAAGGAGGAATGTTGAGCTCGAAATCATTATGACCCACATCCTTGATGATGGTGTATGGCCCATAAAGGAGTGGGTGAAGCTTCCGATGGGGTCTTGTAAAGCACTCTTTCTGCAAGTGCAACTAAAAATTTTCGCCCATCTGAAACTTATGTGGCACCCGATGTTGATCATGGCGTTGCTTGTACTTGTCATTGGACTTATGTAGGATATCCTGAACCTGTTGATCAATGTATTGGATTTTCTCAATGAACTGGGTGGCTTTGTCAACTTCAATTGGAGTAGGAGATGAGTTGGTCGAGGTGACCGCAAGGGGTAGTGAAACATCTATGGGACCCAATGGTTGGAATCCCAACCCCACCTGAAAGGGGATGTGGTTGGTTGAGCTATGTAGGGCTCAGTTGTAGTTATGTTGAACATAGGGGAGACTCTCATCCGATGTGCAAGGGTGATTGGAATTATACATGCACAAAATATGCACGATCATTCGATTTATGACCTTAGTTTGGTCATCTGTCTGGAGGTGGAAGGTTGTGGATTTGGTGAGATTGGTGTCCAGCAGTGACCAGATGATTGACCAAAATGTGTTGAGAAATTGACTGTCCTGATTTAATACGATCATTTTTGGGATTCCAAAATGTACCCAGACTCATTCAAAGAAGAGCTTGGCAGTGGCCTCTATTGTGATGCTCTTCTTACATGCGGCCAGAATCACCATCTTAGAAAAGCGATCCACAACCACAAAAACACAGTCATTGCCCCATTTGGTGGAAGGGAGGCCCGACATGTAGTCTATTGAGATAGATTCCCATGGCCTGTCAAGAGTAGGCAGAGGGGTGTACATGCCTTGTTTCTTAGTGCTCAGTTTGGAAATCGCACAGGCAGTGCAGGACCTGATATACGTGTTGACCTCATGTCAAAGTTTTGGCCAGTAGAAATGTTTCTGCAGCATTTTCATTATCTTTTCAACGTTGAAGTGTCCTGCGACCCAACTATAGTGGGATTCCCATATCAGCTTCGCTCGCTCGCTTCATGGAATGCATATATGGCCCAGATGGCACAATAACCCATCCTGAAGATGGAAATTAGTGACAATTGAGTTTGTGCCAAACATTTGGTAGGTGGTGGTGAAGTCTGGGTCTGTCTCATAGAGTTGGGGCCATCCATAAGTCTCATGGCCGCAAGAGTCTAGCACTATGGTGAATGTTGTGACTGGTGGTCTGCTAAGGCAATTAGCGACACGATTTGTGCTTCTCATTTTATACTTGATGTTGAGGTGGAATTGTTGCAAGCACGTGGACCACTTATGATGGCGGTCATTCTGCAATTTTCCTTATGTCTGCATGAACTGCAGTGGCTTATGATCAATATGCATGATTGTCTCCTTCCCAAGAATGTAATGTCTCCACTGGCGGCACGCTTGCATAATGGAGTACATCTCTTTTTCGTAAGTAGGGTACTTATGGACAGCATCTACTAGTGTCTCACTATGATAGGCCACATGGTGGTTTTGTTGAGTGAGAACGGTGCCCACAGCATAGTATGAAGCATCTAGCTTGATCTCAAAGGGATATTGCAGGTTCGGTAGTGAAAGTACTGAGGCTGAGGACAAGCGTTGCTTCAAATCATCAAATGCATGTTGTTGGGACCGACCCCACACAACTTTCTCCTTACCACCACCCCTGGTTACTTAGCTAAGGGCCCATGCAATATGGGAGAATCCCAACACGAACCTTCGATAGATATTGGCAAGGCCCAAGAAGCTTTGAATATCTGTGAGTGTTGTTGGGGATGGCCAATCATGGATGACTTGGATTTTGGCTGGATCCACATGTATGCCATGTTGATCAATGGTGTATCCCAGGCAATGAACCTTGTCCATGCCGGAGGAGCATTTTTCCAAGTTGGCGTAGAGCTGGTGCTGTCGCAGGATGTGCAAAACTTGTTGAATATGTTGCAAGTGTTTTTCCCAAGTCTTCTTGTAGATGAAAATGTCATCCAAATACACCACTAAAAAATTATTGGTGAATGGTCGTAGGATATCATCCATTATCCTCATGAAAGTGGTTGGAGCATTTTTTAAACCAAAGGGCATGACCAACCATTCAAAAATACCTTCCTTTGACTTGAAGGCAGTCTTCCATACATCTGTTTGTTCTATCGGGACCTGGTGGTAGCTAGACTTCATATCAATCTTCCTGAAGTATTTTTCCCCCATGAGTTGATCAAGGAGGTCATCGATTCATGGAATCGGGTACCGTTTTCTGACTGTGATTTTATTCAGGGCCCAGTAATCAATGCAGAGTGACCAGGTTCCATATTTCTTTTGTGCCAACACGATTGAGCTCCCACAAGGTGATGAGCTCGAACAAATGTGCCCTTGGAGTAGTTCTTGTATATACCGCTTGATCTCCTCATTCTCTAATAGAGAGTAGCCGTAGACTGGCCCATTGGGTAGCAGTGCGTCGGGGGTCAGATTGATGGGGTGCTTGACCTAATAATGCAAAGGTACCCTGGTAGGTGAGGAGAAGATATCTGAATATTCTTCCATGACCTTATCCACTTGCTTCTATTGTGTGGAGAGGTCGGTCATGGAGACCCTGGATGTGGCTGGGATCTTTCACTCATTCTGAGAGTTGTTAGAAAAACAGGACCGCGGAGCAGTAAAATAAGACAAATGCATAAACAAAACACAGAAGACACACAATACAAGAGAGACACAGATTTACGTGGTTCACCCAGAGTGGGCTACGTCCACCAGAGAAATTGCCAGGTCCTTCCTTTATTATTATCCAACAAATGAAGGGATACAACCTACAGCAAAACCCACTGTAACTTCCTCTTCTTTCTCTCACAGTCTCCTCTCTCAGAATACAATATTCACCACCATCCATAGCCGCGATACATTTCCCTCATAAAAGAGGGTTTCCTTCTAGGGCAAAAAACCCTAACATAATCTCTATCGTTAGATTTGCGACCTTATAATGAACGGTCCAGATTTACAATGAAATTATAATATACTTTTACAAGGCAATTTTTTCTTCTGGGGCTTCGCCCCCGAACCCCCTATGGGGCCCGCTTGCCCCCAGCCGGGGGGATAGCCCCCCCGGACCTCGCAAAGGGGGTACCCCCCCTCTGCACTCCCCCACGTGGAAGAGTATACATACTTCTGGGGTGTAAATACTTCATGGGGTATAAACATGGCTGAAATCAAGGACCTCTGAATCAGGAAGATAATCAGGCTCCACAACCAACAATCTCCCACTTGGAGACTGATCTCAACAACTCCATCGTTGTTGTATATGCTGGACTTTGAACCTTCTTGGACCTGGCAAATTTCTCATTTTCATCTTCATTCTTGAAGTCCAAATGAAACTGAGCAGGAACTCAATTTCTCCCTAGTTACTCCCTTTGTTAACATGTCTGCAGGATTATGGCTAGTGTGTATCTTTTCCAGCTTCAATTGTCCATCTTCCAAGGCGGATCGTATGAAGTGGTACCTCAACTGTATATGCTTAGTCTTCGAATGGAAGG
>ML796106.1:45534-79289 GCA_009831015.1 Picea engelmannii
TGATCCCACCAAATCATGAAAGCGAGTAAGATCCAAACCATTCAGATGCCACCTCACCATGGAAGTTTCTCCTTCTAGAAGCATCGAGAAGATGCTCGTTTTTCCCACGTATGAGCATTCTCACACCCTGCTTATAGAGAAACATGTGAACTTCTCGCAACCCAACTATGGTGCAACCTGCGAGAATCAGGCATTCTCACACCCTATCCATAGTGCAGCATGTGAAAATCATCTTTAATAGGGTTTTCATAAAGGAAAATGCAACTTCTTTTCTCAGGAAAAGTTCTTCTCCCTTCTTTCTTTAGGAACTCAGGCCATTGACCCCTCTGAAGACTACAGACAGGCTTACATCATTAATGGTCATAGGGATGATGAAAATAATGTGTAACAAAGAGCCCCCCAAAGTATGAAGTTAGAACAGAGTGATAGCTGAAATACTGTGTCGAGTGTGTGTAGGGAACAAGGAACAGTTGGTCGGAAACCTGGCAACAAACAAGGAAATTTAGTACAATAATATATCATCACTGAGGTAGGCATTCCCATACTTAGAATACAAATGAATCAGAGCATAAATTTTGACATGCGAAGATCCATGTCAAGTAAGACAGGTCATGGCCACCAAACATACACTGTGGGTCCATGCCAATATGACTCAAATCTGAACATAGCCACCAAAAATACACTGTGGATCTATGTGTTAAAGACTCAAATTTGAACATAGCCATGAGACATACAATGTGGATCTATGCAACAGTACAAACTAAATATACTCCAACACAACCTGAATCTGTCAGAAAAGATCCAGGGTCTTCATCTCCACCACTCTATAGTACGAATCTAACCATGTGAATACATGTGTTGAAGTCGAACATGGTAGAAACCACTTGATTACTGGGCATTAGTGTATATCGTTAACAAGTACGAGGGACATCACCATTAATGTCAATGATTCCCAAGGTACTCTGGTACAATCCAACGAATGTGAATCAATGAGATGAGGTCGAACACTCGATGGAATCTCTTGGTCAGGGGTCGGTAATGAAAACCCATTGTCGAAAGTGAGGAAACATGCCATTGAGGCATGCAAGTTCCAAGGTACCAATTGTTTTCTAAGTCTAATTCTTGGATAATGAGTTGAAGTCGACAGGAAAAGACTCATCACAGGAGGGCCTTAATATATCCCACATCAATGACATGAAATGGGTAACAAGATTTGAAGTAGATCAGAGTAACAAGTGATTCAAGACTGACTCAGGGATGGCCGATGCAATAGAAGGCTTAAGAACTGCAGAAATGGTTGATGCAACAGAAGGCTTTCTGGGTTGAACTTCTCTTTGAACATATTGATGACACGACAATTGTCTTGGAAATACTGACTCAACAACAGGGATCACAGGCCAACGGGTAATATTATAAGGAGTATTATCAAGAGACGAGTGGATTTTCCAACCTAGACACAAGACGAGTGAAAGGGTGTCATATTCAAAAGTGACTCTTCCATGGAATACAGGTTTAGACACATTTCTTTCCTAAATTTTCCCCCACCATTTCTAGCGAGTACCTCTTTATTTTTACACAAGCTTGAGAAGGATAACATATGCTTGAAATATAATCTCATCCTTTGGATGAGTCCCTCGGAATATGTTTAACGAACCCTAGGAAGGAGTGGTTTGGTCCCACATGGGCCTTTCAATGTTTGTTTTATGAGTCCAAAGAAAGAAAACTCAGGGGTTTTTCATGTTTATAGAATCTAAAAAACACTTAAAGAGAACTCTCTCAATTCCTTTTTCGTAAAGTAGTTTGATGAGACCGAAAAAGAGATAAACTATCGCTCAACAGACAATTTCTTCAAATACTTTAATGAGCGTGAAAAGAACAAGATCGCTCGGCAATCTTTTCATGTTTAGAGAGTCTAAAAAGAGCTTAAAGGGAACTCCAGTGGGAATTTTTCATATAACCTTTATGAGTCCGAAAAAGTGATAAAAGTATACTCGATTACATTCTCATTGATTTACGAGCACTAGAAAGAACAAAGACTAAGCTCGGTAACTTATTCTCATGTATTTACGAGCATGAAAAAGAACAAAGACTAAGCTCGGGATTGTTTTCATTTTTACGCAATATTTAAAACAAAACAAAACTATGCTTGGACCTGGTTTCATTTTTACACAAGCTTGAACCAGGGGAAACTATGCTTGGAATTCCCAACGCATAACACAGGGATGGTTGGTACTTAGCCCCCAGCTTAAGAAACTAGTGGCTCTAAATTCAGCATGAAGTCCAGAAGATGAAAGCAAATGCCCCCCAAGCTTCATTTCATCCAACTGCAAAGGAGAATGAAATGAAGCTTCAAAGACTAGATGAAGGACTTGACTCAAATAGAGAGGGGGAAAACTATTTCATTTTTTAATGAGCTTGACACAGAAACAAGAACTATGCCCGTAACCTCTATTTCATGTTTTAACGAGGTTTCCACAGAGACGAAAAAAAACTATCCTCATAAGTGGTTTCATTTTTTAACGAGATTTAAATCAGAAAACCATGCTCAAAGACCTATGTTTCATTTTTTAACGAGGTTGCCTCATAGACGCAAAAACTATCCTCAACTCTCTCCTTGATCATGGATTCCAAGAGATATTCACTAAGGACACCATGTCAAGGGACAAAACTCGGTCATGGCTTCCAAGAGATCTTCACTAGATGGAAGGAACACACTCTAGAAAGAACACATGTCGAGGGTGGCGACAGGGGTAAAGAGATCAGGCTCTAACAACCCTATCAAAGAGATCACCATGTCAACTACTGGATCTAAGTCATCAGAATTTGAAGCCATGGGAGACAACACCACATAATTAACATGTGGTGGGTGTGATACCGCCTACAAATAGGAACCATTTGGGGAGGCAATCCATTCAGGACCAATGAATGAAATTTGATCAATAGTCACAATTCTTCCATCGTGAGGGAAAGATATTGCACGAGAAAGGGTGGACACAATAGCTTTCATGGCATAGACATAATCCCGCCAAAGGAGTAAAGAGAAATCCAAGGGATCTTGGACTACCATAACGTCAATAAAGATAGTTTTCCCCCCCAAAGTTACAGGAAACTAAGGAAGGGTCCCTAAAGGTTGACTAGTTCTTCTGTTAAAAGCTAATAGATTCTTTGTAACCGGCGCAAGTGGAGGATAACCCAAAGCTTGCCAAGAAATAGAGGAAAAAATACTAACTGACGAACCTTCATCTATCACCATCTGAGGAATGTCCCAACCAAAAACCTACACTGTAATCTGGAAAGGAATGTGAGAGGGAAGACGAGGTCTAGTTAGCACACCCCAATCAAAATGGATGGCCTCATTACTTGGAGGGGGTTCCACGGGAGAAGGAGGAATACCCACCGGCATGGTAGATTATGTATCAACAAGAAAAATGTGGGCAGTATCAGGTTTACTCTCGAGTGGGAGAGTAGGATCGGTCGGTGGAGAGATCAGATCGACCACTTGGGTTTCATTCTCCAAGGGGAGAATCGGGTCGATGGGTGGAAACAAATCGACTGGTTTGGTTTCACTTTCTACCGAGAGAGTGGGGTCGACCGAGGATGAAATCGGATCAACCACTTGGGTTGTACTCTCTAACTAGAGAGTGGGATCGCCCGAATATGGGATCGGATCGACCACTTTGTCAAGTGGTTCAACTAAGGATGTAACCAGATTGACTACATGATCAACCGAACTGACCGACGAAGGGGTCAGATTGATTATTCCATCAACTACAGGTAGGTCAAGAGTAAGCTTGCGATAAGCCACTGGAAGCTGAGGCTGTGAAATATTCATGTCTTCCAGGAATTTCGAGGCTTCATCCATACGAGGGAAAAGGTGAGTTAGATGACTCCCTTTGCATAACATACACAGGAACTTGACTCTACTTTTCTTCTTCCCAACTGTATCGTGACTAGTTGACAAGAGGTCATCAACATGTTGTTCAGAGGTTGACGACATGGGTTGGTCAGGGTGTGTAGACCATACTTCTATAACCTTGGATAGATGAGGGAAATCCTTAAGAATATGGCTACCCTTACAAATCCTACAAGGGTACTTTGGTTTACGGGTTGTTTGGGTGATCTTGACATCATCAACACTCCCAGCATGATTAAGAGTAACTGGTTGTTTTCCAACATGTTTGATAGTGGTTGGAGGTTTTGACCCTTGTTTATATTTCTTCTTCTTAATCTTTATTTTCTTCTTCTTCTTATTCATCGGGTTACTAGCTTCAGAGCTTTCACTCGACGAAGAAGATGAAATGGAAGGCGATCTTGCAAGTGAAGAAGGCAAAGAAGACCTTACTGGTAAAGAAGATGAAGGATCAACATGAGGTTGATGCTCTTGGGGGGGATTTCTTATGACTGAAGCACTAACTGCATTCGGGATTACCTGAGTGGAAAACAACCATATCGGTAATCCAATCGTGAGACCTGGAAGGCTCAAAGTACCAATATGAGGAGGACCAATGTTTCTGTAAGAAGGAAAAACAAAAGGTTCCCCTGGAAAATGAGTTCCTTCATTGGTCATCCCGGGAACTGACGCCATAAAAATAAAGATCTAATCTAGAGTCTACTAGGGAAAACAAACAACACACGTTAAAAATCTAGTAAGAAAACCAAAACCTTCTCACAATGAGCACACTAGTTGGTGGTGAAATCCAACGTTGCGAGAACAAAGTAAGAAGGGGCTGAGATAGACTGGGTGCAAAAGTTACGTTGACAACCTACCTAACAGACTTATTCCTTGGTGCAAGCTCCCACACATAATCATGCATATAACCTCCAAGGAGCCCGAGTGAGTTTGGCCAACGTCGATTCCAGGTACCGTGAAGACTTGCCCCTCCACAGTCACCTCGTGTAAAGAACCTAGAGAAATAGGCCACTAAGGTTACCAATTACTACAGTGATGCCTGGGGAAACAGTCGACAGTCCGATCCATGCGCAAAGGCAGGGTATCTATCCTGAAATCAACTCGAAATGATTCCACTCATAATTTTGGGTATACCTTCAAGTGACCCCCATAATACGCACAATCTCTACACCAAGACCAACAAAGCAGGGTGAGTAACTCTACCAGTATTAATGTGACCTCATGATTGACCCTTGTGTGAGAAGGGCTTCCCAGGAAAAAATGTAGTAAGTGGATTTAACTCTCCCTATCACAAGATACTATGTTTGTTTACAGCTTTGGAAAGTTATCTTTCACACCTATTCTAAAGCCCTACAACTAATCTAATGTAGGTTTGCTACCAGAAAATATAAAAATGTCTAATCAATTTTTATAAGCGCTTTATTTTTTAAGGTTGTTGTTACTCAAAAGGAAAATGGTGTGGACAATATGGTGTTTTGACCGACTCGAAAATTATGCAAAGAGATGAAGATGCAATCTTTTCATTTCAATGAAAGCTATGCTATGAGAAAGAGAAAACATTTATCATTCCCATATGCACGATGTCCCAAAATTTTAAAACTCATCAATATCAATATCTTCAAGAAATTATTCAAAGAGACTGTATACCAATACATGATTCATGGTATAGAATTTAAGACCAAAAAATGCCAAGAATCATGCAATTTTGCTACTTCAAATGAAAGGATGCCCCCAATCTAATATAAAGAAAGAAATTAAATCTTTCTGTTTCAAAAATTTCACAAAAAGAAATAATGAACTTTCTTAAAACAAAGAAACCCAAACTAAAATTTTTCTTTTAAAGCGAACTATTCAGAAGAAATCTTAACTTTCCCTAAACAATTCTAAAGAAAACACGTGCTTTGGAATTGAAAGACACTCAAAGAAAGAGACTAATCCTTCAAAACCAAACAAATCAAAGATGGCTAATAGCAACTCAAAGAATGTCAAGTAGATTATAAACAAATCAATATAGGCTCCAAAAGTTCAATCCAAGTGATCAAAGAAAAATTGGGCATCAAAAGATAACAAGACCCAATCCAAAAAAAAATTACAAACAAGTTCACAACCTGGTAGTGGGGTACAGTGCGAGAATTAGGGATTCTCGCAGTCTAGATACAGGCAGGGTGCGAGAAGGCCACACTGAACTGACCAGTAGGGTGCGAACATTAATGATTCTCGCAAGCCACAGAGAGGTACAGTGCGAGAAGGTTTGTAATCAAGAAAAATTTGGAAAAAGGACAAAAATTTTGAGTGAACTTCTGGGTCCAAAGAGTCTATAAGGGTCTCCTACAGACTCAGAAACCAGAAAACAAGCAATCAAAGAAAGGGAAACTAGACTAACTAGGAAACAATCCATTCTCTAGTATGGTAGCCAATTTTGTTATCGGATAAATCGGTAGGTGCGGACACTAACTGATTTCCCTAGATCCACCTAGATCTAGAACAAAACATGATGCTTTCCTTAAGTTTTAAATATTGAATTTACTAACTAAAGAGGGATAGGTGACATACCGTTTAAATGTCGCTTCCTCTCGCCATCTCCATCTTAGCTCGATTCCAACGCTCATACAATGATGAACCTGCAAAAGAACGTAACCAACCAAAGTGATATTAATAGCATAAACTCAATATAAACCTATGTATGTGATCAAGGAATCATACAATAAAACACAACAAGATTTATAGGAAAGAATCATATTATTGTATTATATAAAATGTGAAAAAGAGATTACAACCATGGCCTTGATGTCGTAAGGTCCCTTCCAACTGTCCTTCATTCCCCACACACTTCCACTCCAAGAATTCTGAGAGCATAGATATGATAATATTCACAATCTATCTTGAAAAAATGGCTCATCTAGCCAAGCTAACAATCTCCAAAGCTCAATCCAATCCAAGCTCCAAAGTTAATCTCATCCAAGCCAACTTTCTCCATGAGAGCTCCTCTCCTTTTATAAGTTGAATAGGATAAGGTGAGGAGGTTAGGATGATCCCGCCAAATCATGAAAGTGAGTAAGATCCAAACCATTCAAATGCCACCTCACCATGGAAGTTTCTCCTTCTAGAAGAATCGAGAAGATGCTCGTTTTTCCCACGTATGAGCATTCTCACACCCTGCTTATAGAGCAACTTGCGAACCTCTCGCAACCCAGCTATGGTGCAACCTGGGAGAATCAGGAATTCTCACACCCTAGCCATAGTGAAGCATGTGAAAATCATCTTTAATAGGGTTTTCATAAAGGAAAATGCAACTTCTTTTCTCAAGAAAAGTTATTCTCCCTTCTTTCTTCAGGAACTCAAGCCACTGACCCCTTTGAAGACTACAGACAGGTTTACATCATTAATGGTCATAGGGATGACGAAAATAATGTGTAACACTGATCCAGAATATATTTGCAGAAATAAATGAATACATATTATTATCAAAAGATGCTTAACACATAATAACAAATATACAATAAAAATGTTTTCTATTCAATAAGGAAATAAGTTGAAACTGTCAAATGCAACGGAAACAAGCTTGTTAGAATGGTGGTGGCTTATCTCTGAGAAGAGATGTGACGATTGTTCTCATTCATAAGAATATGATTACAATGAGGCTTTGAAGGCATTTTTACAATAAACATGAATGTCAAAAACCCTAGACATCCAAAAAAACCTAACCCTAGGAGATGAAGTGCTAAAATTCATGTGGGCCCCATTTGGGTAAGTTAGTACATCAACTTCCCGAGATCGTAACTTTTGCATATGATCTTCGTTTTAGGCGCACGATAGCCCATTGGAAAGGTCTATCTAAGGACTACACATTTTTTTTCTATCTATTAAAGGTCATTCTAATTTTGTCGAGCCCTAAAAAACGATGTTTAGGGCCTCAAAACGACCCCGTAAGTCAGGGACTTGAAAACTAGGGAAAAAACTGCCAAACTAGAAAACTGTCAAAATGAGCCAGTTGGAATAGGTGGGAGGCCACTGACATCCATCTAGATCAATGCCACTCTGAAATTAAGCATATAAAAGGAAAGGAGAATCAAGTTGTTGATGCACTTAGTAAGAGAGTTCATGAAGTGCTAATTTATGACATCAACATGTATAGAACAAATATGAAAGAAAAAAATGTTGCAGCATCAAATTCATACTCACAATATCTCAAAATAAAAGAGATATTATAGCAAGGTAATTTTCAGAATAAATTTAATTAGTATGAGCTAAAATATAATGGAGTTCTCATGTATAAAGGCAAATTATATGTGTCGAATTACAATGAGATGAAAATGTAGTGTTGAAGGAAATGCACAATGTGCCATGCTGGTCTCCCAGGATATTAGAAGACAATTGTAGTTGTGAGGAGCCAATAATTTTGGCCATGAATGAAGAAATAAGTGGCTAATTACATATCCAAATGTCTAGAATGTCAAAAAGTGAAAACATAGCATAGGCATCCAGCTTGGATGCTATAGCCATTGCCCATTCTGGAATGGAAGTCGGAAGCAGTTGCAATTGATTTTATTACAAAACTACCAAGAATAGTGAAGAAACATGATTTCATCATGCCCCAGATGGGGTTACATATGGAAACCATGCAAGCTAGGAAGTTGATACCCTTAGCCTCCACCCTCTCCCTCGGTCCCTTCCACATGAGTAGCCTACAGTTAACGGGAATGGTGGTGCACATGTGTGGGAAGCTAGTGTTAATGGCGCACTCAAAGTGTGAGCCGAAATCTGCCAAGCCTAGTACAAATCATTTACATGTTGTCAGCTCGGCCTTAATGGATCTCTCCACTATCAATTCGCTGCAAATAACAAGGTTAGCATTGGAAATTGTCTCATTGTTCTTGTTCTTGTTTAGGTCCAGACTCAAGTTTATCCATCCCACTCTGGTTTTTCTTCCTCTAGGCACCCTCTCCTCCTCCTAATTGTCCTTTCTTCCCAAACTTTCCCAATGCGTAGAGAAATGGGAAATCCCAAGAGAGGACCATCCTAATACAACTTTTCTACTCAACACCGTCGTCTCGGACCTTCTGTCAAACCAGTTCTTCCCCCCATTTCTCATGCTCACCCTGTTGGTCCTCCCTTAAATATTTCACCTGGTTCCACACAAAATTGGCTATACAACTACCAATCTATGGCTTATATTGAGGAAGAGGTCCCTCAGGATCCTCCTCTATAACCTATAGACTCCTTCTTGTTCTCTGCCTCTGATATTTTGACTTGTCCCCTCACTTTTGTTCATCACTCCCCAAAAGGAGATTTTTCTCCAGAATTGGAAAGTTGCCCCGTCGAAGAAGAAATTCCTGCCACAGAGAAAGAAGAAGAGGATCCACCTATTGGCGATTCTCAACCACCTATAGCTTCAACCTTGATGTCTCCCAGCACATGGCACTTCTTAGAGGAGCATCTGCAACTAATTTTTGAAATGAGATGGGGTGTTGTAGAGCAGCTTCACTGCTAGGCTACCCTCTATCGATGCATGGATGTTCTATTTGATGCCCTGTCAAGCAAGCTAGCCAAGAACAAGTTCCCAACATGCTTCCAATCCTATGTGTTTTCTCCACGACCTCCAAATGGTGATGGCAATCTGGGTTTTTCCACAATCTCATTTCTTTTGTTGTTATTATGTTTCTTTATTTAGAACAACCATAGTTGTAGATAGGTTATTGCATAGTCTAGAGAGTCCATATTGTACCAGACTTCAACAAACACTTGACAGCGTGCCACCTGTTTTGATTTCCATATGTATGGTAGAACATGTGGCCAGTTTTTCCATGCATATTGTTTTGATGATAATCTAAGGAAATACAACTTTTTATTTACAAAAAAAAACATGATTTCATCATGGTGGTGGTGGAGAAATTGACTAAAGCAGTGCATTTTATTCCAGTGAAGATAACACACAAGGCAATAAATACTACAGAGATATGTATGAAGGAAGTTTTCGGGCTACATGGGGTGCCTAAGGCAATAATTTCAGACATGGATCCAAAGTTTACTTCAATTTTTTGGAAAGGTTTTTTCAAGGGATTTGGGACAAAAAGATAAATCTTAGTACAACGTATCATCCAGAGTCAGGAGGGTAAACATAGAGGACTAACAGAATAATTGAGGACATGCTTTGAATGTATGTGATGGATCAGCCTTCAAAGTGGGAAGATTATATCCACTTAGTGTAATTTTCCTACAATAACGGATAGCATGCCTCATTTAAAATGATTCCATTTGAAGCATTGTGTGGCAATAAGTGTAACACACCAGTTAGTTGGGATAATCCAACAGACAGAGCATTTTTTGGGTCAAATTTGTTGAAGGAAATGGAAGCTAAGATGGCAAAGATCAAGTAAAATTTAAAGGTTTCCTAGGATAGGCAGAAAATGTATGCAAACAATAATAGAGTGTTTAGATATTTTAAAGTGGGTGAACATGTGTTCTTAAAAGTTTAAGGAAAAAAGAAGTTCGCTAAGATTAGGAAGTTGCCCAAAATTGGCAGCGAGATATTGTCAACCTTTTGAAATATTAGAAAAGATAGGGCCAGTTTCATACATGCTAGCATTACTTGCATTCATGAGAGTGCATAATGTATTTCATGTGTCATTATTAAAGAAATATGTATCTGACCCTAACCACATAATTGATTATAATGTGATCTAGGTGGAGCGCGAAGGGGAATTCCAAGTGGAACCAGTACACATCCTAGACTAGAAATTCAAATTTCTCAGGAACAAAGTCATAGGGATGGTAAAGGTTCAATGGACCTACTACGGTCCTGAAGATGCTACATGGGAGCATGAAGAAAATATGCGGGAAGAATACCCACAAATTTTTGACAATTTTGAAGAAAACAGAATGCAAGACTCCATTTTCAAGAACTAGAGTTCTAGAACCACATCTCAGAGTCCTAGCCAACTACTCTAGGGACCCTTATAAAAGAATGGCTCATTCCGTAGGTTAGCTCTGATAAACGAATGACTCATTCCTTAGGTCAATGAGTTGAGAGGAACATGAGATTATGGTTGGAACTATTGTTGTTGTTAAATTGCTGAATTTTATTTTCAAAGTATTGTAATGTAAATTTGCATATATGTATATCAGCAGGTTGTGCACCGAGGAGAGCGCACAATTGTAGGGGAGGGGGATTGTAACATCCTCACTATAATCCCCAGTTTAATTAATGCTTAATGTAGATATAATATGTGGTGATGGCTAAGTGATGTAATATGCAAATTGTATTTCTATGTTTTAATAATAAAATGTGATGTCAATTGCTAAGGGGACATGGACAAAGATAGGGGTTGAATTAATACACAAGAGAGGGGAGTGTCTAGGATAATGTCCAAGAGGGGTCCAACGGGGAAATTACCCATGTATATTAATCTAACCCATTTTCCTAAGTTTGTTATTGGTGTATGAACCTTCTAAATTATGATTGAGTGTTCCCAAATCCAATCATTGAATACATGTAAGAGGGTGGGTGTGAGTGGTCACATCCCAAAGTTATTGGGAACATGGGGGCTAAGTACAATCAACTTGGGGAAGTGTGTGACTCAAGAAAGGCAAGCAACGGGAGGAAATTTGTATGGGTAGCTACATCAATTTTTACATATTGAGTTTTTGGCATGAGTGACAAAGAGAGAGTAAGAAAGAGAGCTTGGAGTTGATATATACATGGAGGGAGAATTCTAGAGCATGTTGGAGCATATCTGGAGTGTTTTGGAGATGAATATTGAAGATTCAGGTTCTCAGGCCTGAGGAGTTGACTCCCGAGTGAGTTGCACTAAAACAACAAGTGTTTTTTGGTAGTTTTCCTGGAAACAAGTTCCCTTGAGTTCCCAGTTGAGAGATTCCTAGATACATGTGCTAGAGAGACCCTAATAAATTAATGGGATGTTCGAGGAACTGATATCAGTGAAGGGGTACATTCCTTGGGTTGGGCAGGTCAAGAGGAAGAGAGTTGGTGGAAAATTGGGATAGTTATATGAGAATACCAATGGGTGAGAGACCACCCTCTTTTGTGGATCACTAGCCTCAGCTCGGGTGTGACTGACTACTGATATTTGGAACAATCAATCTATGGTTGGGTGGAACGTCCATCCCATGAAACTGGTTTCACAACAGATTTAAAAGATAAGTGTTTATCTTGTTGATTTGTTATTTTACATGTGTTAGTATTGTGCATGAACTCTGTGTATTTAAGAATGATTTATATCATGTTGTGTTGAGTTATTAAACTACATTTCATGTCTAAATTAGAGAGTTGTAGATGCATGTAATTAATTGTAATAAACAACAGTTAAATCTTTATGTAAATCGTATTTGGAGGCTACAGGAATTTATTTAGATAGTACAAATTTCATTTTTATAAGTTTTTTGCATTGTAATGTCCCTTGGTTGGGTTGGGGGACGTTACATTGGACATGTGTAACCACAAATTTTATTACCTTGTTTTAGCACCAATAAATCAACACATGCAAAAATAAAGACTCCCTAACTCTCATATTACATACATGAAACTCTGTAGCAACAACAAAGAGAATTTCTAAGATGAAAATACTAAAACAACTAGAAGAAAAACATAGCCTCTCCCTATGCTTCTTCTCATGTCCCACTTCCTACTAAACATCTACCATCTATACCTATAAAATATGTTTTCTCACTATTGTTTCCAATGAAAGGGAACCTTTCTTGGTTGAGGTCCAAAACTTAAATGCAGTAATCTTCTACTCAATCATGGTAGGAATCCTATGAGACTTAGTGGAAATAGAAATACACAATGAGACAGTGTTATGGAAAAACATATTTCTCAATGATGGTCACTATATCATGTAATATGATAATATCTAAAGTGGAAAAAACAAAATAGACTAAAGCTATCGTATTTCCAATGTGGATAATCTCCTATTACATCTCATTTTTAGATGATTCAATTGCAATAATGATCATTATGTTCTTAGATTTTTTTGGTATGGAGTGTATTATTTTGGTTGATTCCATTGCTAACAAATTCTATACATATATGATAGGTAACAAAAATTAGCTGCAATAACTAGTAGATCACAGTCAACCCTGGTAAATCGTCTACCATACTTGAACATTTGAAACAAACCTAGGGATTAATCAATAGAGAGGCAATACCTTTACCCTTTTAAGATAATATATGGATCATACAATGCCTAAAGAGTTTTAAGCATAAACACATCCCATTTATGATAATTACTATCAATATGTGTTATGAGATGCATTTGTTTTCATGTCTTGAATATATTTAAGGTTAACATACAACTCCTATAAATTAATCCAAATTGTTGGATTCACCTTTACATGCCCAACACATGTTTTGTCTTATTATTGTGTGTCAAATACTTCCATCCTTGTTAGTACTTGAGATATATGTTTTTTCTTGAAAACCTCTTCTGCATATTTCATCTAATCAACTTTGTATTTTTGCAATATGAGATAATGGTGTCTAGTGCAAAGGCCTTGGTATGAATATTTAAATATGGTTGCTAATGTCCATAGTTTCATTATTCCTTCATTATGTTTGATCAACCAAACATTGAATCAGACGTTTTGAAGCTTATAGAAGAAATTTGTTGCTAGAAGTGACAGTGAGTATCCAACATTGAATACAATCGTGGGTTACCCCCTTTGGCCCAAAGGCTACATGAGGCCTATAGCAAGGAGGTTTTTAAAGCCTTCAAAATGTGCCTTGGCACAATTCCCTAGCTAGAAACATCTTGAGTAACAACATCTGAATTGGCATAGTTTCCTAAGAGCGAAGCTGTGAAATTTCTTTCCTTGGGAAATGACAAAGAAAAAGTTTTGAGTCTTGGTGGTAAGCAAGAGAAAAACAATAGGATTTCTAGTTCTTTTCAAGAAGATATTAAAAACAAATATATCCCCTTGCAACTCCATAGTATTTTCATGGAGAACTCATTTCCTCATTTGTAGGTGTGAGGTATGCTCCATTGAATTTCTCTATTGTAATTGGTTTTCCAAATCATATGCCTAATAGGGAAAAATTCTACGTTGCACGATATGGGGAAACTGGTATGTTGATACTGAGAGGGGGGTGAATCAGTATCAAATACATTTTAAAACCTTTTTCAACTTATACTTAAAGCATTCAATTATATCCAATGAGCAATGAACAAGAGTATAAGAGTTACACCAATACACCACAATACACCATGCACAATATATGAGAAATAATCAATAGTTATTGTTCAAGGGAAGTAATGACTTCCAAAGGTAGCTACAGCTTCCAAATGTAAAGGGAGGGATAAACCTACAAAAGGAAGATACAATCCTCCAATATCAAGAGAGGTTTGAACTCTCCATCATTTCCCATTCCTTCCACCCAAGAATATAATAGAGATAATAAAACTTTACATTAAATCATCACCATCAACCAACCATCACATAGAACCTGATAATGCTTCCTGAGACTTCTTCAATTTCTGAAATTCTTCAATTCTTGGAATAATCTGATCCTGTAGATAATATTACTCAATGTATTCTCTAAAACTTCTCCAAGTTTCACTCCTTGAATCCTCCCCAAAAAGAAGTTATAGAGAGAATGGTACACCTTGTTCAATTATGGTTTATTCAGGAGAGCGAACTTGTACAGAATTCTCCGCACTCAATATTTAACATCAGATTCTAAAACTTGCACACAAGAAACTACAGTCTGTACTATTTCCAATGAAATTGGTCCCACTTCATTTGGATTCTCTATGAATAATTTATGACTGTTTTATCCAGAACACTTGTTTATTGACTAGCTTCAAGACTAGTCAAAAACCCTATCTTCCACAGAGTGTATCTCCAAAATTATAGTGCACAAAGAGATGATTTTTTTACCACAAGTACCTTGACATGTCTTCTCAATACCATAGCAATTTCATCATCTGAATCGTTCTAGAAAAAAAGTTATAGTGAAAATGGTAAGATGACCTGTAAATAACATACCTTAGAACACATCACCAAAAGACTTCATCCTCCCTTGAAATCTGGCCTTCTTTACTTCTAATTTCCTCTGAAATTCGACTTGTGTATCAAATGAATGTATAATAATATGTATTTATACCATTCAGGTCACTTCCTTTTAACATTAGGGCCAACCTAACACTTTCTTATTTTGTTATTATTTTCTTTAATTATCTTCAGGGCCTACATGTACTTCCTTCTTCAATTCACTTTGTCATCTTCAAAAATTCATTTCTCCTCAACCATGAGGATCCACGTGAAGTGACACCTACCACAAAAAACAACATGATGTATACTATCCATCCATGGGTTTTGTTTCTGCATGTACATTGTCCTTCATGTCCAAATACCTTCATCAATCTTGCGGTCCAAAACCAATGACTAGGGTTGACATCAATGACAACAACCAATCTTCCAACAATCTCCCCCTTTGTCATTGATGGCAACACTCATGCTCCCCCTATCATCATGATCCCAAATTCTCTCCCCCTTTGACATCAATGGCAAAAGGTAAGGCTTATCTGCCTAAGTTTAATGGAAAAAGGTAACTCTCTTCTTTGGGGCTACTCCCCCTGAACATGTGGCACTCAATAATACTTCATCCTTATTTTTGGTCTTTGGGGCTTTTTCTTCCTTGGAATATTTTTGTGTAGCTTTTGTCTTCTCTCTCTTCTTCATGTCTAGGATGTATATGTTGTTCGGTCTTCTTTTAGCAGTTGCAACCAATCTTCCTGAGTTATTTTCTATGATCTTGCATTTTCGGGAGTCAAACGTAAGAGTGTATCCTTGATCACATATTTTGCTGACACTGAGGAGATTATGCTTCAGATCTTCAACCAATAGGATTTGTCCTGCTTTTACATTTTCACTTCCAAGATTTACATTTCCTTTTCCAAATATTTCGGTAGATGAGTCATCTCCAAATGCAACATTTCCACCATTTTTCTTCAAGCTGACAAATTTGCTTTGATCTCCAGTCATATGAGATGAGCACCCATTGTCTATGAACCATTTGTCTTCTTCTTTGCATTCTTTAGTGAACAATGTTATTTGACAGTTTTCATTTTTTGGAATTTCTTTCCTTTTCCATGTTGTAGTTGGTATACAAACATTTGGCATACGATTGTCTTCCTTCATCTCTCTGCAATCTCGTGCTTTGTGACCAAGATTATTGCACTTGTAACATACAATATTTTTATCCATTAATGGGTCAAATGAATTATAATTTTTGTTGACAAGTCTACGAACATTTCCATATCTACTATTTTCACCATTCATGTAGCTTGCATAGTTATGCCTTTCATTGATTCTACAATTGATTGCCTTGTGTCCAAAATTTCCACAAGTATAACAATGTCCAAGAAAGAAATTTTGAGTGATCTTCTTTGTGGTGTGGTCCATCTGGGTTCATGATCTATTCTTTTGTAGTTTCCTTCATAATGATTGCTTTCATACCTGATGGGAGAGGATCTTCTTGATGTCTCATTCCTTTTGAATTCTATTCTTATATCTTGTTGTTCAACTTGTTCTGGAGTGTTGGTTTCATCATTTTCATCTTCCTTCTCTTGTTTTGTTGTCATCAAATTGTCATTGTATCCTAGTCTTGTCTTGTCATTTGGAGATATTTTATTGCTAAGGATCTCATCTAATATTTCAGTGCTTTTTTCGAACTTCTTCAACTTCTCTATTGTCAATAGTAGCTCCCCTTTTGTGTGATCCAATTATGCTTTCAATTTCTCATAATATTCTAATTGTTCCTTCAAGCTATCAATGGTCTTTTCAAGCTTGTAATTCTCTTCTTCACAACTACTCAATTCACCTTTTAGTATTATGTTTGTGTTTCTAAGCTTGCTATTTTCATTTTCAACATGCTTCAACTTTTCAAGATTCTCATCTTCTTCTTCACTCTCTGCATTGTCTTTGTATCCCCAAAAGGAATCAAGGTTGGTTTCTTCATCTGAATCTTCTTCAGAAATGATTTCTTCTTCTTTAGAATTCTTGTGATCATCATCCTGGGTTTCTTTGGTTATGAAGAGGACTTCTCCTCCATCATTATCTTCTTCATCACTCTCATCTGAGGAGATGTCATCATCCTTGGAGTTGAATCTCTTTTTATTGTTGAGACTTCTCTTTTTATAGTAGCAGTTTTCAACAATATGCCCTATTCTGCCATAGTTAAAGCATTTGAGAGGAGACTTACCTTTGTATCTTCCACTTCCCTTCTTACGAAATTTTTTATTTCTTCATCAAGGTCGGTATCCTTGTCTTTTGTCTTATTTATGGATTTAAAGGCTGCTTCATTGTTTGGTTGGTCACTTTCTGTAAATGTTCTCATTTCATATGCTATAAGAGACCCATGTAATTCATCCATTTTCATTTTGGTCAAGTCCCTATTTTCTTCAATGGTGGAGACCTTAGCATCATACTTCAAGTGAAGTGATATCAACACTTTTTGTACAACCAAGGATTCATCGAGCTCTTCACCTAATCCTCTAATAGCATTAACAACTTCATCAACTCTAATAAAATATGTTTCATAATCTTCCTTTTCATTCATCTTCAAATTTTCAAATTTTGCTCTATGTCGTTGAAGCTTGACCTGCTTAACTTTTGGATCACCTTCGTAGATACTCTTGAGTTTGCCCCATACCTATTTAGCAGTGTTACAGCCCATCACTTTGCTAGCAATGGTTGGTGCCAATGCTCCTAGAATAACATGGCTGGCTTTTGAATTACAACTCATAAGTTTCTTCTCATTTGGATCGGTTGGAGCATTATTTGGGATTACATAGCCATTTACAATTGAGTACCAAATGTCTACTCCCTAAGCTATTAGGTAAGTTTTCACTCTATCACTCTAGTATGCATAATTTCTTCCATCAAATCTTTGAATCCCATTTGAAATGTGCTCATGGTCATCCATCTCTACTCAGGATTTTCATTCCAGTGGTTAAACTGTTCTAAAAACAACCTGCTCTGATAACAATTGTTGATACTGAGAGGGGGGTGAATCAGTATCAAGTACAATTTAAAACCTTTTTCAACTTATACTTAAACCATTCAATTATATCCAATGAGGAATTAACAAGAGTATAAGAGTTACACCAATACACCACAATACACCATGCACAATATATGAGAAATAATCAATAGTTATTGTTCAAGGGAAGTAATGACTTCCAAAGGTTTATCCCTCCCAAATGTAAAGGGAGGGATAAACCCCCAAGAGGAAGATACAATCCTCCAATATCAAGAGAGTTTTGAACTCTCCATCCTTTTCCCTTCCTTCCACCCAATAATATATTAGAGATAATAAAACTTTACATTAAATCATCACCATCAACCAACCATCACATAGAACCTGATAATGCTTCATGAGACTTCTTCAATTTCTGCAATTATTCAATTATTGGAATACTTTGATCATGTAGATAATATTACTCAATGTATTCTCTAAAACTTCTCCAAGTTTCACTCCTTGAATCCTCCCCAAAAAGAAGTTATAGAGAGAATGGTAGACCTTGTTCAATTCTGGTTTATTCAGGAGAGCGAACTTGTACAGAATGCCCCTCGCTTAATATTTAACATAAGATTCTGAAACCCACAAAAAAGAAACTAAAGTCTGTACTCTTTCCAATTAAATTGGTCCCACTTCATTTGGATTCTCTATGAAGAAGTTATGATTGTTTTACCCGGAACACATGTTTATTAACTAGTTTCAAGACTAGTCAAAAACCCTATCTTCCACAGAGTGTATCTCCAAAATTATAGCGAGCAAAGAGATGATTTTTTTACCACATGTACATTGATATGTCTTCGTAATAACATAGCAATTTCACCATCTGAATCGTTCTAGAAAAAACGTTATAGTGAAAATGGTAAGATGACCTGTAAATAACATACCTTAGAACACATCACCAAAATACTTCATCCTCCCTTGAAATCCGGCCTTCTTTACTTCTGATTTCCTCTAAAATTAGACTTGTGTATCAAATGAATGTATAATGATATGTATTTATACCATTTATGTCACTTCATTTTAACATTAGGGCCGATCTGACACTTTCTTATTTTGTAATTATTTTCTTTAATTATCTTTAGGGCCTACATGTACTTCCTTCTTCAATTCACTTTATCATCTTCAAAAATTCATTTCTCCTCAACCATGAGGATCCACGTGACATGCCACCTACCACCGAAAACAACATGATGTATACTATCCATCCATGTTTTTTGTTTTTGCATGTGCATTGTCCTTCATGTCCAAATACCTTCATCAATCTTGTGGTCCAAAACCAATGACTAAGGTTGACATCAATGACAACAACCAATCTTCCAACAGGGTACGCATTTCTAAAACAAAAATGGGTACGCGTTTCTAAAACATAAAAGTGTTATAAATGTGACCCCCAAAAAAATTGGAAATAGGAAAACATGATATATATATATAATCAACAAGAACATTTAAATGACAAGCAATGTCCCACCATCGCTTATATTGGGATCTTCATTATTAGTATCACCATTTTCCTCTACCTTGATCCTTTAGGGACATCAGTCAACACCACCCAATTTTGATGAAAATGTCTAATGCAATATTTAAAATATGGTAGAAAAAGATTAGCATGCCTAATAATAAAAAAATTGTTTGAGTGAAGGATACATTTTTGTTAAGGTTGTGATAGAGGAGTTCAACAATCAATACCACCAACATCAAGATACTTAAAGGGCTTGGTGATTTTTATTAAATGGAAATATCATACCCTCATACATGATAAAATCCAATGAAAATGTTCCAATCCTACCAATACCAAAATCCTGAAAATTGTTAAGTTTGTTGAATTTTTAATGGGATATGAAATTCTACTTCCTCCATATGAAGTCCAATTAGGTTGGAACCATTTTAAAAAATCTTGAAACAATTAATGGTAATGTTAATAAGAAAAAATTGTTTGTTATAAATGTGCATGTAACCTGTGGGGCCATCATTTTTAACCATTGGCTAAGAAACCACTACCTTGGGGCATCTAATCCATCAAAATTACCCAGGGATCGCACATGGAATGGGCCGCACCAACCCTTAAAATTGTTGGATTTATGGGTGTCTCATTCTAACTAAACTTACCATAAGGGTATTGAACTTGGGTTGCCTAGTAAACGAAACCCACACCTTAATTGATTGAGCTAGCAGGACTTGAATTTAAATTGAAGGACGTGGGGGTGGGATTCGATCCACTTATGTGTGCACAGGTCATGATATCATTTAATATAATATCTTTGGATACAACCACACATTTGACCACTACCTCAAGGTACCCCCATGGCTTCGAGTTAGGCCCTCATGGAAATTTAACCTTGCCCAACAGTGAAGAACTCCTCACTTTCCAACATTGGATCCAACCCCTTTGGGTGTAATGTTGATAATTTAAGATAAAAGAAATGTCAAATTTTACTTTAAGAATTTAACATTACCATTAATTGCTAGAATTTTTGGTGCAAATTCAAAGTGAAACCCTCTTTGAAAGAAAAAAAAATTGGTCTTAGAGACTTTTAAAAGTCTCATTAATTCACAATTAACCTCTAATTAGGCACTAAAACCAAAATCATGGGTCCCAACAATCAAATTAAGGAAAAATATGATAATTATTTTTTGGAAATGTGTTGTATGGACATGTGAAATAGCCTTGAAACACATTTCAGTCCATACAAAATGTGTTTCATACGGACTAAAGTGTGTTTCAGTGTTTCGATACAAAAACACATCTGGTATGAGGGGGGGTTTGTACAGAATGAAATGTGTTTCAACATTCCGATACAGAAACACATCTAGTATGAGAGGGGGGGTGCATTTCCTGCAACATAGGGAAAATGGGAAGATCACCTTCCTAAATTTCAAGGAGATGATGATGATAACCTTGGTAGCATTTGAAGGAATTCCATGCATTTGTTCATTAGATTGGGACTTTTCATGAAGATGTCTTGATGAAGAAGTTTATTATGTCCCTTAAGGGAGATGCAAGAAAACTATATAAAAATCTAATGTGGCCAATATTTCATCATTATAAGATTTCTATTCAATATTAATACATATTATAGGAAGTTTTATCTAGCTAGGTTCTCCTAGAAGACTATTACAATAAATAACTCAAAGGGAAAAGGAAATAAGGTGGTGAGAATGAAGAAGATATTGCTTCTGAGTCTAAAGAATATTTATCCCAGATGAGAATTTATGAAGAGGTACATGAAGATTTTCAAGAAAATGCAATGCTACCTCTTTCTCTAGAGGATAAGAATCAACATTTTGATGAACAAGTTGTTTCCCTCAATTGTCATGAATAATTTCAAGAAGATGAAGTGTTGAATTTTTTTAGGCAACTTGAATCAACAATTTGATGGGGATGTAGATATCCTAGATAAACACGAAGACATGGTTGTCCAAGAAGAACCCGTGGAAACCCAAATACCCTCTGAAGTTACAACTAAAGCCACACAAAACTTGATATGTGATGATGCATTTTTCAATACTAAATGATCATGTTAATTTCCCCATGATTGTAAATCTAAAGATCAACTAGATGAAGAGTATGGGTATAATTCTTTAGAAAATAATCTATATATTGAAAGATTGTATAAAACTCATCTCCAAAATATGCAAAGCAATGAGGCTCTTATGGAAAGCAATGAGGTTGTTCACGGAGCATGGTCAGAGCAGCCATTAGAAGATGTGGAAGACATTGATAAATCAATTTGTCAATAAGAATGGAAACAACCAAGAATTGCTTATCTTTGCATTAATTATGAAATCAATGGCAGTGAACCAAGTCTTGATATTCAGAAAGATCTAGTAAGCTTAGTGGATTTCTAGCATTGTATCAAAGAAGATAAAATAAAATAAAAATGGTATATGTTGATATGTTTGATAATGTTGGTCTATCTTACATTTTTCTCCATGATTGCAATTCCAATAAAGCAAAGTGAAGAGGGTGCGGAAAATCATACACAACAACCTCTTGATAATGTTAAAATTAGTGTGGGTTTCAAAAGGGTTCAAATATCTCCCAAAGAACAAATAGAACAACCCCTTGAAGATGTGAAGGATACTAAATATTTAGTCCATAGTTGGAGATTGCAACCAATAAATATCCTAGACCCATTCACTTACCATGAGCTTTTTTCCAAGAGAAAATTACTCCAATTTATAAAAAGTATAAATTTGTTTACAATGCAAAGCTACCATCAATCGAAAGATCGTAATGCCCACCAACCGGGTGTGACCAGTACAATCCAAACAGTCAAAGAGTAAAATAGTCTTGCAATGCCAAACTGCCAGCATCTGAAAACCCGGTTAGCCCGCCGACAGGGAGAAACCAAAAATCTTGAAGGAAACAGCCGAATGTAGAAGGAACAAAATAGTAGAACAGGCCCCAACAAAGCCACCATTAGCAATCAAAGACGGCTGCCCTCGTTCTCAAAGACGTTTATAGAAGTGATAGGACTCTCCACTCCACTATCTCTATGGAAAACCGAGAGTCTACCGACAGCTTCCGATAATGCCCTTTTAGAGAGGGCGTCCGCCTCTCTATTTAGAGATCTGGGGATATGATGAAAGTTTACATCGGCGAAAGTTCTAGACAGCTCCATCGTTTTATCCTTCCAGTTATCATTGTGGACAGATTGGAACTTGCATTTAAGAGAAATCCAATCAATGATAATTCGAGAATCTCCAAGGACATGAAGGTGACTTATGGACCAGGAGGAAGCAAGAAAGAGAGCAGCCCATAAGCCCAAAAGCTCCGCTTTATTATTTGTACCTACACCGCAATTTAAAAACCACAGTGTAATCCTGGTAGTGTGGGTTTTGAAGAATCCCCCCGCGCCGTAGCAGCCCCCACTTGACAGAGCAGCCCCATTGAAGCAGGCGACCGTGTAGCCATCCAGCGAATTAAAATCGCAGACTTTTAAATAAAGAGGCTTATGAAAAGTCTGTTTCCAATGAAAGGAGCTTAATATCTTTTGAAGCACTACGTGCAATGAAAGAGGACTGGAGTCAAAGATAACTCGATTTCGGGCAGTCCAAATCTGCCAGGAAACAAGAATTGGTAAAGTCTTTGGCGCCGATGATTGATCCAGCCACCGGGTGAAGCAAATAGAGAGAGAGGAGCCGCTCCATGTTGATTGCAGCGATAAGTGGCTAAGCACATGAGACCAAACCAATTGGGTGAAGGGGCAATGGACCAACAAATGGTGTATATCTTCAGATGCACTGCTACAAAGAAGGCATATTCCCGGCCCCTCCCAGCCCCTCCGGCGCAACAGGTCCCATGTAAGTGTTTTCTCTTTCCCAGCTAGCCAAAAAAATAACTTCAACTTTAAAGGGATCTCCCACCGCCAGATAAGGGAGAACCACGTGCAATCCAATACAAAAGCGTTGGTTCAATAGAGCTTGATAAAGATTTTTGACAGTAAGGTTCCCTGTGGCATCTCCACCTGCCCAACGCAGGGTATCAGGACCTTGGGAGAGTGTGATTCCAGCCTCTTTAAGGGAAGAGGTGTAATTGTCCCACTCAATCGCTAACTGGTTATATAGATTTAAATCCTCACTGTTCAGCCATCTATTAGGGAGGGAGCGGCAGCCAGACTGTAATTGGACCTGAGCAAGGAGAAAAATATTTTTTTGCCAAAGAAGAGACCGCAGTTCAGGGGAGAGGAGGGAACGGTCACCCAAGCCGAGAATTTTGTCACCTCCTATTCGAACCTCCACGCCATCTCCTGGTTTCCATACAAGCCAGTGGAGTATAACAGGGATGGAAGAAACCAATCCTTTCCAGAAGGGAGAGACCTTTCTCAAATGAAATGTAGGCTTTCGGATCCATCTATCAAGAGTTAAAGAGCCCAAATATTTATCTGCTATTATGCGGTGCTAGATGTTGTCAATGGAGGTAGCTCTCCAGAAGGAATTTGCTAGAAGAGTCATATTGAACAATGATAAATTCACAAGCCCCAAGCCCCCATTTTTCCGAGGTTTGGACAGGTCAGCCCAGCTGCACAGGTGGAAACGAAAGTGACCTGGCTGACTATTCCACAGGAAATTAAAAATGAGTCTTCTTAATAGAATAATGATCTTGTTTGGAATCTTTTCCAAAGACATCCAGAAAACAGGCAGGCTTTCTAGGACCGACTTAACCAGGATGTAACGGCCCTCCTAGGGAAAGCCATTTGTTACACCAAAAATTAATCCTTCTTTCAAAATGTGCCACCATCCCTTTCCAATCATCCGGAGAGGAGGGTCTCAATTTTAACTGGAATCCGAGATACCTGAAGCCCTCACTTAGGTTTACAAAG
The DNA here is from genome assembly GCA_009831015.1 of Picea engelmannii. NCBI lineage: Eukaryota > Viridiplantae > Streptophyta > Pinopsida > Pinales > Pinaceae > Picea > Picea engelmannii. The sequence continues at coordinate 69,806 of ML796106.1, forward strand.
GTATAAGGAATAGAATTCTTGAGAACGAGCAGTTCCGCTTCCGAGATACCCCAGTAAAGGACAGAGGATTTAGAGAAATTTATGGATAATCCAGAGACGGAACAGAAATGCTGCAGAACTTCTAGGATGGCCAACCACTCCGATAAATCTGCCTTGGACGTGAGAAGAACGTCATCAACGAACAAGAGGTGAACCAATTTTATAAATTTAGAGACCTTTATGTCGGAGATGAGGTGCTCGGAGAAGATCTTTTTGAGAAGAAGGTTGAGTCCTTCCATAATCAGAATGAAGAGATAAGGGGAGAGGGGACACCCCTGTCGGAGCCCCCTCTCACTTCTGAAAAAACTGGAAGCCTCACCATTTATTAGAACAGCAAAACTTGCGCTAGAGACACAAGCCATGATCCACTCGATCATCGAGTCACCAAACCCAGCTGAGAAAAGAATTAATCGCAGGAACTCCCAATCGACACAATCAAAGGCTTGTTTTAAATCTAATTTCATAACCAGAGCTTTTTGATTAAATTTTTTAATGCTGTGGATACCTTCATGGGCAGCTCCAATCGCGTCCTGAATCCTTCTGCCCCGTAAGAAGCCCAGTTGCTCAGCAGAGAGTCTCCTCTCGAGGAAAGGCTTGATTCGGTTTGAAATGACTTTTGAAATTAACTTGTATATGAGGTTGCAAAGTGATATCGGACGGAAATCACTGAAGGTAAGCGGATTACTTTCCTTAGGGATCAATACTAAAAAAGTAGAATTGAGACTACCCACAATTTTGCCAGTAATACGAGAATCTTCCACCATTTTTAGAAGGTCCATGCCAACAAGGTCAAAAAAGAAACAAAAGAATTCAGTTGTCCAGCCATCAGGCCCAGGACTTCTTTCCGAATTGAAGTGAACCAATATTTGTTTAATCTTCGACAGGGTGACTGGTTTGTTGATATCAGCTGTCTCAGCAGCGGAGACAAATCTTGGAAAGAGGCTGGCGGTGGTCACCATCCCCTGGAGATCAAGGTTTGTGTCTTTTTTGTATAAGTTGTTGAAATGATAGACCACTTCATCCTGGAGGGCACTCTGGCCGCTAATGATTTCATCATCTCTACCTTTAATTGACCAGATAATCTTCTTATCTCTGTTAAAGCTAGCCACATGGTGAAAATAACTTGAATTGGAATCGCCACATTTTAACCATGTCTCACATCTTTTCAGTCTCCAGCGATTTTCCTCCGAAAGAAGAAGGGAGGTTCTCTTTGATTCCAACTGTTTTAGAGTGGCCGATTCCTCAAGAGTCAAATCGGCAATAGAAGAGGAGTGTATAAGTTTAGAAATGTCCAATTCCAGCTTGTTTAAACAGGATTTTTTCACTGCTTTTAATTCATGGAACCAATCTCTCGTTTTAGACTTGAGCGCTTTTAATTTCCACACTAGCCGTCGTTGAGGATTTTCTTCTATTTGGAAGCAGGGATCACTCCAGATCAAATGCACTAAGTCGATGTATGTCTCAGATGATAGCCAATGGGGATTAAACTTAAATGGAGTAGATGGTTGTAGCACAGGAAACCTTAACTGAAGAAGGACCGGTGCATGGTCGGATACAAACAGAAACTCAACCCACGACGATGGGAAACCCGACGTGGCTACAATGCTCTCCGCCACCAGGAAACGATCAAGTCTTATGGAAATCGCAGCAGATCCTGTTCTCCCATTACGCCAAGTGGGAGTTAGTCGATTAGGCCTGATATCAATCAGGTTGTTTTTATCAAAAATCCTTTTGAAGAGGGCTTCCGGAGGGCCCGGCAAAAAGGAGCCTCCCCAATTTTCATCAGCCGAGAGAATGATGTTAAGATCTCCACCAATGATGAGGTTAGGAATGGAGAGAAGTCCAATAGAATCCAGGTTGGACCAAAAATTCTGTTTATCCACACAGGGCCCATATAAATTTAGTAAAGCGACAGACTACTTCGAAGCTAAACATCGGCCTAGAAGCAGAATACCCCCACTAGAAAGGAAGGGTCTCAAGTTGTATAGGCTGGGGTCCCAAGCCACCAGCAGACCTCCGGAAGATCCAATGGAACTAGCAGCTGCCGAGACCCACGAAGGTCGAAATATATGCACAAAATCTCTGGCTTTATGGTCAGCCGAGAGGGTTTCCTGGAGAATTAAGATGTCAGGCTTAGAGCACTCTAAAAGTCTTCTGAAGGAGGCTGACTTGAGGACACCTCCAATTCCTCGTATGTTCAAAGTAGTACTAACATTACTTGGAGCGAGCCAAGGCTTTCATTTCTCTAAGGGCATTGTTGTCAAGTGAAGAAGGGGTCGGTTCCGAAAGCTGCGTGCTCAAATTTTCCTTTTTTTTTCTAGAACTTCGGGTTTGAAGAGGAGAGATTTCTGAACTGATTCCTCGCGACCAGGCATATGACTTGGTCTCCGACTCCACTTGAAAGGAGGAGGAAGATCCAATCTCAGGAGTAGGTGTGAGGAGAACCTTACCACGATACACCGGGAGCTGCGTTGTATTTTCCTGAAGAAGAGAAGTAGTTGTTGAGATATTTGATTCCACCAATGATGGAGCAGCGCTCTGTGCTGACTGTCCGGGATCTGGAAGCACCGAGTGAAAGGTTGATATATTTATCTCCTCCAGAAGTGTTTCAACCTGCTGCTCAGACTGACCATAATCGGGAGGCATTGATGAGGAAGGATCCGAAATCGGTATGGAGTTGGAGGGAACAGTCGGAGGTGGAGGGAGAAGTGAGGTCGGAAGCAGGGCTGTGTTCGAAGAATTCTCACCGGCTAAAGGAGAAGAGACAGGGATCAAGTCAGAGGGGAGATAGGAGGCATGTGGAGGAGGTTGCTCAGCATCTCGAGGGGGGGATAGGGAAATGGATTTAGGTGTGAGCCAAGTGTATGTATCAATGTAATCCTTCTCAGTCGAAGTGAGAGAAGAAAAGAGAGCCGGGCAGAGTTGGTGTAGAGTGGACTGCGGAGTGGCCTCAACAAAGGGATCATGAGGAGAGGGAAAAGCTACAGGAACTTCCAAATGAGCAAGCGCTGGATCTGTTGAAGGATATTCCAGCGGGTTCAAAAGGAGATCTGAATCGTTCGAGGTATCAATAGATGGCTTACCGGGGCAGGATCTTCGAAGATGACCGGTTTCCCGGCATAGATTACACCGAAAAGGGATCCCGGGGTAGTCCAACCTCTGGAGCCACTTTCGACCCCTCCAGTCAATCACCAGGGTTTCAGACAGCCCTTTAGTTATATCTATTTCAACCAGTATTTTCCCCATAGTCCTCAGAGAGTTGTTGAGTGTCTGACTATCCAGAGTTATGAAATTACCTAGTGAGTTTCCAATCTCTTTCAGGGCTCCTTCGTTCCAAAGATGTAAAGGGAGTCCCGGAAGGAGCACCCAGAGATGTATGTGTGTGAAATAATCAGTATCTGGATTAAAAGTCAGCCTCCAACACTTGAGCATGAGGCTGCTGCCGCCGAATGGCCAGTGTGTGGACAGTAAAAGAGTAGCATCAATCGGAGATTTACAGTGGAAACATAACCAACCTTTTTTTAGATAATGAACCTCCGGCGAGTAACCCAGTAGAGGAAACCAAGATGCCTTTATCCACTCCTCCAGAGGCTGAGGATTCAAGCTCTTGTAAGAGACTCTGCCGACCAGAGCACAAGTTGACATTTTACATAAATCCTCCAGGCCAACCCCGTCACCTAGCACCAGTCGAGCCGACTTCTTTTTAGATTTCCATACTTTTCGACTATCAGCAGGTTTTTGTACTGGGGGAGGGACAGTGGAGGCAGGAAAGGATCTATCAGATCCGGGAGGAACAGACTCTGGATAACATCTTTGGTCCACAGGGACTACAGCGGGATTTGTGAGAGTATTTGAAATGGGCGAAAAGGAGGGAAAGTGCAGTCTGTTTGAAATGAGTGCATCCACCTTGTCGAAAAGTCCCGCCTGACTCCAGAAAGGGATCATCGGAAGATTCCCCCAGCAGGTTTGTCCATGAGTCCATGATTAGGATTCAGGCGACCCACCGAATCCACTATAGAAAGGCCGATACAGAGGAAAGGGATGTAGGTGGGCCAGAGAAGTGTATAAGAGAGGTAATGGGCTGATACAACTACAGAGAAAAGGGAGACAGGCTGGGACAAGTTTCAAAGTGTCAGATGGCTGAGCAAGAAGACAAATCTGAGGATAGAACCGGGAAAGCAGTCGTGCGAATCCAAGGCAAATAGCGCATCGGGTAAGGAGGAACACAAACTGCAGGTAAAACAGGAACGGACCCCCCCCAGCTGGGGTACCCTAGGATACTAGGACTAATGGCGAACAGAAATAAGTTGGCCAGGGTCACCTGGTTTACCTGGATCAGCCATGGATACCTGGCTCATTCGGCAATGGATACCAGAGTAGACTTCTCGATCTTCACTTACCATGAGCTTAATGATGATGAGTTGAACCATGTCCTTGACAAAGATACATCAATGGTTATAAACGATCCCTTAATGGTTTCAGCCAACCATACTCCACTACGGATTATACATGGCAAGCAGGTTGGTTAATAATAACTCCAAGTATAGATACTAATATTTGTTTATTAGGTGCTTTAATGACTAACTGACAGAGAATGCCATGCCTAAGGATTATGGCATTAAATATCAACCTTTAATTTAGTAAATACGACAAAGAATATTCCTCTCTCATTAAATCATGCCAACACATTGCATATTTTTTATTAAAAGGTTGATTAATCTGATAGTTTTATGTAGGTGTTCTCTTATCGACATAACTATCATCAACTAGTTGAAAAGGATGTTCTTATTATGAATGAGGAGAACACTTGATCAATCTTAGTGGAAATCCACAAATCAGTTTAGTGGATTTCCAACAGTGTATTAAAGAATATAAAAATTGTGAAGAAGAAGATGTCGTTAGAAACAACTCAAATCCTCAAACTTTTTGTTACCAGGTTTGGGTTCAACGACTTGGACATGTAGGAGCGAACCAAGAGCAAAAAAATGGTGGTTAAATTTTTTTTTGAAAACGAGTCTTATCCCGAAATGAATATGTTGTCGCCTTGTGACCGTATGCTTAATTTGCAAAGAATTAAAAGGTATGAAAATCAATTTATTAATTTGCAGTGTCGTTCTCATAACGAGGGAATGTGTTTTGCTAGAAATCAGGTAGTTATATATTCTCCTCCTCACGCTTTCATTTTAGAAAATTTTACAATCTATGATGATAAGAAGCAAACAAAATATTTGCAAGAGAATCCATTAATCAATCTCACTACAATGGGAATAAGCATGATTTGAAAGCATGGTTGGATTATGGTTATAGATAATATCTTTCACCATCTTCCAAGTACAAAGTAGTATGATTACATTCAGGGTTTGATGGATCATTTATTCCAAAGTGCAACATTGTGCCATCATAGATTGCACTAATCAGTTTTCATAAGCACATTGCATGAGATATCAGTACGTGTTTTGCAACAATTCAACATCTCCTTATTTTGTTCAAGAATCAAACATAGATGTAAAACTCATGACTTCAGTCATATGTTCCTTGGATTACTTGGTTATATCACTACTTCTAGTTATAGGTGTTTTTTTTATTAGAAGTAGGATAGATAAATTTGTACATAAATAAGCGTGTATTTGATTTTGTAGTTTTTATAATAACAAAACAAAAAGTTGGTTCTTGGAATGGGTTGAATCTATTCCTAGAAGATACATAAGACACATGGTCTATAGTTCTTGATGCCGCATAGGGAGGCATCATCCCAAAAGGAACCAAATGATGTAGATCCAATTGTGTTTGCTTAAATTGTAAGTTGATAATTGGTTTCAAAACAAAAAACATTATAAAATTGTGTTTAGTGAGTTAACTCAATTATATGATGTGGTGATTTTGTGTTATCATCTCATCTTTCTATTTCTATTTAAATTAGTTACCACAAGCATTATCCTTGACCATCCTCTCATATTTATACCTATCAACCTAACATACCACATGAGCATCATTAAAAATGCAATCCTCGACAAATTGTGTCCTCAACCCAGATGCACCGTCCATGTCAAACGGTTATCGCAACTTTCATTTTGGAGATTATTGAGTATAAGGATCATACACAATAATCTGACTTGGTCATAAAAGAAGTATTCCATAACTCAAACCAATATGTGTACATTAAAAATCAATTGGCGAAGGTTAAAGAGGGGGATTTAGAAATTCTTATCCCTCCATAATTAACCTCGTGGTTTTCGGATTGTAGAGGTATATGGAGAAATTAATATGCATAAATTCTCCCTTCATAGTTATATGTAAATTTTCATGTATATTCCACTAGAATAGTTTTTCACAACAAATCTTATAATATCTTGAAATCTTAGGCTATGCAAACTACTTTTCCTCAGATCCCAGGCTAATTAATCACTAGCTTTGCTTGAATTTATGGAATAACTGAAATATGAAAATGAAAGAAATGAGTAAAATAACACACCATACACACACAAAGGAAGACAATATATATCTTGGGAAACCCAATATGGGATAAAACCCAACTACAAGGTGAGACCTATGCTCTACTCTCGTTTCTTCAGTTATGAAAATGCAAATACAAAGAAAGAGGCACACACTGTAGAGTTTCCTTTGACATTGTGGCATGTATAGATACTACATAATATTTTCATCCTCTGTTATTCTCTCAAAATACCACTCTTAGATGTGTTTCTCAACTATAGAACAAGTACAATGTTAAACAATGGAACCCCTTCTCCTCCTAATGACCTGCTATTTAACATAGCTTGATAATCATATAGGGGTTAGGATTTTGACTTCCTCAACCCTTAATTAGTGATAAGGTTTGGACCTTATAGAATCTTCTTGAAATTTCATAAATGGATATCCCCATATGTGAGAGTAATGGGGGATGACATGGCATCCACGCATACCATGGTAGTCAACAAGGTAGGTCAACTTGCAGGAGGCATAACTTTCACATACAAGCTCTGATTGAGGTGACTTTTGCACCGTTGGAAAGGTCTCAATGTGTAGATCAACATTAAAGGTGTGAATCCAAGTTTCAAACATTGTAACCCCAAAAAATTTCATTTAATTCCTCAAAATGGATTCAGAGGATTCCATGCCCCAATTTTCCAAACTGGGACTTGCCACTAAAATGGCCCTGCAAACCTATTCCTCCATTTATTTTCCACTCATAAAGTACCTAGATAGATGAAAAAATATATGATGATCCAATCCAAATCACACGGTCATTGGAAATCATTGATGGCCTTATCGATATGGATGTGTGGATGATGGGATGGCTATGCTTGTTGACACTTGGACATTTGTGAAGTGGCTTGACAAGGGGTTCTTACAAGAATTCTTCAAGGCATATGCATGCATCTAAAGTTTTACAAGTATGGCCATCTATTGTTATTTGTTAGCATGGATACTCACAATTCTCAATCGAATTATAATAGTTCAATTTAATTGGGTCAAGTTTAGGCCTTACTTACTAGCATCTTCGTTGTTGCAACTATGAGGTCAAATGTTTGAAGCCCTCAAATAAAATTTAAAAGGAATAGAAAAATTGCAAAGTGCATAATGCATATTCTAGATGTAGAGGTAATGCAGGCTATTAAAAAAAATAGAGAGGGTGATTCCAAATATCAATTTGGGCTATATTGTACAATTCAAAGTGGAAGTGCGTGAGAATAAACATATAGTTTCAATCCTTGAAGGAATAGTCATTGCAAGATGAAATGTTGATCTAAATTCAATTTTAGAATTCAAAGATGAGTTGCTTGTTTTGGAGTGGAGTTTGTTTATCCTCATTATTCACCAAATACTAAATAAATTAAAGTGTTGGACCAGAAAAAGTATTGATAGACTATTACCCATTCCAGTCCCTCCATCCCTTTTGATCAAAAAAATGTTTTCCTCGTGCACTCATCGGTGGCTCATTCCAGCATACCTAAGACACCTAACCAACACTCTAACATAGTGAACTTTGATCTTGGGTTCTTGACCAAGTATTCAAATTTACAATTCAATAATAGAACATTAGTTTCTCAAACCAAGCATTTTGACATTAAAGTTTAAAGGATCATGAGATGAGTTTTTATCAAACCAAAATTAGTGCCATAAAATCCATAAGAACTTGATTCTCTATATAAAAATTCATTCTTCAAGGACCTAAGTTGAGCATACAACTCCATTTTATAGGATTATGAATCCTTCACCTTGATAAAGAGATCATTAAAACACTAATTAATTATGTGTTCTAGTGTCTTACCTTGCAATTATAAATTTTGAAGGCTAAGACTATGGATTTTGGCCATACACCATGCCTTAAGTTCTTGAGAACCATCCTTGATGTGTCAAAAATACAAATTTTGACATTTTTTCACTCTTAGAACAATCATTCATTGTAGGTATTATAATGCATTGATACCTTGCTCATGGGTTATAAGACATCAATGAACATGATATGGTTAGATGATCCAAATTGGATCTTCACCAAAAAAAAAGGAAATTGTAAAATTTGTAATAAACATTTAATTGTTTTTGGCAAAGTTGAGAAAATGTTCAAAATTCCCTTGGAAGTTTGTTGTGTTAGCACCAACACCTTACCCATTGTTTCACTATATTTTTGAACTTCACTATTCTTCAAGTTGAAGTTTGATGGGGCCCTCCTTTTGTTCAATTGTCATGGCCTATTTTGACTAAGTCTGGGTTATTTTGTCTTGTAAGTTGGCTTGAAAGCACTAGTATCATAATTGCCTTATCCCTAAACGAGACCATCCTTTGAAAGGAGTTGCTTCTAAAATATTTACCTTCGTCGATACAATGTTCATTGCTGGAAATAATCGTTTTTGGTGCCAATACAATATTCATCACTGGAAAGAATATTTTTGGTGTCGATACAGTGTTCAATGCTGGAAATAATATTTTTCAACATTGATATAGCCTTAATCACTCAAAATAATCTCCCTTCTCACCAAAACATCACTCCATGAAAATTTTCTATGTTAACAAGTTTTGCCACACAAAAAAAAAAAAAAATCGCAACAGAAAACCACATATCGCTAAGAAAAATTATTTTTCTTGTTAATATATCACCAAGAAAAATGATTTTCTTCACTGACAAATCGATGAATTAAATATTTTCTCCGTCGATACATCGCAGAGGAAAAATATTTTTTCGTCGATATATCATCGAGGAAAAATATTTTTCCACTGATGTATCGTCGAAGAAAGATATTTTTCAATTGATGTATCACTGTATAAAAACAAATTCTTCATTGATACATCATCGAGAAAACATATTTTCCTTGTCGATACATTGCCAAGAAAAATATGTTTTCTCGACAATACAACCCCACTTCATTGAATTCACATGTGTGAGGTGAGTTGGAACTTATAGATGCTTGTACGACTTGTCTTTTTTTCTTTTCACACCCAATGG
>ML796106.1:79339-106742 GCA_009831015.1 Picea engelmannii
TTTGCCACACAAAAAAAAAAAAAAAATCGCAACAGAACACCAGATATCGCCGAGAAAAATTATTCTTCTTGTTAATATATCACCAAGAAAAATGATTTTCTTCACTGACAAATCGATGAATAAAATATTTTCTCTGTCGATACATCGCAGAGGAAAAATATTTTTTCGTCGATATATCATCGAGGAAAAATATTTTTCCACTGATGTATTGTCGAAGAAAGATATTTTTCAATTGATGTATCACTGCAGAAAAACAAATTCTTCATTGATACATCATCGAGAAAAAATATTTTCCTTGTCGATACATTGCCAAGAAAAATATGTTTTCTCGACAATACAACCCCACTTCATTGAATTCACATGTGTGAGGTGAGTTGGAACTTATAGATGCTTGTACGACTTGTCTTTTTTTCTTTTCACACCCAATGGTCATTTTTAACATATAAAACCTCGTTTTTCACCCTTATTTGACTCTATTACAATGAAAACTATCATTTCCACTTTGAATGGGGTCAAATTTCCCTTTATTCCATGTTCTTATCCACAAACTCACATGCCTCTGACTTTACATTCACATATTGACAGGTACGCAACCTTCATAGACCATGGCCATTTCTTCATCATTTACTATTCCACATAAATCAAATATAATAAAAAAACAAAAGGGGATTATACCCACACTAAATCTAACTCCCTGTTTCCCTAACCTCGTTTCTCCCTCATTCCACGCGATTAGAATATTCCTTTTTCCCAAAACAGATATTGCAGCCACAAGATTATCCCAAGGATTTTCTCCCTATCGACCACATACCCATTCCTCTATTAGAGAGGGGGGATATTAGTCAAAATATTGAACAACACCATTTCTTAAATGAGATCAACACTATTCTAAATCTCCAACCAATGCCACGAGGATACCTCATGGGTCGTAAACAAATTTTGTCTCTAGTATGCCTACCACAACCTGCAACTAGGAGAGAAAGGGGAAAACCTCCAACCTTTACTAAAAAACCCACTTCAACTTTGGATCACCATGTCGGTTTTACGAGGATTCTGCAAATAAGCAACTCCACCAAGATACCATTTTCCCATTTAAATTTGTAGTTGTTTAAATTCTAACTAGACTAAAAGTTTATATCTTTGACATGGGTGAATCACATGAACCATTATGGATACCTACCAAAGGAGAACCAAAAAAAGGGTCTGATTATTGAAATTACCTCAAACAGGGAGGAAGAAGAGGCAGGAACCAGTTTATATAGTGTTCATCGTTGGAAATAATCTTTTTTGGTCTCGATACATTGTTCATCGCTGGAAAAAATATTTTTGGCATCTATACAGTGTTCATCACTAGAATAATATTTTTTGGTGTCGATATAACCTTCATCACTCAAAAGAATCTCCCTTCTCATCAAAACATCGCTCCATGAAAAATTACTTCACTAGCACTTAGCCGCAAAAAAAAAGAAAATCTACAGCGAAACACCACATATCGTTGAGAAAAAAAATATTCTCACCAATATATAAGTGAGAAAAATGTTTTTCTTCACCGAAACATCAATGAAGAAAATATTTCTCTCCATCGATACATCACTGAGGAAAAATATTTTTTTCTTAATGTATCGTTGAGGAAAAATATTTTCCATTGATGTATCGCCAAAGAAAAATAATTTTCCATTGGTGTATAAATGAAGAAAACATATTTCTTGATCGATAAATCATCAAGAAAAAAGATATTCCTCGTTGATACATCGCCAAGATTTTTTTTTCTCAACGATACAATCCACTTCATTGAATTCACACGTGTGAGGTGAGTTGGCACTTTTAAATGCTTGTACGGCTTGTCTTTTGTATTTTCTCACCCAACAATCGTTTTTAATGTATAAAACCCCATTTTTCACCCTCATTCGACTCCATTACAGTGAGAGCTATTGTGCTTTATTGGAATAGGGTCAAATCACCCTCTACACCACATTGTTGTCTGTGAACTCACACACTCCTGACTTTCCATTCACATATTGACAGGTATGCACCCTTTATAGGCCATGGCCCTTTCCTCATCACTTTCTATTCCATATAAGTAAAATATAATAAAAAAAGAGAGGATTATACCGACATGAAAGATAACTCCTTGTTCCCCTAACCCCATTTGTCCCTCATTCCACATGGTCAGAATTTTCTCCATTTATGAGGTACCCGCAAATCCAACCCTTTCAAACATTGTCTCTCGCATTTTCTTATTTGAATCCGAAAAAAGGGGATTTTATACCTTTTTTCCCAAAACAGAGCTCAAGACCATAGGATTATCCCAAGGAGTTTCTCAATGTTGTCCATATACCTAGTCCTATGTTAGAGAGGGGGGCTATCATTCAAAACCCAAAATAACACCATCGCTTGAATGAGATCAACAATATTTTAAAGCTCCAACCGACATTGCAGGGATACCTCACAAGACGTAAACATAGTTTTGTCTCCAGTGTGCCTATCAAAACCTAATATTAAGAGAGGAAAGGGAAAATCTGCTTCCTTTACTGAAAAAACCCACTTTGACTTTAGGTTACCATGTTGGTTTTACTATGAGTCTGCAGATAAACAACTCCCCAAGATACATTTTTCCAATTTTAAGTTTGTAGTTGTTTAAATTCTAATCGGACTAATTTTTTCTATCTTTGACATCAGTGAATCATAGGAGCCATTATGGCTACCTACCAAAGGAGAACCAAAAAGGGTTTGATTATTGAAATTACCTCAGACAGGGAGGAAGAAGAGGTAGGAATTAGCACTCTCGGTCTCATTCACGATCACACATTATGTATCATTGACAAGGACATGTCCTATCAATGGGGATAAATGTATCAAATGTTATCCAGTGAGACTTATCCATAATTTCTAGAAGACGACCAAGATCTAGGCATTTACTAGACAATTAGACACTCGAGAATACACAGGATACTGGCACATGAAGCATGTTAGCACTAGAGATTGCTCTTGACTGCAAAAGAGATTGCCTAGCACATATTGAAAAGGATTTGATTGGATATGTTGGGATCAAGTAGATATGGTTAAGAAGAATATTAGGAAAAACACTAAAATTGACATGGGTAAGTTTAAAAATCGGTGATCATTGTCATTGGACATGGAGTCTCCTCTAGTATTTCATGGATCAAAGTTAATTGAACTACTTATCAGACAAGTTCAGTAAATAGCATGGATAGATAGAAGAATAAGAATTACAATCATAAAAGATACAAGCATCACTAGCAGATCATGCATGTATAATTCATGAGATAGAAGTTTCATAAACAAAATGTTTTTTGTTAATGAAAACAAGATATCTAAATAAACTCCACAAAACAGAGCAAGTACACTAAGGCTCTAATGCACAGGGATTTTGTAGCGCATAATTTTTATTCAAATAAGAAGAGAATGGATGTAAAGCATAGAGACAGTAACAATCTTGTAATATAACCCACAGAAATCTTTAATAATCAAATACTACAACAAGTTTTACCCATTGGGCTTACAATTAGAATATTGTTTTAGCTGCCCCAAGTTTCTCTCTCTAGACTCCTGGATCGAACTCCTCCTTTACAATTTAAGACCTTAAATTTATAGCAATTTACAATCTTCCAGCTGTCACTAGATTTTTTGGAATAAGAACTAAAAATAAAATAAATCTTGAATCTTGAACCGCTGGAGTTAAAATCTCTCGAATCTGGAAACAATCTTCCGTCTGATTATATTTCTCCTTTAAATCTAGAAATCATATATTCTTTATCGCCACCTATTCTTCAGATCTAGGATTTGATACTAAACATAACATACTTTGTTTAATACTCTGCCACCTGTGATATATTTGCAAGGAAATCTTTCAAGAAAGTATATGTCACCATCGAAAGCACAAAACGACAATTACCTCTATTTCTTATTTCAAATAGAACCATCAATGAGATAGTTCATGCAATAAGGCCAATTAAAACTCCTTCTCTAAGATTTTTCATCAAAGAAAAATAGTCTTTCACCATCGAATCCATTTATTGTGTGAGGTATTGTGAAACTTTACTATTTCTTGACCTGACAGCTGCATTCTCATAAAAGTGCAAGAAACATCACCTCTAATGAATTGGGGTCTACAAATATATGTATGGAGATCACCGTAATCTGCTCGAGCTGATACGACTATGTATCTATTGTAAACATGCCCCTACTCATGACGACCTCAAGTACTCTTTATCAAGAATTTAATCAACAAAACCCTCAATCACCAAAGGTGCAAATACAATTTGATATTGATACACACTTACATTAAATAATCACAGAAGAATTTTATCTACAATGAATGTTCCTTGAATCATCATTACAGCTTCATAAATGGGCCATCACAAAACCTCGAATCAACATGACATGTACACTTAGAATAACCATGTTCAAACCCCGGTGTACTTACCTTGTTGGCACTGTCGAAATATCTTTACCCACCAATAAATTCATGGGTGCTGAAAACATACTTGTATTTGTGAATCTTGAAACCAAACTTGATGGCACATGAGTGTCTATTATTGACACTATTGTGTACACTTTAAAATGATAAGTATTGTAACAACTATGTGAAGTATTGTACACAAGCCTGGCGATCTCTCCCTTGACACTCAGACTTTTGCATGTCAAGGATATGTATATCCCACATGTAATAAGAATTATGATTTCTTAGTATTTGGCACATTGAGCACACTATACACTGGGATGTGAACTCTCCTTTGTATGATGTTTGTTGGTGCACTGGGTGATGAGAGTTGGTCCTGAATTGAAGTGTGGATTTGGAATAAGTACTTGATTTTGGTGGGAGACCTAAAAATTTTCCGAAATATAAAAATTATTATTTAAATATAAAAGCATTTATAATGATTTTTTTAAATAATAATTCCAAACTCATCAACAAAATTTTGGATATCTACTCCTGAGAAAATGCTTCCAAGCCACCTTTGTATTTATCAATCAATGCTCTTGTGTTGCCAGGATGGAGGAAATACCAAAAAGAATGAAGATGACAAAGGCTTAGCTTTGGCTCTGGATTTTGAACAAGCCCGAGTTTATACCAAGCAGTGTTGGGAGATGGACAGTAAACAAGCAATCCCAAGCCATGACACACTCTGATCAAATAAACACAAAATCCCTTCTCTTGAACACCAGAGGTGGGAAAACTAACAAGAACATTGCGCTATCAGAACTTCCAATAGTGAAATGCAACTTATTTGTATAGGAGCCATTACCAGAAGTTTTGTATCAACTTCAGGTAGCACTTGAGTTACATGCAATTAAAAGTTTGCAATGGTGAGAAATTGGGAAGTTTGTGCAATTTTGGAAAAAGTTAAAAAAAAAAAAAAAAAAAAAAAATTGACGAGGTAAATTTAGGTAGTAACAATGTCTCCAACTGGGGATGGTGTTCTCCCTACAAGGCACTAAGAACTGCAGACCCTGTTCCTTATCCATTTTGTTTTTGTAACCTATTCTAAAACCATTTCTGCAAACCAAAATCGCTCTTGCTCGTTGAAGGAAACTGAAAATCAAACCATCAATCTAAAAAGAAAATGAATTTTAATCTACACCAGTGCGTTTCTTTTCTTTTGAAACCAACCACACTTTGCAAACCAAAATTACAATCTGAAACTGAAAACATTAAAAATAGATTATCCTATACAATGTCTTTTCTCCATTGGGCTATGGAGTCATTATTTTGCTTCTTTACTGCAAACCAAATCAAGCTAAAAACCAAATGCTCGGATAGGGAGCTTATTCATCACACCTCCTACTCTAATCACCTGAATCCAACTTGATCATGTATAAGAAAACCTCCAATGCAACCAAGTAAGCATTTGACTAATAAAATATTATTTTTTATGCAGTTGTTTGAGAAAATATGAAAATAATATGATATGCACGGCAAAAAATCCATGAGCAGTTTATACTTACTGTTGCAAATTAATAGCATGCTTTAAGCTACAACATTTGGGAGTTTTGACCAAATTGACTCCATCCAATCAACTATATGATTGTGATACTCATGAACAATTTCCAATTGATTTAAAAGACAAGGTTATTGTTTCATACAATTTGTTTTATTGATAAAACAGTAACTCTCTTGCTCTTTTTGAAAAAAATCATGAGTATTTTCATAATAATTAGGGGCAATAAAATCCTCTTGAATCTGTTGATAATTTTCTTTGCCAGAAAATTCATTTGCAGAATTCAAAGCAACAAGATCGGAGGACAACAATACACATTCTTTGATTTCAAGAGGATAAACAACATGTTCAATGAAATCTTCTTTCTGGTTAACATGTATGGAGGAAGGAACTATCTCTTCATGCATCTGAAAAGAACTAACATCCTTATCTTTATTGTTGGGATGACAATATAATAATTCAAACTCTTCACAACATTCTTGATAAAGGATCTCTGCAGAAAAATTCTTTTTGCAATAAGAATAAAGTTTTTCATGAAAATATTTAAATGAAGCAATACTAGCAATAGGTTCAGATTTACACCATTCTCGGGTGTTTCCCTCCAAGTAATACCTAAACATATTCATCAAAACATCCTCGTGAACAATACCCAGTCGATGCATGCATTCATGAAAATCTAACAAATGTTCAGCAGAAACTTCCCACTCTTCTCCTCTAAACCTCGAAAGAGAATCTTCCCATTCATCTCTGTCAGACCTAGGACTGGGAAAATCAATTACATTAGAGAAATCAAAAAGTGCATACCTCCAAGCAAAAATAACATCCATTTCTTTTGAAATTTTGAAACAACAGAGTCGTTAGTGGATTCTTCAACCATGGAGTCATCAGGTGAATGATCTACAGTCAAACTTCGATGGTTGATGCGTGTTCACCATCAAGAACTAGCTCTATCTATTGTCATATGCCCAGGGAAGATACTTCATTCCTCTGCTCCCTGACAATGGTGCTGAAAGATGTTAGCATTAGAGATTGCTCTTGACTACAAAAGAGAATGCCTAGCACATCTTGAAAAGGATTTGATTGGACAGGTTGGGATCAGCTAGACACGGTTAAGAAGAATACGAGGCAAAAAATAGAAATTCACACGGGTAAGTTTAAAGATCAGTGATCATTTCCATTGGGCATGGAGTCTCCTCTAGTACTTCATGGATCAAAGGTAAGTGAACTACTTATCAGATAGGTTCAGATAGGTTGTTTAATCCTGATCAAATAGCCCCAAGATAGAGCAATTTCTTAGCCCAACAGTTTAATCTGGGCTAAAGGTGTAGGTAGGTAGGATAGGACACAGGTTATCCAAATTTTCTTTCAATAAATTTTGTATGGTGTTCGAAGAAAATGTATGATTCTGATGTTTGAGGTGTTTTCCTAACCCCAAGGTGACAAAAGAAAGGGAAGCAGCACACAAAACCCACAAAAAGAAATAATCCTAAGTTCTGTTGCACATATTAAATTGCGCTCAGAGATTAAAGATGGTGCATAGATCTACAACAGAGCTATTGGCACCTAGATCTACGGCTGAGAAGAGTTTCCAGACCCCCCCGAACGTTCTACCTTTAACGGTGGGGGGGGGTCTAGAATGATGGTTAACGAGAGTGCACATATATATGGTCCAACAAACAGCACGCGGATGAACGGCTGACAAGAATTTTCGGACACCCCCCCCCCTCCCCCCGCCCAATCATTCTGCCTTTAACGGTGGGGGGGGTCCGGAATGAAGTGGTTTTTCCTGGAAGACCCCACCCTAACGTGGCATGAATCAATTGCATCAGAACCCCTCCACTCTAAAACCACTTACCACTTACCACACTTCTGACATACCGTCGTCGCTTCATGACATCACACCCCACTACCTTTCCCCTACAGGTATCATCTCATAACTCTGTCAGTTCATCCCACCTGGTCACCCATCACAAGTCACCTCAAGCTTGTCGTTCTCCAATCAGCACCCCCCACGTCACCCTATCGCACCCATCACCCGTCCTTCACCTGCCATCTCACACTTCAAACGATCCGTTGGCCATTTACTACTGGCTAACATATCTGTTAGCCTGTTGACCTCTCCCCCATGCCCAACGAATACCCATTCACTCAAAACTAGCCCTTGTTCTGCCATTTGCACACTATTCACTCTCTCCGCACACCAGACAACTTTGTCCCCTCACTGATCCAGTCATCGACCTAGCCATAGCCATTACCCACTAACATTTTGTTTCAATTGCAGGTACCATTAGGACCAATGGCGCCAAAGTCTAAAAAACCAGAGGTCGAGGAAAATCCTTTCCTCCCACCTCCTGTCAACCTTGATCGAATCCCATTAGCCGATAAGGATTATCTAATCTCAGAGACCAGGTGCAAATTTGATTTCACAAAATTGTAGTCATGGTTTAAAGACACATTCCTAGATAAAAGCGATGAGATTGGGCTCTGGGAGTCCAATCTTCCTCTATATCTCTTTCCCCAAGTCCATCATTTCCTCGAATTCACCCTCAAATGTCAAGCTCATTACCTCCTCGGCTAGAGATTTGTAGTTTCTTCGTCCAGAGAAACTCTTTTCTTTATCACACCAGAGGCCATTGATCAAATGATGCAGATATCTAGAGCTGAATCCGCCTCCCCTTTCAACCTTGAAATCCTAACAGAGTTGTACCAGAATCTATCTTTTCCTCAAAGAGCCCAGATCTTTGAGCTTTTCCTCCCACAAGATGCTCATCTCCCCAATAAATATCCCCTGTATCATTCCTCCTTGTTCTCAGAAAAGGGAAACCAAGTGATTTCATCACTTTGTTGTCTACTTAGCTATTTTTTAGATGAATGGATAGATGAACATATATTGGGGTTCCTATCCATTTTCTCTACTGAGGAAAAGGCCACCATTCAGTTTGACTACAGCACTTTCCTGGTAGAGAACATCCACGATAAGCTTTCTAAATTCGCCACAGAGGGCATGTTCCGGTATTCCTCAATACCGGCTTACATGTTCACCTTCTTTCAAGCAGAAAGGTTCTCCTTCCTGATGCAGAAAATGGACAAGGACGGAAAACCACAGGCAGTAACATCTTGGACTTCGCTGCTCAGGAGCAACTCCACAGAGTTTAGCTTCAAACAATTCATCGAGCGGTATTACCATCCAGTGGTGAGTATGCTCAGTGGGAGACCGGAGCCAAGGATAAATGAAGAGATCCAGAGAATCTTACACCTCTTGGACCTCGCAAAGACGGGAGATTGGTACCTGTATCAAAATCACACAGAAATCAGAGTATATGGGTGCGAATTAGCTCCATACAAGTTGCCCAAGTATTTTCCTGTGAGGATATTTTCCCTGGAATATATATGACAAATGATAAATTCATATGATATACACTTTGTGTCTCTGAAGAAGAAACAACAGCTGAGGATTAAGGGGCAGATAGGATCTTTTATCTGCAATAGTCGAGCTATCGAGGAAGAGGCAGATAAACTTTTGAGGGAAATGAAGTTTCAAACAAGTTTCATGTGGCACTATGATCTGTGTGGGATCATCTCGAAGATGAGAGTGAAGAATAAAAATATCTCGTATGTTCATACGCCCAAGCCCGAGAGAGAGAAGTTTGTGAATCAAACGAAGTGGGAGGTGAACACTCTAGAAGAGGTAGAACAACAGTCGCCTTCAGTTATTATCTCAGAAATAACCACACCACAAGTACCAAAGAAGAAAATACCCAGAAAGGACACTTCTCCTTCAGTCACAGAAGTCTCGGCTGACGATTTCCAAGTACACACCAAAAGGCCAAAAGCCAGTGAGAAGGAAACCCGGTCCACTATAGTTATGAAAGGTGATCATTCACCTCTTATCTCAAGCAACCAGCATATCATGTCTACCTCTTCATCCAAGAAGAAGACTAACACTTCACTAGTCGACCAGCCGACTAAAGGAGGTGCAAAATTGAGTATTTTTGAGAAATATGATATGGTCAAGAAGAAGAATCAGATGTTGACCAGCAGCACCTATGCTCAATTTTGGAAGCAAACATCCATAGCACAGCAAAGACTGTTATCATCTTTTGATACAGAGAAAGGCAGAATGCACATGGCCTTTTTGTAGGCACAAGTGCCTGATCCAAAAGCAATAACTGATTACAAAAGGGAAACACTTAAGTTCAACGCCAAAGATGTACACCCAACTGATCAGATGGATCTACACAGGAAAATGAGAGAAATGGTTTTCTCTACATTGTCAACTGCTTCTGCTTCTGCTTCTAAGTTACAGGTTTGTCTGAACAACATTCAGAATCGGTTAAAATTGGAGAAGATATCATCTTTTGCAAAGGACAACAAAATAAAGTCCTTAGAAGAAATGGTGTTGAATATTGGGTATGACCCCTCAAATGTGAAAGCAGATGAGGAGGTACTCAAGAGAAAGAATGCTAACATAGCATCCCTGAGAAAGCAACTGAAACTGCCACCTACAGAAGACTCACAGGCCAAAGAGATTGCTGAGACAGAAGATGAGAAGGATGAGATGCTCAAATTGATCATGGAGTAGAATGCACAGTTAAGAGAGATGGAAGCAGAGCTGGAGAGGTTGGTAAAGGAGAAGGAACAGGAAGCACCTATGTAAGTCATTCCACTGAGTGTAGTTCCCCTCAGCTGAGTTATCACAGCAACCGTAGCAACAACTACCATAGAGAAAATTCCATCAGCCACCCCACTGATCGCTCTGGAAAAAACTGTGGAGTTAGCAAAATCCATGGAGGAGATGAACCTACAAGGAACGGAAATCACCAGATTGAAAATGGAGTTTGAGAGCCTTCAGAAGCTCAAGTCTTCTTACTAGACAAGTTACAGCATGGAGAAGAAAACATCAGAAAATCTCAAACAGAATTTGCAACAGCTGCAAAAGAAAACAGTGGCAGGCAAAACACTTGTTGAAGCCAAGGAGAATATTTGGATTGATATCTCCAAATCCATAAACGAAATCTGGCCTATGGTGCAAATCATGTTCGAACAAAATGAACTAGTGTTGAGGAGCAGACATGTTATCGTCAAGATAAAAGGAGAGCTGGGGGAAATGCCCACTGAAGAAAATCAAATCATTTGATTTCTGAATTCTAAGACCAGGGAAGAGCTAGAAGACCTGAAAATCATAGACGGGACAGAAACCAACCTCGAACTCAAGAGGGTTCTAAACAAAAATGGCTTGATGTTGCAGCTGGAGGAGAAATTCCAGAACATGGACATCGGAATTCAGAGGTTCTTCAGCAAGATTGATGCCTTACAGAAGAAATTTCTTCCCAGTTTAATGGTTTTGAATGACAAGTTGATGACCCTTCCAGACTACAAGCAGAAGATAGCTACAATGGCCAAGGATAGTTCCAAGTTCTCGGGGATACAAGGCAGTATAACGGGCAAGGCATTCTTGGAGACTTTGCAACCAGATCTCAGCATACAACACGAGATCAAGTATATTTTCATGGTCAAACCGAATTTTTCCAAGTACACAAAAGTGGACGAAATATACCGGAGACTACTCAAAGTCACCATTCCCAGTCAGCTAAGATGGGAAGAGTTGTGCACTTTGATCAAGTAGTAAATGAGGTGTGCAAGTTGAGTCAGCAAGCAGACTAGTCAAGGTCTAGTGGGTGACTCACCAACGGTTTTCCCCAGAATTGGCATGAAGAATTCAACACATCATCGACAGTTCCTAAATTTTTGTATCTTGTTAGTTAGTTAGTTAGACTCAAAATCTGCCACGTCATGATCATTAATGACAGGGTCGTTTGTAATTTTGATGATAAATACTTCAAACTTTGAAGTACTGAGGGTTGATCTTTACACCCTAGAAAGTTGTGAGCGTTGTAATTTTTATCAAGAGATCTTCCAGTAATACAAAGAGATGTTTCACAGGATTCCTGCGTTTAAACTGTTGGTGAAGTTTTTCTCTTTCTTCGTTGAATGTTTATCTTTCTTAGTTATCATCCTGTTTTCTAATCTGGTCATTTAAAGGGAGTTAAAGTTGCAGAATTTACCTTTGTGTACTCTGTTTATGATCTTTTAA
This sequence comes from Picea engelmannii, assembly GCA_009831015.1. Taxonomy (NCBI): domain Eukaryota; kingdom Viridiplantae; phylum Streptophyta; class Pinopsida; order Pinales; family Pinaceae; genus Picea; species Picea engelmannii. The sequence goes on from ML796106.1 coordinate 91,397, forward strand.
AGATCTAAATGTTTATCTTCTGATGTTACAATAAAGAAATTATTAATTGCTTCTTTATTTTAATTGATAATCTCACTTTTTTTGCTATCCATCACTTTATTTCTGAAGAATCCAATAGTTGCATTATCTTGCCCTGTGAAAAGAATCTTTATATCTTTTCTTTGATCTCTATATTTATAAAATAGACCCCATAGCCCAATGGATGTGCAAACCCTATTTTCATCCAACTTACAAAAACAAACAACACAATCACATTTAAATCTAACTAGCCTAACATCTGAAAACTAAAACAAAGTTAAATCTTACAAAGAGATCCCTCTCTGAAACTGGTAGGGCTAGATCCCAGTTTCTAAGTGGTTGGATAAAGTTGCCTCTGGTAAATTTCTTCTACCCCATACAACCTCTAGGAATTTACAGAGCGTTAACATAGTGGCGACTCCACTGGGGAACTGAACAAATTTTATAATCCTACGATTTATTTTCCCTAGACAAAGAAAACCTTATTTCTGAACAAGTCATAAAATCCAAACATATAAAGAGATAATGTTCAGAGGTTGTTAAAGTTTGTATATAATTAATTTAAGATTCTCTTATAAAGAAAAACAAAATAAAATTTAGAATTATGGCTCCCAAAAGAGTTTTTACCAGATCCCATCCTAACCCAGAACCTAGAGTAGTAATAGCAAAATCCCGAAAAATTACTCAGGAAGAAAAACACTGCAGAGGTTTCCGAGAGTCACAGTCCACTTCTAAGGTCCCCTTCTCTCCCAAAGAATTTATTTGCTCTTCAATATCTCAAGTTTGATATATCTTTTCAACAAAGCCTTTTCAGGACAAAGTCTGACAGTTTTGCCAGTGAAACTATTTTAGATCAAATCGTCTTTCAGCCCAGGACCCCTGAAATACTCTCTCCCAGAGCTGAAGTCGATCAACGTTTTCACCCCGAATCTAATAAGTTTGAAGACCTAGTTGTGAATATTGGTCAAGCCTTAGACAAACTCTGCCTCCAGCAGCCAGTCGAACTTCATGTTTTAACTATTGCAGCAGTTTTTGTTAAACCTAAACTAGGTCACCCCATTCCTCCCAGCCCTTCATCTTCTACCATTTCAGTCGCTACCTCTCCTATCACACAGGTTGTGGTTCAGCCCCTCCACCAATCATGGCAGCAAGATATGCTCCATTGGTGTTGGTTGCCCCTTTACATGATATGCCTCAAGATTATCAAAACAGACTCCCTCAGTTTGATAGTACTGATCCTCTTAATGTGCAGCAACATATTGACAAAATGAATGATTATTTTGATTTACAAGAAGTGGATGAAGCTGGTGTACAGATGAGACTATTTGCACGGAGTTTGACTGGAGATATTAAAAAGTGGTTCAAGGCCTTAGCTGTTGCTACCATAACTGACATTGTTGTTTTTCATCGAGCTTTCCTTGACAGGTGGGAGGTGAAGAAAAATCCTCTCCAGGTCCTGTCAGAATATGAGAACATCAGACGGAACCAAGGAGAGATGGTGTAATATTATTGCACTCGTTTCAACAATCTGTACAATGCAATTCCAACTAATATCAAACCACCACAAGGTTTGGCATTAATAAAATTCCCCGATGGATTTGACGCAAATATGTCTTATCAGCTAAGAGAGAAATGTTGTGACTCTGGAAGACATGCAGAAAAGTGTCGTCAGTGTAGAAGCAAATCTTTTGTCCAGAAGGGCCAGGCAGAAAACAAAAAGGAGAGTCACTATCAAAGGGGATCCTTCTACTTCCTCACCAAACACCAAACTAGATTCTCTAGCCAGAGCTATGGAGAAAATGATGGAGAGACTCACTGTAACTGACAGAAACCCACCTAGGGAGAATCAATCCACTCCTCAAATTTGAAACCCAAACTTTCGAAGAAATCCACCCCAGATCAGGCAAAGAGATCATAGAGATCAAAGAGAGCAGAGGGGGCTTGATCAGCAAATCAAACCTCCCCTCCAAGAGAATTATGTCAATGATGGGGAGGAGGTAATCGAGGAGTTTTATGACACTCACATAAACCTAATGGGTGATCACGATCATGATCATGAATCCATTTTCCTCACCTAGGAAGAGCACGAGATGTTCCTCCTTTCACAAATGGAGGTAAATGAGGAAGCTAAGGAATCAGAATAGCAGGCCTTTGAGAACGCTATAATGGAGGTTCATAGGAAGTATAACCTGAGGAGCAAGAAAACAAATGAGAACTCTCGAAGAAGGTTGTTGAAACCAAGAAATCCTCGGAAAACCTTCCCAAGCAAGTCCCTGAGAGAAACAAGGTTGGACCTCATACACAAAAAACTCCAGAAATACTGCAAAGAGCAAATCAGACTGAAGTTTCATCAATTAGTCAACCAAGTGCACTAAGCCACATAATTTCGATGGAGAAACTAGAACTACAGACCTTAAGCAAACCGTCCACTGCATTCAGCCTCGAAGGGGAACTATCTAAATTAAAAATTCCCATTCCCCTCTCCGAGCTAATGAATAAGAACGCTTACATGTCACAGGTGATTAAAGATTTAAGCATCAAACCTGAGATAGGTACTAAGGCTTTGAATGTTGGATCTACAAATCACTCAAACACAGTAAATCTTGATGATGACTGACCAGAGCTCCTGTTTGGTCCTGAAGTTGATGGTCAAACTGACAATGGTGTCGTGGCCCCTTTTTACATCAGCCTAAACATCCACGATATGATATTACACAACGTTATGCTGGATTCGGGTGCCTCTCACAACCTAATGCCCAAAGTCATGATGGAAAAGTTGGGGCTCGAGGTCACCAGACCCTACAAATATTTGCATTCTTTCGATTCCAGCAAGGTTAAATGTATAGGCCTGATCAAAGACTTATGCATTACATTAGCTCAAATCCCAGCAAAGAGTATGGTGATGGATATAGTAGTTGCAGATATTCCCCCAAAATACAGTATGCTACTATCAAGATCATGGGGAGCTAAGCTGAAAGGAACCCTGCAGCTAGATATGTCCTATGCCACTATCCCGGTATTTGGACAGCAGGGAAGACTGTATAGAGAAACCTTGATGAAGTATATGGTCAGTAGTCAGGAAAAGCCGCATAAATATGCATTATACTTTGCACACTCTGATCTAGACTCTTTCATTCTATACAATGATGGTGATGTGTAAGAACAAATTGCTCAGCTGGAAGATGATACACATGATTCAAAAGAAAGTAAAGCAATCATTGAGGCAAGAAGGGTGGAAACGGTAGAGAGGGAGGAACTGCCAACAGATTTTTTGAGCATGGATTTCAATGGTGCTATGAGTAAAGAAGGAGTTGGAGCTGGAGTTTGGTTGCATAATCACAGATCAAGGTATTTCGAGAATCACTCTTACAAACTAAGTTTTCAATGCACTAATAATGTAGTTGAGTACGAGGCTCTGATGCTCGGACTGAAACTACTAAAGAAAGTTGGTGCCAAACAGATCATGGTAAGGGGTGATTCTGAACTGATTATCAAGCAAATCAAAGGTGCGTATGCAGCTAAACACCCCAAACTTAGGGTTTATAGGAATGTTGTTTTGGATGCTCTTCAATGCTTTACTGAAATTGACTTGCAGGTGATTCCTAGAGGACAAAACATACTCGCAGATGGGTTGGCTACATCGGCAGCTACTTGTGAAATTCCTTTTCGTCCCAAGCACAAGTACACGGTGGAGGTGAAGTGTAGACCAACCGTTCCTGACAACATCAGATACTAGCAGGTATTTGGAAATGACGATCAAATTGAAGACTTCCTACAATGTAAGAATGATTTTGAATGTACAAACATAGATTTAGAAAATGATGACGAGATTGTAAATAAATCTGTTTCTGAAAGTGGTAGTGTAAATAACGTAGATTCCAAAGAGTTCAATGAAAGTAAAGTAGATGCAAATGAATTGAATGAAAATGAGATAGATTATGGTATTCTACAGTTGAAAATTAATGTGTTATGTAGAGGTCTAGTTCCGCTAGAAGACTTGTTCGATTTTAACGATGTAACCAAAAAACCAAAAATTGAAGCTAGTGGTAAAGAGGTCGAAGAATGAAACATAGGAACAGAAGAAAAACCCAAAATGATAAAACTTTCTAAATCTTTGCCACCTGAGAAAAAATGCAAATACATTGAACTTTTTAAGGAATATGTAGATATTTTTGTCTGGGGTTATGAGGACTTAAAATCCTACGACACAAGTATCATACAGCATCGCATTTCCATAAAGGAAGAACATAAATCGTTCAGGCAGAAACTTAGGAGAATCAATCCCAAGTTGCTTCCCCTGATAGAGAAAGAAATCAAAAAGATGTATAATGCTAAAATCATAGTTCCCCTAAGATTTTCCAAATGGGTTTCTAACTTAGTTCATAGTAGGAAGAAAATGGGTGAGATCAGACTTTGCATAGATTTCAGAAATCTGAACAAAGTCTCCCTCAAAGACAATTACTCATTACCCAAAATGGACCAGATATTACAAAAGGTAGTTGGAGCCAACAGAATTTCATTACTAGATGTCTTCTCAGGCTATAACCAGGTTCTTGTCCACCCAGATGACCAGGAGAAAATAGCTTCTTGGGGAACCTTCATGTACGTGAAGATGCCCTTTGGTTTGATGAACATTGGGGCCACGTTCCAAAGAGCAATGGACATTGCTTTTGTGGACGCGCTTGGCAGATTTATAGTCATTTATCTAGATGACGTAATTGTTTACTCCCAATCCGACGAAGAACACTTACAGCATCTCAGACGAGTGTTTGAGAAATGCAGAAAATTTGGGATTTCTTTGAATCCTAAGAAAAGCCTTTTTGGGTTAGAATAAGGAAAACTGTTGGGACACATAATCTCTAAGAACGGAATCAAAATAGATCCCAGCGGAATCAAGGCCATCCAAAAACTGGAACACCCTAGGAATATTAAAGAGCTACAATCTTTCATTGGAAAAATAAAATTCCTGAGGAGATTCATGCCCAACTTGGCCAAGCTTCTTAGGAACATCACCAATATGTTAAAAAAGGACACAAAAATAAAATGGAACATTGAATCCAAGCAGTCTTTTGAATAGGTTAAGCATGCACTCACACAAGCTCCAGTGTTGATTAGTCCAAACTTTACCAAAGATTTTTACCTATTATCTTTTGCATCTGAACACACCATCGCAGCAGTACTACTGCAGAAAAATAGCGAAGGGTATGAAAAACCCATAGCCTTTTTCAGTAAATCCTTGAGAGATGCTGCGTTAAATTATAAAATAATGGAGAAACAAGATTTCACCTTGGTGAAAGCCATAAAAGACTTTAGAGTCTATATTCTACATTCCCATACCATTTCCTATGTTCCAAATGCAGTGGTAAAGGATATTCTAACTCAAGATAATTCGGATGGTATAAGAGGTAAGTGGATTGTTTTTATTCTAGAATACAATTTAGATATTAAGCCTACTAAACTGATCAAAGGTCAAGGTCTAGCAAAGTTGATGGCTAAATCTGATTTCCATGCTCTAGATATCAATTTCTTAGTTGCAGTTGATGAGCAGGGAGAGCAAGCGACTCCAAGCTGAAGGAGGTATTTCTAGACTCTCCATGGTACGTAGACCTGATATTTGTCTTGCTCAATTTACAAGCTCCCCCTGGTCTGACCAAAACCAAAGCGAGGTTTTTGAAATTAAAAGCATTAAAATTTTGTATTCTAGAATGTAATCTTTATTGGAAGGATCCTAGAGGTATTTTGTTGAATTGCCTGTTAAAAGACGAAGCTGACAAGGTTTTACAAGATTTTCATGCAGAGGATTGTGGAGGGCATCTGAATTGGAAGAATACAGCAAATAAGATCCTCAGAGCTGGATTCTACTGGCCCACATTGTTCACAGATGTACATCGGCAAGTCACCTCATGCCATAAATGTCAAGTGTTTGAAGGTAAAAAGAAGCTCCTGCCCTTGCCTCTCAAACCCGTCTATGTTGAAGCTCCTTTCCAGCAATGGGGTTTGGACTTCGTTGGAGAGATACACCCTCCTTCTTCTGGCCAACACAAGTGGATTCTCACTACCACTGACTATTTTACGAAATGGATTGAAGTTGTACCATGCAGGCAAGCTACTAATTTTGTCATCATTAAATTTCTAGAACATCATATTTTGTCTCATTTTGGATGCCCTAGAAAAATCATAGTTGACAATGCAGCAGCCTTCCGGTCCAAAAATCTCATAGATTTTTGTAGCTAGTGTCACATTACGTTGGGAAATTCCACAGCTTATTACCCTCAGGGAAATGGGATGGTTGAGTCTTCCAATAAAACCCTGGTGAATATCATTAAGAAGACATTGCAAGAAAATAAGAAGTCATGGCATAACAAGCTGGTTTTCATGCTTTGGGCTGACAGACTAACCACTAAGAGGTCAATTGGTATGTCTCCATACCAGTTGGTCTATGGTACTAAAGCATTTTTTCCTACCTCTTTGGGGGTCTCGGTCATGAAAATTTTGCAAGAGATGCAAGATGAGCCAAATGATTCCCAAAGAAGAATAAACCAGATGATCCATTTGCAATAGTCCAGGGAAGAAGTATACAACAAAACTCAAGTCATCCAGGAGAACATCAAAAAGATTTTTGACAAAAGAACTAAAGAAGATGATTTTGAGTTAGGTGATTTGGTACTGAGGTGGGATGCTAGGAATGAAGATAAGGGTAAACACAGAAAGTTTGATAGCCTATGGAGAGGCCCCTTCATGATCCAGGAATTCAGAGGAAACAACGCTTTTCTGCTCAAGAACAGTGATGGTATAGACCTGCCAAGTGGACCTATGAATGGCAGGATGTTGAAGCACTACTCACCACCTCAATAAAGACACTTGCCACCCATTCCCATTGTACAAACCATTGTCCTTTACTTGCAGTTTATAAATGGGTGACATTGATCAGATGATTGAAGCCTACAGAGAAGGCCCTGAGCCACTAGACAATGTCATAAAAAATTTCAAAAATAAAACAGATCAAGTAGCGAAAGACGCTCGGGAGTAAATTTTTCAAGACATCAAGAAGCAGGATTCTTGGCACTTCACAAGGAGAGTACCATCCCCAGGTGGAGCCATTGTTATAACCCTATAATTTATAGGATCAACTGGTGACTGGAAATTTTATCCTTGTAATGTTTTTTGGATTTCAAATAATGTTTCATCCTGCAAATGATTTGAAAAGAAAAAGAAAAAGAAAAGAAAGGAAAAAGAAGAAAAAAGAAAAGAGAATAAAAGAGGGAATAGAAGAAAAAATGAACAAAGCCCCATGCAATAACAATGACTTTATCCATATTGTTTAAACATGGTCAGGTCCTTTTGAATTGATGTTGATAGGATTAGTGAATAAGATCGGCTAAATTTTTTAATCTAATCCAAGTAGATAGGTTAGTTAGTGAATAAATTTGATCAGACTGTTTAATCCTGATCAAATAACTCCAGGATAGAGCAATTTCTTAGCCCAACAGTTTAATCTAGGCTAAAGGTGTAGGTAGGTAGGATAGGACACAGGCTAGCCAGCTTTTCTTTCAATAAATTTTATATGGTGTTCGAATAAAATGTATGATTCTGATGTTTGAGGTGTTTTCCTAACCCCATGGTGACAAAAGCAAGGGAAGCAGCGCACAAAACCCACAAAAAGCATTAAGCCTAAGTTTTGTTGCACATATTAAATCGCGCTCAGAGATTAAAGATGGAGCATAGATCTACAGCAGAGCTATTGGCACCTAGATCTACGGCTAAGAAGAGTTTTCGGACCCTGTTATAACCCTAAATTGCACCACACATGCTTATCTGGCATCAGGCCAACTCATATCCCTTCTTTGCCAAAACTCTACTGAACAACTATTTGAAAATCCTCTTGTGTAAAGGCCCACGCGCCATAACTCATTATTGCACGCGTGTACATGCTGGCTGACTTACAACAGCCCACGTGTACCTACAAAAGCACGAAAAAAGGAAAGTTGCCGACGAAACAAAAAGCTATGGCTGAGTTAACTGAAACTCCCGGCCATGCATGGCCGAGGGTTCGTCCAAAACCTTAGCTCCTTCTAGCCTATAAAAGAAGGGGTAGGGGTACCATTTGGAGGAGGAAAAAATATAGCAAAGAAACTCTGCCCATTTACGTATTCCATTGTCCCAACCCTTTAGCCTTTCCTCATGCCAAAGGAGATTTAACGCAAAGAAGTTGAAGGACAGAAGAAGAGGAGCCCAGGATCAGGTTCAAGGAGCGGTGGTCGGTCTCAACTTTTGTAAGTTGATTCACTTTAAATAATAAAGAGAATGTTTTTCCCATCCCAATTTATGAATTGTCTATGGTTTGATTAGTTTATGTTTGATTTCTAACCCTTGAGTATAGAAGTAGCATGCATGCATAGTTGTTGTTTGTCTTGAGTGCAGGTCATCTTTGGAAGGAGCATTGCGAACAAGTGGTCAACCACAACGAAGGATCGACATCGAACGTCGATAATAAGGTAGGTGGTCCTTTTCCATGCATTTACTGAGAAAAAGGGATTTAAATCTTGGGATGTAGGTAAGAAGTAGTTTCTATTCGGTCAAATCTGCATGCAAAGTATGAACTCTATTTTTCTAGTCCGTAGGGTGTTTTTCCCAACAACAGAATTGGCGACCATACTGGGGAGAATACTCTTTAGGGTTCCTGGATTTATTTAAGTTTTTTGGGTAGTTTAAAGACTAGGTTTTCTATTTTTTCTTTGACTGTCTTTTCTTTTTCTGTAAGGTCTGAGCTAGCAGGGAGTCTGGTTTTCCATACCAGCTTTCCCTGACTTTTGCTTGACTGTATTTTTCGGGACACACAGAGGTACACACAGCCTGAATAAGGCCTGAATGCATGTACCCGCGCCCTATCCTCTGACAGCCCGCATGTGAACGCTAGTTGTAGAGATAGAAGTAGCGTGTAGGAGTTCAGAGAACCTTAGAGGCAGTCCTACTCTTCCCTGTCAGAATTACACATTCTCAGGGGGTTTTCTGGAATCCTGTCTGAGTCTTGTTTTCTAATAGTCCTATTTCAGATTTTTTTTTCCTTTATTATTTTTCTCTGAATTATTTGTTTTTACTGTGAGAAAGAGTATCCAAGCCTTCAAGGGATCTTGGTTATCAATACCAGAGGCCTCTTCCTGGTCGGGTCTATCTGTTTTCATATTTGTTCTTAGAGTTTAGATATACACGCGGCCTGTACAAGGTCAGCCCGCGTGTACACGCTCTCTGTCTCTCTTCAGCACGCGTTTGCACGTGTGTTGTTTGAGTGACAGTCGCGTGCTTGTACAGGCTACTTTTTGTTCAGGGTGGGGTAGTCATCCCCTCCTTTGATAAGAAGTATTCCTCTCAGGTGTTTGAATCTATGTTCGAACAGTCAGTAGCTTAGGATTCATCTTACCCTTAGCCTGCTTTTTCTCAGTTAATAGTTGATAGAAAAATATAAAAAAGAAAAAAAATTATTGTTTTTAGACAAGCGTGAGAGTCATTGCTTTTCAATTGCCATTGTGTGATTCTTTAATCTGATTCTTTGCGATCTACGCTTTAAGCCAGAATTGTTTTTCTTGGTTTTTTGCTTGTCGGTATTTTCTGTTTCTTGCTTTACTAGCATTTAAATAAATAAATAAATCTCTTTTCATTTTCTTCTTTGGTTAAAGAGTGTGTGTCTGCATCATTAGCTAGGGAAAATTATTTTATTTCGTAAGTTTTGCAGTTTACTTAGATCATCAGTAGCTCGTAGTCGAGTGAAATTCCTTTGAGTTTGTTTTCCAAAATCTTAGAAAAATTAAAAATCTTTCTTTGTGAAAAGTTGTTGAAATTTTGCATTCCGTAAAAGTTTTTGTTTCCATCTTTTTCATTCATTTTTTGCTTTCGTCTTTTACACATCATCAGTTTCACCCTCATACCCCTTGACATAAGACAAATCCATAAAAGCAACGCTAATTTTAAAATCTATTAGACTTTTATGTTTGTAGGGTTCACAAACTAGTTCAGGACTAGGGCCTTGGATTAGGTTCGAGAGGAAACTCTTCAAGGTCATTCAAAACCAAACATTAGAGTCTAAGATAGGGAGTGTCTAAGTCCAGTTTCATGGAAGTTATATGGGACCCCCCTCTAACATAGGGTATAAACAAGAGGTCACGTGCGGAAAGGTAGTGGAGATAACCCCTCCAAAGCCGGACCAATCGTAGTGGAGAACACATATAGAGGGCTTGTCTTGGGATTTTGTCGTTTGCATTTGTCATGGGGCTTCATGGGTCTCGAATCTGTTTGAGGTCCTCAGTTGTCTTCCGGACCATTTTATCTCGATACCCTTGACAAGTTTCGGGCTCGATACCCTGCTTATTGTGGTCTAGCCGACTTTCGACTGTACCCGCCTGGTGACTGTTCGCGTGCTGGCAACCTAGTTGCCAATCTTTTTAGGGACATACACAGGTGATTGCAGGGGTATACTGCGGTACCTAGGACAGACATTGGGCCATGCTTTGCAGATTATACCTGGAGGGTGCTTCCATGTTCGAGTTGCACTTGCACCGGTAAGTTGCTCTAGTGTTGGTTGTTGTAATTGTTCTTCCAAATAGTTTAGTGATTGCTTGTCTTATCTCTTAGGGGCTTCTTTTTTAGTGTGTGTTACTTTTGAATGTTTAGAATACTTTAGCGTGTCTTGGATATTCTCACACAGTGGAGGATCCCGAGCTCCGTCGGTCATGAAGGCTTCTTAGTCTTCCGCCGGTTACACTAAAGCCACCCCCGCCACCATTAAGGCGGAAGTTAGACCAACAAGGGTCTTTTGAAGCAACCGGGTTACAAACCTTTGTGCCCGAACAACTCCCAGAGGAATCAACCATTTTGGACCTTGAAGCAACCTCTCTTGGCTTGGTTGAAACCCCAACCACTGATATCTTGGCACCGTTTATTGTACCAATCCAATTTCACGAACGCCAGACAGTGCCTCACACAGCAATGGAAACAAATGTTGTTACTTCTTCTGGGAATTCTTCAATTCCCACCACAGTTGCCACCACATGAGAGTCATCTCCTAACCTACCGTTGTCGGTCCGAGCCACCATGGTCTCGGCCACAACTACATCGCAAAGTGGACCGAACCCATCTATGGCGGCGGCCACAACCCCCTTCACACCTAGTGCGACAGGCCCTCTGTTCTCATACGGTATGCCTAGTTTGGGTACAAGTCATGTACTAACCTACTCCACTTTACATACTTTGGGTCTGGTGGCAGGGTTCTCTAGCGCTCCTCTGCAAGGTCACCTTGGGGGCACTCCTATCCCTTTTAATGCTTTTCCTTACGCAGGAGGTCATATCCCTCCTTTGTCCCCTTAGCTTGGTGGTCCGCATCAGCAATCCGTCAGGCAACCTACACACAATAGTTTATTTGGAGTAGGGAGTCAGGGACCCCCTTCACACAGTATGTCGGTAGGTTCGACGTTATTTTCTTGGAACGGGACGTTTGGTAACAACACTTTCTCATCAACCGCTTTCCCAACTGGGGGCAACCCCATTTTTGGACAATCTACTCCCGTGCAGGGTACTATTCCTGTACAGGGGGCACACATAGCAGGACCTTGGAATTCAGGACAAGGATCCATTCCCTCCTCCGGAATGTCGTTCTGGGGTAATTCTTTCCACAGTCAATGGAACCCAGGATAGACTACTATGCCTCTCCCCACAGGACCGGCATGGGGTAATCCTTCCCAAAGTCCTTAGAATACAATGCATGCCCAACACTCTATGTCCTTTTTGGGAAATTAGTCGATGATGTCTCCACAGATGCAAAATCCTTACGCTAGTCAGGGCCATGGTTTCTACCAGAATCCAGGCCAGCAGCCAAACTTTTCTTGGCAACCTGGTGCCAGTCAAACTCCAGGACCCTTTTTCCCAGGTTATCAGCAGCAACGCAAACTACCATTCCTGGTGACTTTACACTTGCCAGATTTGACAAGGTTGTTAAATGATCCTATTTGTCACGATCCACGTTGGCCTCCTATGCCGACGAAGTTGCCTTTAGACATTCCAAAGTTCGAGGCCAAGCCTAATGAATATCCAGATGATCATGTGACTACCTTTCATCTTTGGTGCTCATCTAACTCATTGAAAGATGACTCCATACAGTTGCAATTGTTTCAACGTACTCTTAATGGGAGTGCTGTGAAATGGTACATCGAGCTCGATCGCTCAAGATACTCTTCTTTTGGCGAAATGGTGATGGCCTTCCTTAACCATTTCCAGTTACCTGTGAGATACGACGCTGGCATAGAGTTGCTCGCCAATTTTGAACAGACAACAGCGGACCATATCTCTGATCATATCCGAGAGTGGAGATGCCGAAAGAGTTTAATCAAGGTACCAGTCCCACCAACATTCCTGCTTGAGTGGTTCCTTAAGTCTTTGGTCCCACAATTATCCAAAGACGTCGTGACATCTGGAGTTTTCTCTGAAGAAGATGCCATCATGAGGGATCAATAGTTTGAGCTCATCTATTCTCAATCTGGTTTATTATACAACATCTTACCAGATGCCCCACGTTTGATACTGGATAAAACTAAACAGAGAGTTGGACCACATGTTGATGGTATTGTTGGTTCAGCACAAACCAAGCCCGTTGAGCAATTGACAAAACAGTTGCAACAGTTATCCATACAACACACAGCGGCCAGCCAAACTACTGCTTTGGCTGCTCCCCCTACCCAAACGTCGGAAGTACACACTATGCAGTCGACTAACCCAAAGGCCACCCAACAGCCTGAAGGGAAGAAAAAACAACGAAAGAAGGGTAATGGGGATAAAAAACCCACTGATAATGCTGGTGAGGACAACACAAAAAACCGGAAGGCGAGGTATTCATGCAACTTGTGCTCGGAAGACCACCCGAACCATCTTTGTCCTCGACTTGCAGACGCCCAAAAGTTTGTAACACAGCAACAGCAAGCAGTGTTAACTAATCCCTTTCAACATGGGCAAAATCTAACTCAAGCCTCTACAAGCACAGAAGGGGGCAGCCAAGAACCCGGCCCACCTCCAAACAATCCCTCATCCGCGAACGTATATATGGTTAGGGGTGATGCTTTCATATCAACTAGAGCGCACGACTATAGTAAACCAAGCGCTTATGAGAAAGGTAAAGAAGTTGATCTCCCATCTCTTCCTCTACAGATTGAGAAGACGTTGGGAGAAACAATGACACGCATTCCAAAAGGTGCATTTAAAAAAGCTTCTCACAACCCAAACACAAGGGCCGCTCAGAATTACTCTGTGGTGGAGGATTTATCACAAACCCCTGGTGCGATGTCTTCTTTGGAGGTCCTCCAAAGCTACCCTGCTCAGAGGAAAGCCTTATTCACCACTTCGGGCTCTATTGAGACTTGTAATCCAGGCACCATCGTGTTAGATACAACCGACTTAAAACCTCGTCTGCCTTACCACGTAGTGTTTTAGATAGTAGTGGCTCATCCCACGAAAACTTTTACTCGGAATATCTTCTGCACGGTGGTCGATGAGGGTGCATCGACATGCGTTATGTCATTAGCATGTTGGAAGGCCATTGGCCAGCACGTTTTGTCTCCATCACCTACTCTCCTCACTACTTTTGACGGTCGTTCATTCCGACCACATGGCATCGTTCCTTCTTCCCCTGTGTAGTTAGGAGGGAAAACCATGTGTGTCGAAGTAGAGGTAGTCGATGCTCCCCTCAACTATAACCTCTTGTTAGGATGGAGTTGGACTTATGCTATGCAAGATATGGTTGCTACATTTTTCCGAGTCTTGTTGTTCCCACATGAGGGTTGGATAGTGACCATCGATCAACTGTATTTCTCTAGACCTGACCTAGCTTTGGGGGCATCCACGGTCCCGATGATTGATAATCCTCAACCAGGTGTCGTTAACGTAGGAGTTGATTTGTGTCCATCCTTGATGCGTACCTTCGATTACCCACCTCCTCACGACGATATCAAATTTAAATCTAATCACCATAAGGTTGAGATTTTTCAAGTTTCGTCATTCTGCACGACTTACTTTGAGGATCCTTGGATTCTTCCTTCCCCATCAGCCACGATGGATGAGACAGGGCACTCAAGCATGTCCATGCCCTTGTCTTCCACTGAGGTAGCGTACTCTTTAGTCCACAAGCTCAGCTAACCCTGATCTGACTTCTGCACAAGAGTTAGATCCACTTCTAGAGCCTATTTGGGCTCAGGGTTCTCTCGCTAACATCGATTCGTTAGACTTAGTCTTACCTTCTGACGAAGCAGTAATCGAAGCAATGACTAGTCTGGACAAACCTTGGGAAGATCTTCATCACAGATCATATTTTCTCCTAGAGTTGAGCCGAATCGAAGCTGGAGAATTCACCGTTACCATAACGGGAGATCAGCTATGTCCTATTAATCTCTTAGCTACATAGGAAATTTATGTTGAGGGCAATATGGTGACTATCGCTGAAACTATACCCATCAACATCTCCTGAAACCCTGGTGTCGTGGAGAATGTCTTTTTCAGAGCGGATTGCTCCCCCGAAGAAATTCAAATTTACATGGATCTTTTCAAAGAATTCTGCGACGTTTTGCCCTGGTCTTATGAGGAAATGCCAGGTATTGATCCGAAAATAGTTGAACATGATATCATAACGTATCCTGATGCCAAGCTTGTTCGACAAAAACTTCGTCTAGTCAATCCCAAGAAAGCAGTAGCCATCAAGATTGAGGTTGAGAAATTGCTATAGGCAGGTTTTATTTATCCTATCCATTTAACTCAATGGCTGTCAAATCCTGTGCCGGTCAATAAAAAACAAGGCACGATTCGTGTATGTACCGATTTCTGTGATTTGAACAAGGCATGCCCCAAAGATAATTTTCCAACACCATTCATTGACTAGATCATTGATGAATGTGCCGATTGTGAAGCATTTTCTTTCATGGATGGTTTTTTGGGATATAATCAAATCCAAATCAAACCTGAAGACCAACACAAAATGGCATTCATTTGTCCGTGGGGTACATTCGCATATCGTAAGATGCCTTTTGGCCTTAAAAATGTTGGAGCCACATTCCAGCGGGCCATGTCTTTTTATTTTCATGACCTCAAGCATATAGTTGAGGCCTATCTAGATGATTTAGCATCACGCTCTCGCAAGAGAATGGATCATCCCACACACCTTAGACTAATCTTTGAACGCTGTCGCTACTTTAGGATTCGCTTGAATCCAAACAAGTGAAGCTTCTACATAATGTCAGGATGTTTGTTAGGTTTCATCATATCAACAACAAGGATCATGGTCGATCCTCTTAAGGTGGAG
>ML796106.1:113547-183370 GCA_009831015.1 Picea engelmannii
CGGCCATCAGATGCTCTTCTGACCTCACACATTAGGGGGCATCTGTTATAACCCTAAATTGCACCACACATGCTTACCTGGCATCAGGCCAACTCATATCCCTTCTTTGCCAAAACTCTGTTGAACAACTCTTTGAAAATCCTTTTGTGTAAAGGCCCACGCGCCCTAACCCATTACTGCACACGTGTACACACTGGCTGACTCACAACAGCCCACGTGTACCTACAAAAGCACGAAAAAGGGAAAGTTGTTGATGGAACAAAAAGCTATGGGTGAGTTAACTGAAACTCCCGGCCATGCATGGCCGAGGGTTCATCCAAAACCCTAGCTCCTTCTAGACTATAAAAGAAGGGGTAGGGGTACCATTTGGAGGAGGAAAAAATATAGCAAAGAAACTCTGCCCATTTACGTATTCCATTGTCCCAACCCTTTAGCCTTTCCTCATGCCAAAGGAGATTTAACACAAAGTAGTTGAAGGACAGAAGAAGAGGAGCCCAGGATCAAGTTCAAGGAGCAGTGGTTGGTCTCAGCTTTTGTAAGTTGATTTACTTTAAATAATAAAGAGAATGATTTTCCTGTCCCGATTCATGAATTGTCTATGGTTTGATTAGTTTATGTTTGATTTCTAACCCTTGAGTATAGAAGTAGCATGCATGCATAGTTGTTGTTTGTCTTGAGTGCAAGTCATCTTTGGAAGGAGCATTGAGAACAAGTGGTCAAGCACAACGGAGGATCAACATCGAACGTCGGTAATAAGGTAGGTGGTCCTTTTCCATCCATTTACTGAGAAAAAGGGATTTAAATCTTGGGATGTAGGTAAGAAGTAGTTTCTATTCGGTCAAATCTGCATGCAAAGTCTGAACTCTATTTTGCTAGTCCGTAGGGTGAATTCTGTTGTTGGGAAAAACACCCTACGGACTAGCAAAATAGAGTTCAGACTTTGCATGCAGATTTGACCGAATAGAAACTACTTCTTACCTACATCCCAAGATTTAAATCCCTTTTTCTCAGTAAATGCATGGAAAAGTACCACCTACCTTATTACCAGCGTTCAATGTCGATCCTTCGTTGTGCTTGACCACTTGTTCGCAATGCTCCTTCCAAAGATGACCTGCACTCAAGACAAACAACAACTATTCATGCATGCTACTTCTATACTCAAGGGTTAGAAATCAAACATAAACTAATCAAACCATAGAAAATTCATGAATTGGGATGGGAAAAGCATTCTCTTTATTATTTAAAGTGAATCAACTTACAAAAGCTGAGACCGACCACTGCTCCTTGAACCTAATCCTGTGCTCCTCTTCCTCTGTCCTTCAACTGCTTTGCGTTAAATCTCTTTTTGCATGAGGAAAGGATAAAGGGTTGGGACAATGGAATACATAAATGGAAAGAGTTTCTTTGCTATATTTTTTCCTCCTCCAAATGGTACCCCTACCCCTTCTTTTATAGGCTAGAAGGAGCTAGGATTTTGGACGACCCTCGGCCATGCATGGCCAGGAGTTTCAGTTAACTCACCCATAGTTTTTTGTTTCGTCGGCAACTTTCCTTTTTTCTTGCTTTTGTAGGTACACGCGGGCTGTTGTGAGTCATCCAGCGTGTACACACGTGTAGTAATGGGTTAGGGCACGTGGGCCTTTACACAAGAGGATTTTCAAAGAGTTGTTCAATAGAGTTTTGGCAAAGAAGGGATATGAGTTGGTCGGATGCCAGGTAAGCATGTGTGGTGCAATTTAGGGTTATAACAGACCCCCCCCCCACCCCGACCGTTCTACATTTAACGATGGGGGGGCGTCCGGAATGATGGTTAACAAGAGCACACAGATCTACAGTCCAACAGATGTCGTGTGGATGAATGGCTGACAAGAATTTCCGAACCCCCCCAACTATTCTTCCTTTAACGGTGGGGGGGGGGGGCTCCAGAATGAAGTGGTTTTTCCTGGCGGACCCCACCCTAACGTGGCATGAATCGATTGCATCATAACCCCTCCACTCCAAAGCCACCTACCACTTACCACCCTTCTGACATACCGCCATCGCTTCATGATGTCACACCCCACTACCTTTCCCCTACAGGTCTCGTCTCATAACTCTGTCAGCTCATCCCACCTGGTCACCCATCACAAGTCACCTCACACTTATCGTTCTCTAATCAGCACTCCCCACGTCACCTTGTCACACCCTTCACCCATCCTTCACCTGCCATCTCACACTTCAAATGATCTGTTGGCCATTTACTACTGGCTAACATATTTGTTAGCCTGTTGACCTGTCCCCCGTGCCCAACAGATACCCATTCACTCAAAACTAGCCCCTATTATGCCATTTGCACTCTGTTCACTCTCTCCACACACCAGACAATTGTGTCCCCTCATTGATCCAGTCATCGACCCAGCCATAGCCATTACCCGCTAACATTTTGTTTCAATTACAAGTATCATTGGAAGCGATGGCGCCAAAGTCTAAAAAAACAAAGGTCAAGGAAATCATTTCCTCCCACCTCCTATCGACCTCGACTAGATCCCATTAGCTGACAAGGATTATCTAATCTCAGAGACCGGGTGTGAATTTGATTTCGTAGAATTGCAGACATGGTTTAAAGACACATTCCTAGATCAAAGCAATGAGATTGGGCTCTGGGAGTCCAATCTTCCTCTGTATCTCTTTCCGCAAGTCCATCATTTCCCCGAATTTTCCCTCAAATGTCAAGCTCATTACCTCCCTGAATAGATATTCTTAGTTTCTTCATCCGGAGAAACTCTTTTCTTTATCACACTAGAGGCCATTGATCAGATGATGCAGATATCTAGAGTCGAATCTGCCTCCCCTTTCAACCTTGAAATCCTAACAGAGTTGTACCAGAATCTGTCTTTTCCTTAAAGAGCCCAGATCTTTGATCTTTTCTTCCCATAGGATGCTCAACTCCCTAAGAAAAATCCCCCGTATCATTCCTCCCTGTTCTCAGAAAAGGGAAACCAAGTGATTTCATCACTTTGTTGTCTACTTGGCTATTTTTTAAACGAATGGATAGATGAACCTATATTGGGGTTCCTATCCATTTTCTCTGCTAAGGAAAAGGCCATCATTTAGTTTGACTACAACACTTTCCTGGCAGAGAACATCCACGGTCAGCTTTCTAAATTCGCCACAGAGGGCATGCTCTGGTATTCCTCAATACTGACTTACATGTTCACCTTCTTTCAAGCAGAAAGGTTCTCCTTCCTGATGCAAAAAATGGACAAGGATGGAAAACCACAGGCAACAACATCTTGGATTTCACTGCTCAAGAGGAACTCCACAGAGTTCAGCTTCAAATAGTTCATCGAGCAGTTTTACCATTCAGTGGTGAGTATGCTCAGTGGGAGACCAGAGCCAAGGATAAATGAAGAGATCCACAGAGTCTTACACCTCTCGGACCTCGCAAAGACGGGAGATTGGTACCTGTATCAAAATCACACAGAAATCAGAGTATACAGGTGCGAATTAGCTCCATACAAGTTTCCCAAGTATTTTCCTGTGAGGATATTTTCCCTGGAATATATACGACAAATGATAAATTCATATGATATACACTTTGTGTCTCTGAAGAAGAAACAACAGTTGAGGATTAAGGGGCAGATAGGATCTTTTATCTGCAATAGTCAAGCTGTCGGGGAAGAGGCAGATAAAATTTTGCGGGAAATGAAGTTTGAAACAAGTTTCTTGTGGCACTACGATCTGTGTGGGATCATCTCATAGACGAGAGTGAAGAATAAAAATATCTCGTATGTTCATACGCCTAAGCCTGAGATAGAGAATTTTGTGAATCAAACGAAGTGGGAGGTGAACACTCTGGAAGAGGTAGAACAGCAGTCTCCTTCAGTTATTATCTCGCAAACAACCACACCACAAGTACCAAAGGAGAAAAGACCCAGAAAGGACACTTCCACTTCAGTCATAGAAGTCTCAGCTGAGGATTTTGAGGTACACACCAAAAGGCCAAAAGCCAATCATACAACTGACACAACTTGTGAGAAGGAAACCCAATCCACTACAGTTATGAAAGGTGATCATTCACCTCTTATCTCAAGCAACCAGCAGATCATGTCTACCTCTTCATCCAAGAAGTAGACTGACACTTCACTAGTCAACCAGCCAAATAAAGGAGGTGCAAAATTGAGTATTTTTGAGAAATACGATATGATCAAGAAGAAGAATCAGATGCTAACTAGCAGCACCTATGCTCAATTTTGGAAGCAAACGTCCACAACACAGCACAGACTATTATCAGCTTTTGATATAGAAAAAGGTAGAATGCACATGGCCTTTTTGCAAGCACAAGTGCCCGATCCAAAAGCAATAAATGATTACAAAAGGGCAACATTTGAATTCAATGCCAGAGATGTACACCCAGTTGATCAGATGGATCTACACAGGAAAATGGGAGAAATAGTTTTATCTACATTGGCAACTACTTCTACTTATGTTGCTAAGTTATAGGTTTCTCTGAACAACATTCAGACTCAGTTAAAATTGCAGAAGATATCATCTTTTGCAAAGGACAATAGAATAAATTCCTTAGAAGAATTGGTGTTGAAGATTGGGTATGACCCCTCAAATGTGAAATAAGATGAGGAGGTACTCAAGAGAAAGAATTCTGACATAGCATCCCGAAAAAATCAACTGAAACTGCCACATACAAAAGACTCACAGGCCAAAGAGATTGTTGAGACAAAAGGTGAGAAGGATGAGATGCTCAAATTGATCATGGAGCAGAATGCACAGTTAAGAGAGATGAAAGCAAAGTTGGAGAGGTTGGTAAAGGAGAAGGAATAGGCAGCACCTATGGAAGTCATTCCACTGAGTGCAGTTCCCCTCACCAGAGTTATCACAGCAACCGTAGCAACAACTACCACAGCAAAAATTCCATCAGCCACCCCACTAACCGCTCTGGAAAAAATTATGGAGTTAGAAAAATCCATGGAGGAGATGAACCTACAAGGAATGGAAATCAATAGATTGAAAAAGGAGGGTAAGAGCCTTCAGGAGCTCAAGTCTTCTTACCAAACAAGCTATAGCATGAAGAAGAAAACATCAGAAAAGCGCAAACAGGATTTGCAACAACTGCAAAATCAAACAGTGGCAAGCAAAACACTCGCTGAAGCCAAGGAGAATATTTGGATGGATATCTCCAAATCCATAAACGAAATCTGGCCTATGGTGCAGATCATGTTTGAACAAAATGAACTAGTGTTGAGGAGCATACAGGCTATCGTCAAGATAAAAGGAGAGCTGGGGGAAATGCCCACTGAAGCAAATCAAATCATTTGATTTATGAATTCTAAGACCAGGGAAGAGCTAGAAGACCTGAAAATCGTAGACGGGAAAGAAACCATCCTCGAAGTCAAGAGGATTCTGACCAAAAAGGGGTTGATGTTTCAGCTGGAGGAGAAATTCTAGATCATGGACATCGGAGCTCAAAGGTTCTTCAGCAAGATTGATGCCTTAGAGAAGGAAGGTCTTCCTGGTTTAATGGTTCTTAATGACAAGTTGATGAACCTTCAAGACTACAAGCAGAGGATAGCTACAATGGCCAAGGATAGTTCCAAGTTCTCGGGGATACAAGGCAGTATAATGGGAAAGGCATTCTTGGAGACTTTGCATCCAGACCTCAACATACAGCACGAGATCAAGTATATTTTCATGGTCAAACCGACTTTTTACAAGTACACAGAAGTGGACAAAATATACCAAAGACTACTTAAAGTCACCATTCCTAGTCAGCTAAGATGGGAAGAGCTGTGCAATTTGATCGAGTAGGAAATGAGTTGTGCAAGTTGAGTCAACAAGAAGACCATTCAAGGTCTAGTGGGTGACTCACCAATGGTTTTCCCCAGAATCAACATGAAGAATTCAACACATCATCGACAGTTCCTAAATTTTTGTATCTTGTTAGTTAGTTAGTTAGACTCAAAATCTGCCACGTCCTGATCATTAATGACAACGTCGTTTGTAATTTTGATGATAAATACTTCGAACTTTGAAGTACTGAGAGTTGATCTTTACACCCTAGCAAGTTGTGAGCATTGTAATTTTTATCAAGAGATCTTCCAGTAATACAAAGAGACGTTTCACAGGATTCATGTGTGTTAACTGTTGGTGAAGTTTTTCTCTTTCTTCGTTGAATGTTTATCTTTCTTAGTTATCATCATGTTTTCTAATATGATCATTTAAAGGGAGTTAACGTTGCAGAATTTACCTTTGCGTACTCTATTTTTGAGATTTTAAAGATCTAAATGTTTATCTTCTGATGTTACAATAAAGAAATTCTTAATTGCTTCTTTATATTAATTAATAATCTCACCTTTTATGTTATCCATCACTTTATTTTTGAAGAATCCAATAGTTTCATTATCATGCCCTGTGAAAAGAATCTTTATATATTTTCTCTTATCTCTATCTTTATAAAACAGACCCCATAACCCAATGGATGTGTAAACCATATTTTCAACCAACTTACAAAAACAAACAACACAATCACTTTTAAATCTAACTAGCCTAACATCTGAAAACTAAAACAAAGTTAAATCTTACAGAGAGATCCCTCTCTGAAACTGGTAGGGCTAGATCCCAGTTTCGAAGTGGTTGGATAAAGTTGCCTCTGGTAAATTTCTTCTGCCCCCGACAACCTCTGGGAATTTACAAAGCGTTAACAGAGCTTACAATTAGAATAAAGTTTTAGTTGCCCAAAGTTTCTCTCCCTGGCCTCATGGATCAAACTCCTCCTTTATAATTCAAGATCTTAAATTTATATCAAATTACAATCTTCAAGATAACACTAGATTTTTGGGAATAAGAACTAAAAATCAAATAAATCTCGAATCACATGCAAAATATTTGGAACTGATGTAGTCAAAATCCCTTGAATCTAGAAACAATCTTTTGTTTGAGCGAAGTGAGGTTTGAACCACCCTCTCTTTTCTTCATTAATCTCCAACAGGTACTGGGATTTAGCTCATGTCGTATCAGCATATGGAGCATCACAATGCCTTCTTTCTAAGATTTAGCTCGACGTTTTGGGGCCCGAGTGGCTATATGACAAACATAAACGCCCCTCCTCCAGGCCTGTTCTCTTACGACTAGGCACCAGAACCATGGGCCTGATCCTGGGCACCATCGAAAATTAGGGGTTCGGGGTTTCAAAATGCATGAAACGAGGGGTGCCTACTCCTCGAAACTTCGATCTGCGATATGCCGACAGGTTTGCCACCTGTCCCAATGAGATCAGACGGTCCAGATTCTTTTTGACCCATGGCGCTCCCCCTTGCTAAACCTCGGGCAACTGGTCAGCCCCGAAAACCCAATGGCCGTTGATCTACTTCTATGTATGGATCTCGGCCATCGATGGCAAAACTTCGCCCACTCACTTGACTTGCTGCTAAAAAACGGGATTCTCTCGAGTTACGCTCGGGTGCTTCCCATGAAAACTGCAGACCTGGGTACGCCTAATCTTGAGACAAGAAATATCGCTAACATTAGGCTCCATGGGGGATAGAGTCGTCCCTGCGATACTCTAAGAACTCCTTCCGCAGCTTCAATGCCTTGCTATTAGGCTATGGAGTCACTTATTAAGTCGAAAACATGTAAAAAGAAAATACACAAAGGTAAAAAGGACAATATTTACAAACAGAGTCGTCTAAAGCTCAAATAAAACATTTTTTTAGAAAATGCCCATTAACTGGGCTGTTGAAAACCTCTTCACCCTCGAGATCCTGCAACCCATATGTGTTGTTGGAGAAAATCTTAGAGATTTTGAAGGGGCCAATCCAGAGGGCGTCGAACTTGCTATGCTTGCCTTTATCCTATCTGGGTGCGTCCCACTTAAATACCAAATCCCCAATCTGGAACTCCTTTTTCCTGACCTTCCTGTCAAAAGCCTGTTTGATCTTCTGTTGATGACTATAAGCTGCGTCCCTCACTTGTTCTCTGATCTGCTGCACTTCCACTATCTGATGAATTCTTCTGATCATATGATCTGGTTCTCCCTCATAGTCTTGAAAGAACTTTGCCACGGGTAAGGCGAGATGAGTAGGGAAAACCGCCCCTGCTCCGTAGACTAGTTGAAACGGCGAAGTGCCCAGAGACTTCTTCGTTGTGACACGATCGGCCCACAAAGCAAATTTCAACTTTGACTCCCATGCTCTTTTGTTATCCTCTAACAATCTTTTGATGATCTTTATCAGGCTTTTGTTGGAGGATTCCGCTAAGCCATTGTCCTGGGGATAGTAGGGGGTGGAGTGAATTAGCGAGATCTGGAACTACTCACAGAACTTAATTACAGGTTCAGATTTGAAAGAAGCAGCATTATCGGTGACAATCTTGCTGGGACAGCCAAATCTGGCTATGATATGCTCCAGGAAGCTGATAATTACTTTGTGTGATGCGCTTCTGGTGGGGACAGCTTCTATCCACTTGGTGAAATAATCTGTTGCAGTCAGGATCCATCTGTGCTAACCACTTGAGGGAGGATGAATTTCTCCGATGAAGTCTAACCCCCACTGCTGAAAAGGTGCCGAATCTACTATGGGTTTTAATGGCAGCGATTTGAGTTGTTGTTTTCCTGAGAACTTTTGGCATTTAATGCAAGCTCTGATCTCCCTGCAAACATCGGGGAATAAAGTGGGCCAGTAATACCTAGCTCAGAGTATCTTGTGAGTTGTGGTCTCCCAGAAATGATGACCTCCGCAAAGGCCGCTATGAAAATCAAACATAACCTTTTGGGCCTCCTACAGGTCCAGGCATCTCAGAAATACCCCTAGAGGGTCTTTCCAGTACAAGGTTTGGTCAATGAGGCAATACCTGACCGCCTTGAGCTTTAGAGCCCTCACTTTGCTTTTTTCCATTCCATCGGGGGGCTTCAACTCCTGCAGAAAATATAGAATGTCACGATACCAGGCACATTCTGCCAGTGATAAGCCATCTTAAGAGCATTGGTTCGGCGATTCAGCTTGCTGAGATCCTGGGCGAGTATTGATGAACCTAACTCCCAAGGCTTCGCAGTTGGATTCAGCCAGTAGCTTGGCTAAACCTTGCCCCTTAACCAACCTGGTATGTTTTATCTCTAAGTCAAATTCCAGAATTTTAGCGATCCATCGACCTCTTTTCCCATCTACATCGAGTTGTACAAGGATGTCCTTCACGAAAGCTGAAGGAACGTATGTTGTTACCTTTGAATGCAAGACATAGACTCTGAAAGCTTTAAGAGATTTCACTAAGGCATAGGCATGTTTCTCCATGATTTCATACCTTCTCTCTGCGTCTCTTAACGCCCTGCTGAAGAAGGCGATGGGCTGCTCACGCCCTTTCTCATTTTTCTGCAGTAAGACCACCGCCACTGTATCACAAGAAGCAAAAGAAAAAATCAGGAAATCCTTGGAATAATCAGGACTGATTAGCACAGGCGCCTCAGTCAATGCCTTTTTTATTTGGTCAAAAGACGCCTGGGGCTCAACGGTCCATTTCACTTTGTCTCCCTTTCTGAGCATTGTTGTGATGTGTTTTACCAGTTCAGCAAAATTTGAGACGAATCTCCTCAGGAAGTTAATCTTTCCTAGAAATGACTGGACCTCTTTTTTAGACCTAGGAAGTGACAAGGTTTGAATCGCCTCCACTCTGTTGGAATCAATTCTTACTCCTTCCGCCGATACTATATGGCGTAGCAGCTTGCCCTCCATCATAGCGAATAGGGACTTTTTGGGATTTAGGGAAAGACCAAATCTCTGGCACTTCGAGAAAACTTTCCTTAAGTGACAGTAGTGCTCTTTATCAAACCTAGAGAAGACCGTGATGTCATCTAGGTAGATCACTAAGAACTGGTATTTTTCTCCGATGAAGGCTATATCCATGGCTCGCTGAAATGTTGCTCCTGCATTCATCAACCCAAATGGAATTTTGGCATACATGAATGTTTCCCAAGGAGTGGTAAAGGTCATTTTTTCTCTGTCCTCAGGCATGACCGATACCTGATTATAGCCAGAAAACCCGTCGATCATAGATATCCTGGATGCACCAGTTACCCTTTGCAGTATGTGTTCCATCTTAGGTAGGGGGTAATTGTCCTTCTTCGAGCTTCTATTCAGATTCCTGAAATTGACACAAAGCCTAATTTCTCCGCTTATCTTCCTTACCGGAACCAAATTGGCCACCCATTCGGAATATCTCAAGGGGATGATGATCTGTGCATCTAATAGCTTCTTGACTTCCTTTTCCATGACTGGCAGCAACATGCGATTTATCTGTCTCAGCTTCTGCCTGAATGTCTTAGCTCCTTCCTTCAACAGGATTTTGTGTTCAATGACAAATGTGTCGTACGTCTTGAGGTCTTTGTAGGTCCAAGCGAACACGTCAGCAAACTCTCTCAGCAACTCGATGTACTCGGCCCTCTGTTCACTGGTCAGGCTGCTTAATAATCTGACAAACTTGGGCTCTTCCTGCGTGCCAATGTTGCATTCGGCTGTATCAGCATCTTCATCCGAGACCTTTCCCTTTACTGCCACTTCGTTCCCATCGAACAGTCTCTCTAAAGGGACTAGTCCTCTCGGGATGTGATTGTTGGGCAGCTGGATAATCCGATGATTAGCAATTTTGTTTAAAAACACCTCAGGGTGAGGGTCACCTTCTGGATCGGGATCTTGATCAATATGTACCGTAGAAAATTCATCAACTGATTTGAGAAACCTTTCGAGTTCTGGATCATCCTCGAAAACCTTCCAATGCTTGACATTGTCCAGCACCAAGGGCCTATATATTATATCAACATCATTTTTTACCGTAGGCGGCAGAGGAAATTTGAGCAAACTAGCTGAGACAGCTAAAGAATCGGCCAAAGTATTTTCTCCCCTTGGAATGAAAGAAATGTTAAAAGCCAAGAAGAAATTATCAATAAGGTCCCATACTTCATTCCGATAATTTCTGAGCCGAGGATTATTGGCACGATAAACATTCCTTACCTGCTGAATAATCAACTCAGCATCTCTGAATATTGCTATCTCTTTAATTCCCATTTCCTTTACGGCCCTCATACACAGAACAAGAGCTTCATACTCTGCCATGTTGTTGGTGGCTTCGAATTCCAGCTTGTATGACACGGACACGGCTTCTTGACAAGGTGATATGAAAACCACTCCAGGGTCAGCGCCTTCGCTAGAAGAAGCTCCGTCAAAAAACATCTTCCACGCAGAGGGGCTTTGAGGGGAAATCAGATGATCAGGGCTGGGATGTTTTCTGATTAGTAAAGAGCTTTCAGGGGCATCGGTAAGCTGCAGCAAACTAGACCCCAAGTCGGTGTCAAGTGCAAAGATGGGGTGATTGGTGGGGTCTGCTTCATCACTGACAATATAGGCTAGCTTGGCTTCTATGTATAACCTCCTTTGTTCCCCTCCGAAGACCAGAATGGTGGCGTATGTGAGATCCATCTGTAGTGTCCCTCCAAGCTTTTTAATCCATGATCTAGACAATAGCATACCAAATTTTGGGGGAACGTCGGCTACCACAATATCCATGACCACACTTTTCATGGGCAGCTGAAACAGGGAAACCACCAGGTCTTTGATGACTCCTAGACACTGCACTCTCCTTGAATCGAAAGAATATAAATCATGATAAGTTTTTGTCACCTCCAGTCCCAATTCTTCCATGATTATTTTTGGCATAAGGTTATGGGAAGCCCCTGAATCCATCAGGAAGTTATGCAACACTTTATCATCTATGTTCTGGGATGTGTAGAAGGGAGGGGATGAGTCATCTTTGTCTTCTACCATGGGGCCTAAGATGACAGCTAGCTTTTCATCTTGAAGGTTTACTGAGTAAGAGGGAGGCTGGGGGGACTCGGATTGTAGCAGCTTGGAGAGGGATCTTTTAAAATATTTGTTTTTAACTAGTTCTAAGAGGGGGCTGGCGATCCTGATCTTTTGAATTTCATGTTCAAAATTAAAGGATGGAATGGGCTTAGGAGCTTCCCTTACCTCGGTGACGGGTTCTTTGACTGCTAGCAAAGCGCTCTGAGCTCTTTTATCTTTAGTAGCGGCTGTTGCAGATCTAGTAGGCCTTTCTGCTATGAGGGGTTGGTCTGGGCTGTCAAAGTCTCCTTCTTTCCTTCTCGACCTGAGATTATATCTATTAGAAGTGTGACCGACCCTTTGTTCTTTCCCCAACTCATGAATTTGAGCGCTCATCAAGGATTCTTCATATGCAGACTGCATCAAATGGGGAAAAGGGAGAGTTTCTTCAATACAGTGAATTTCAGGGCCAAACTCGTCTATCTCCTCTCTTTCCTCGTGATCAACTAGGTTGTTTTGGAGGGGGGTTTGAACCCTTTGATCTTCTCTATCTTTTCCCCTTTGTTCCCTCAGGAAAACCTTAGGCTTATTGTTAGTAGGTCGTCTGAAACCTCTATTATCAGTGTTCTGGGGATTTTTGTACATGGGCTTCCCCTCTAATTCCCACCTTTCCATCCTGGCAGAAAGTGATTTTAGTGCTTTAGCTATCTCATATGTCTGATGGGGTAGGGGAGAGGAACTGGATGAGGAGGCTTCAGGCTTGTTCTTGGACGTATTTCTATCACCTGCGTTCCTGAGTCGGTTAACAACCAATATGTTAGATTCTACCTCCACGGCCGCATCCTGCATGTGGGCCAGCGTAGCATCTCTTCTCTCCCTTAGCAGTAGGTAGAAATCAGGATCAAAAGTGCTGGAGTAAGTGACCTTTGCAAAGGTTTCGGAGGGTTTTATCTCAGCAGGGATTTTGTTGTACATTTTATTAAATCTCTTGGAGAAGTCAGAGACGGACTCTCCTTCCTTTCTCTTCAACGACCCAAACTCTGTCATGTAATACATGAAATCTTTTTTATCTCCCCACTGCCTCAAAAAGGCACTATCTAAAGCTTCGATCCCATCAATAGATCTAGGAGGCAGGGCCTTCAACCATTTTCTAGCCTCTCCTTGGAGACTATGACAAAAATTATCATCCATACGTCTACATGCATGATAACATTATCATCCGTGAAAGTGTAAAAGGCTGCTAGGTGTTCTTCAGGGGCTATGTCCCCCTCGCCTATAAACTTGGGCAGCTGCTTTAGGTATCCCTCCGGTGAGACGGCATTGAGAAGCTGTGGTAAGACAAGAGGAACATACCTAGTGGCTATGATGGCCTCCATTGCGGTCATAGGGGTATTTGCTCCGGCCATATGGATATTATGTAAAGGGGAACTCGGAGGAGAAGGAACTCGGAATGGGGATACTAGGGATGAGCTCCTAATGGGAGTGGGAAACAACAGGGGATTTAGTGAAAAGGATAGCGAGCTTAAGCCGGTAGATGTTTCTCTTTGTGCAGAAGTGACAAAGCTAGGAGTAGGGAAATCTTCCGTGGTTCTGGGTCTATGCCAAGGTACAGCTTCGGGGGAGATGGGAATGACAAGGATTTCTCCCTCCAGTGCCAAACCAGGGGAGGAAACCTCAACAGGAACACTCCCAAAATTTAGGAAACGGGAAACTTCAGAAGGCGGTCTGCCAGGAAACTGAGGCGGAGAAAATGGATTTACTACAAAAGGCGATGATGAATTACCTGGTTCGGTGGCAGCTTCTCCTTCAGAGGCCTTTCCTTTCCCGCAAACTACCTCCTGATCAACTTCAAGTGTAGCTAGAGGCAGCTGAGGATTGGACCGTGTGTGTCTACCTCTGAAAGCCACAATGGACGCGGAAAGTTTGCCATAGTGGAGTCGTCACAATGGAGTCGCCAGGTGCAAGGCAGCAATCTTCAAATATTCTGATGCCTGATGCACCCTCGGGATCAGAGGCTCAATGTCGTTTTGCCCAGGGAAAATATTCAATTCCATCCTCAGCAACGGTGCCAGAAATGTTGGCGATGGAAGTCACTCCTGGATTGCAGCAGGAGCAGAGCCCGACGCCCATCAGTTTAATGTCATGTTTTGTTTAATGAGGTGATCAAATGGAGGTTAACTCAAGACGATGTGGTTCTAACTTCGAAACTAGGCCAAGCATGCATAGGCAAGTGAGGTCTTAGATAACTTCAGACAGTGAGTTGTAATAAGGGTGAGTAGGGGGAAGACTTGTATCAGAGATATGCAAAGGTCTATCGTAAACATCAGGTTCCTAACAGACTGTGGAAGAAGACATCTAAACGCAAGATCCTCCTATGTTCAAACACAGAAAACTAGAGAAAACAATAATGTCACAATAAATCCTTTATCACAACAGAATTGCCATAATTCGTGCGAATCAGTCGATCACGAACTCTCTTAGCATAGGATGAAAACTTAGATGGAGTAAGAAGATTGTCTGTTATAAAATAAGAAATCTCATATACAGATGCATGACCAGAGAGCTAGAATGTCTGCTAAAACTTTACAATTGGGAGTTGTGCTCTACCATCGATCATTACAAAATGGCAAAAATGCCTACATATACTCTTCCCTTCCTTTCGCCTAGTAGAGGCGTCTCAGAACTTTCAATGGATGGCGTCGCCTCGATCAAATCTGGCCTGCATTGCTCTGTCATACGCTACCTTAATTTGACATGGCCCGCGCCAAAGGTAGCTGAACCCTTTGAATGTTGACTTGGCGTGTGCAGGTTCTTCTGGCGAGTTGAAGACTCAGCGTGGATTTCCTGAGGAGAAATGGTACAGGGGACCCTCCCAAGCAGACTTTTGGTCGGGACCTCCATACTCTGCAATAAATGAGTGAAGTGAGGTTTGAACCACCCTCTCTTTTCTTCATTAATCTCCAACAGGTACTGGGATTTAGCTCATGTCGTATCAGCATCTGGAGCATCACAATGCCTTCCTTCTGAGATTTAGCTCGATGTTTCGGGGCCTGAGTGGATATATGACAAACATAAACGCCCCTCCTCCAGGCCTGTTCTCTTACGACCAGGCGCCAAAACCATGGGCCTGATCCTAGGCGCCATCGGAAATTCGGGGTTCAGGGTTTCGAAATGCATGAAACGAGGGGTGCCTGCTCCTCGAAACCCCGATCTACGATATGCCGACAGGTTTGCCACCTATCCCAATGAGATCGGGTGGTCTAGATTCGTTTTGACCCATGGCGCTCCCCCTTGCTAAACCCCAGGCAAATGGTCAGCCCCGAAAACCCAATGGCCGTTGATCCGCTTCTATGGATGGATCTCGGCCGCCGATGGAAAAACTTTGCCCGCTCGCTTGACTTGCTGCTAAAAAATGGGATTCTCTCGAGTTACGCTGGGGTGCTTCCCGTGCAAACTGTAGACCTGGGTACGCCTAATCCCGAGACAAGAAATATCGCTAACAGAAGAGTCGAAGCCCGAACTCCCAAAATAATTGTGGACCGTTAATCTCAAACCAGGAAGAGTCGTTGACCTTGGCAACAGTATCACCAAAAGGCCCGAAGCCCGAAATCCCGAAGTAAATCTTGGTCATTCAGATCAAGGGGCCATGCGTCACCAGATCTCTCACTTCGGGAATTCGACACTTCAAAGGATTGTGCGAGAAAGAAGAAGAGAAGTCCTGAAGCCCGAATTCCCGAAGTAAATCTCGATTGTCTAGATCTAGAGGAAAAGTGTCACCAGATCTTACACTTCGGGAATTCAACACTTCGAAGAATTGAAAAAGAGATATACATTGGAAAGGCATGAAGCCTGAATTCCCAAAGTAAATCTCGGTCATCCGGATCAAGGGGCCACGCGTCACCAGATCTCTCACTTCGGGAATTCGGCACTTCGAAGGATTGCATGAGAAAGCAAAAGAGAAGGCCTGAAGCTCGAATTACTGAAGTAAATCTTAGTCATCTAGATCTAGAGGACATGTGTCACCAGATCTCACACTTCAGAAATTTGACACTTCAAAGGATTGAAAAAGAGCTATACATTGGAAAGGCTCAAAGCCTGAACTATCGAAGTAATTGTGAGCCTTCAATCTCCGCAGCAGGAAGCAGGGTCCATCCAAGAGCAGCGCGTGGCAACAAAAGCAGGGATTTCCCATATCGTAGATCACGACTAGATCGACGACCATGCTTCATTGCGGGGGAGCAACTTGCTCAAGCTTTAAAATTATTGATCGATCCCGCAATCGAAACTGTGGTATAGAAAAAGAGCTACATGATGAAAGGTGGTGGATTGCGGGCTCAAAATTAGTGTGAATCCAAACTGCCTTTGACAGCCCCGCAATGATGTGATTATATAGCATCTAATCCAATAGCAGCGTTGATGGGTGTTCTATATGCACTAAAAAAACCTCAATTAAATTGTCAACCCGAGGTAAGTAAACTTAGATTTGTAGCACTATCTGTGCAAAGGCAGAAAGGCTAGAGGTAGTATAGTCTAACTAAGGAAATGGTCTATCTAAGGGATAATCTACTTAAGCAAAGGCTATCAATGATCAAATCCTATCAAGGAACTTAAACTATTTACCCTAAGTAACTTTTGAACAATGGATCGATGGATTGTCCTAAAAAAGCAAATGAAAACCCTAAAATGAACAAGTTAACTTAATCAATCTAATGAGCAAAAGAAAGCCATATATTTAATCTATTCAACTTAATGAACAATAGCAACAACAAACTAATCTAATCAATCTATTCAAAATTGATGAGCAACAACAAGTAAACAACCAAACAAGCAAGCAAGTGCCCTATTAAAACTTATGCAACGAGTAAACTAATCAAAACTACTCAACAGGTAACTAATCAAACTATTAAGCAAGTGAACTATATTCTTAAGATAAAACTCATAATTACTTCTAATCTACAAAAATAAATCTTAACCTATTGAATTAAAAGCATCATGACAATATTCAAAGATTAATCAACGATTACTCTGTAATCTACAATAACAAGAAAACTTCAAATATAATGTTGATGATTATGTCTTCAGTGTCTTATGACATCACGATGGCATTTAACAATTAGTGATTACTCAAGAGGGATAAATTCAATATTAACTTCTATAGAGAAATGAAAAGTATGAATCAAGCAATCTAACGAGAGCTTAGCCATTATAGAAGAAATATCAACTACCATGAAAATCCATGTGATCCTTCAATTTATGCATTAACCATCAACAATAGGAAAACACTATTCTATTTAATTCAAATGCGCTCTTATGCTAATGTAAGAAAATTCATACCATTAGAGACTTATAACTAAAAACTAAACTCAAAATCAAACTTCTATTTAGAGTTGCAATTTAATTCTAGAATGGAAATTTCGTAAAATAAACTAAGCTAATCCTATTCTTAACAATTCAAATTGCAAGTTAAAATGCGTATAAAAACATAATGTAAATTCTACTTCTACCTTAACATACTACAGGAAATTTAATAAGAAAACTAACTGAACAAACTAGATAAGCAAATGAAGCATTAAAATCAAAGCTAACAACTATTCATCCATTGAAACTCAGCCAAAGAAACTCTATACTCTGTTTTAACTCAATACTTTGTTTTAATCATTCTACTTCAATCTGCAGAAACTCAAACTATCATTTAATCACACAACGAGGTTTGTAGCTAAGCTTGCAATCTCTTTACTAATTAATTAAAAAGACATAGCATATTAACGCTATCCTTCACAAGCAACCTACAAAAAGGAAATTGAAACAATTAAGCTATGAACAGTAAACACATAGCATGTAAAATGATAAAAATGCATATAACGGAAAATGGAAGAAATGACAATTGCACAACTCAAATACACAAGATAACTACCTAAATATTCACCCAGACCAATGGTGGGGCCCCCAGTAGGTCGTGGATACTCCTCAACATTGAATCACGAGCTCAAGCAACACGACTTTGGCATTTAAATTAAAAACACAGTCTTGCAAAAATTTATGGAAATGTCTCGAATTACACAGCAAAAACAATTCTAGCTTCACAATTCTTAACTTAACTTTTGTTTGGCCACTATTGTGGTATTTATAGTAGTTACAATTCGAGAGTTTGACCACTGGAAGGGTCGACCTCCTCTAAAAACAACAAATTACATTAAATTCGTTCTAACTGCTTGTGGCTTCTAGAAACCAAACGAGCCACTCAACGCTCAACCTAACAGCTCAAATCAAGATGTCAAGAGCTCAGTAGCTAGAGGCCACAATCATGAGAAAAACCCATGTCGTCAATTCTCCCAACACAGGCCGTCGATATAACAACCGCAGTGTCAGATGGAGTACCAGATGCAATGCCAGATGGAGTACCGAACGAGCTACTGGATGGAAAAACACCATGCAATTTTGCCCTGTGACACACAGGTCATGCATTAGCTCCTTGTAATCATTAAATCGTGTTGAATTAAACTTAAAACCATCACAAAACATCAATTATACGTACCTGGTATATGTTATGACGATTGATACAAAAATCCTTCAAAACTTCTTCAAAATAGTAAAATACACATATAATACTGGTCAAAAAGGATCTAATCATCATCATTAATTTAACCAAATCACGAGCCCAACATTACCCCCACACCTAAGATTTTCCAGGTCCCACTGCAAACAAAACTGAATTTCTCCATATGTCTAGACTTGTTGAGAAGGATTAGCTTTAGAAGCTTCTCCCTCTTGCCCTGAAAATTTTGTCTTGTGCCTCTTATGATGTTTCAATTGTGCCCTGAGATTGCGAATGGTATTGGTCATTTGATCAACCAATCGTTGGAGGGAATTCACCTTTGCTTGTAGTATTTCATTGTCATGGTGAAGATACTCATCCAAAGTCTTCCTCTCTTCCAATTGTTGCAGCAGCTGATCATTTTCTTGTTGTAGATTTTCAATGGTTGGAGCAAGATCAGATATCTCGGAAGAGGGCTTGGATCCCTTGAAAGATGTAGAAAGTCTAACAGTTTTGGGATCTGGGGTAGGCATCTGTGAGGTAGGAGTAACATGGGTTTTATGAAGAGAAGTAGGTTCAGATTTTGTCTTTCTATGAGACTCTAGTTCTTCTGCAAACACTTCCCTAAGTCTTTTATGAGGGCTTTCGAGATCAGAGGATACTTGGATAGGGTCCGAAGTGGTCGGGGTTTTTTCATAAGGTTTTCCTCTTGTATTTCGGGTACTCTTTCGAAAATATCCTCTATTGAATTGATTAGCTCCTCTCCTATTTGTGGGGACTACAGGGAAGTCTTGTTGAATTACCTCTTGTAACTTTTTGGGTGCGGGATCAATAAACGTTGAAGGAATTGGGGAGTTAGCAATAGACTTCTTGGTCTTTTTGCCCGATGAGGATGCATGGGTATCAACAAGTTTCTTGGAATTTTGTTCCAGTAAAGGGATAGCTTGAGCAGGAGGGTTTGGAGTCTTTGAAGAATGGGGTTTGGATGGAGTAACAATCCCTAGATCAAGTGTTTTCTTGCTAGTCTTGATTGTAAGGTGAGGGTTTGCAAATTGGTAAATGAACTCATCCCACGTTTTCGCCTGTTTTTCCAACTCGACTAAGACAAGTAGTTTGATGAGGCCATGATGGAATAGGTTGTTATTGGGATTGGTTACATTCTTCCGTACTTGGGAAGACATCTTCTCAAGACTCTTTAAGAAGTAAAAGGGAAAATTCAATGGCTTATTGAATTGAAAGTGAGCTAATAATCGAACGTGGCAGGATTTAAAAACATAATATATACCTTCATATGTGATCATTATGGTGATGACTATGAGAGGGTTGATTAGCTCCTATTTAATCCACTCCTTGGAGTATCCCTTAGCTCCAGAGATGTTCTGAAATTCAGGTTTGAAGACCCTGTTATTGCTCGCTCATGGCAACTGGTGGTGTTTAAACCAGCGGTCTCCAACTCTTGGGATATTTTTGGCTGAGGAAATTGATTCCTCATAGACAACGAAGGTGAGAGACCCCACATGCTCCATCTTTCCATCAAATCGAAGGGTAAATTGCATAGAAACGTCGTCATCATGGCCCTGCAAATGAGCCAAGAACGGCCCCCACCCTGCGCGAAGGAACACTTCTCTGCACTGTTTGAACTCGAGGATGTCAAAGAGGTCAGCATAGAAGGACGGATCATACCATTTGGGCATGGTGACAGTGTGGAGAAATGGATAGAGGGCAGAATTTGACAGAGGATGGGCACAATCAAGCTGAGGATGAGCGCGATTAGAGAGAGGGCGAATGGAATTGAGCAGAGGGTGAATGCGCTGCATAAATGGGATAACAATTTGAGCAATCCCTTCGTTTTTTAATACACCCTGGGTGGAAACGATTGCATTCATCACACATGAGTTGCCATGTGTGAGCATGAGTGCGCCAATTTCAAATTTGAAGGCATCTTTTGAGAGGCAATTGTAATGATGAAGGAGTTAGATCATTGTCCAAGTCTTTGACTTGGCCATTTGATCACAAAAATGTATAAGGATTGTATCATTTAATCTTAATTTCCATTAACTAATTCAAATAAATGCAATTGATTCCTGGTTACCTGAAATCGTGGACATTAACTGGTGTATACATCTCCATATGGCGCGTCATACAGCACCTCATATGGTCTTTTAAATGGAAATTCATACGGCACTCCATATGGCACTCCATATGGTACCCCTATGCGAAATCAATTTTATTCCTCCTGTAATGGATGTTTTATCCACATCCTTCAGTTTTAAAACGATTTTGACAGTCACAGTGAATAGGAGCAGAGGCAGAGTGTTCCATTATTATTTGTTTTTCCATCGTGCTCACACAATCCATTCCTCTATATCGCATATTATAAGTCATGTAATCACAACTCTATAATGAATAGTCTGTAAAAAAAAAAAACAGTTAAGTGGTCTATCAAAGAAATGTACAGCAGTTTATAACACACAGGGAATTAGCATTTCAAAGCAAAATAATTGTTGATATAATAGCCTGTATCATGAAAACAATACACATAAATTTTTACAAAGATTATACTTCTTCTAGGCAGTGTTA
Organism: Picea engelmannii; assembly: GCA_009831015.1. Classification (NCBI taxonomy): domain Eukaryota; kingdom Viridiplantae; phylum Streptophyta; class Pinopsida; order Pinales; family Pinaceae; genus Picea; species Picea engelmannii. The sequence continues at coordinate 134,482 of ML796106.1, forward strand.
TCATTTGTCAACTCATGAAACCCCTCCCCCACACCTAAGTATTGTGACACCTCACAACAAAAAATATAGGAAACCAGACAATTCTCCCAATAGCCAAAGATTTACAGCTTGTTAAGTGTAGAGATAAATTTCATAGATCAGTCTGATGAGACAGTTAGAATATGGCCCCACATATAGAATAGAACATCCTATATATAGTTAAGAAGAGGTAGGCGAGAGAGTTTCGAGATAGTCTCAAAGTTAGTTCCCAATGGAAAATTTATGGAGTTCATTAAACTTATCTTAACCATACATACTTCCTGTCAGCTTTGTCTACAAGTAATGTCGTACATCAGGACAAGTTTAAATTTCTTATTTATTTTTTGTCAGATTATCATCCTCGCTAGGTAGAATGCCCCGCTTCCAGCAAGCCTGTTCAGTACTTCGGCGGGTTTACCTAGTCATACCACAAGCCGGTACCTGCTGCCAACAGACCTGTTCAGTATCCCAGTGGGTTAGCCTCTTACACCCTCAGAGACTGGCCCTCCATCTTTTAATATTTTAGTATAAGATTGCTTTGTGCAAGAAGATGGGGGAACAGCTCTGAAAACAACTTTTTTCTTTCTTTTTTCAATTGGGATGGTATTTATGTTAGAGGATGAATTTATGTTATATATTCCTTAGTGATTGTCCTGATGTAAGGGGTACTTAAGTGGATGTAGCCTATCTAAAGATATGATATAATCAAGCATTTTTAGTGTGTAGTGGATGGTACCATTGGGAAAGAACAGAAATCTATCTTTAGGCTCAACTCACTTTCTTCTTTTTTCTCTTTTTTTTTTATGTTTCCATGGCTAACCGCTAATCAGACCTCCTTGTTACTCTTTAATAAAAATACTTTACTCACTTACTCAGGGTTCTTGGGGAAACTGTACAAGTGACCTCTAAGCTTGATGGTTACGGTATCACTTCCTTATATAGTGGTGAAGGTTTAAGAGCAACTGCTATTTAAGATGCCTTGAGAAAGAGAAGATGGAAATATTTCCAAAAATATGGCTAATTACCGCAATTCATTATTCATTTGATGCTAAACAAACAACAAGGTTCAAGTCTAGCAATATTTTGAAGAAAAATCCTTCTTTTATATTTCCTTGAAACTGTTTACTCCTGGTGAAACAAATACCTACAAAAATATCTAGAATTGTCTATCAACAAAATTCAAAATTATTTACATATGTACAGTTGAAAATTCAGAAAACATTCAAGAACAAGTGGGGACTTCCCCATCTACTAAGGCCAACTCCTTGTCAGTTGACATGACCTGTAGAAAATCTTCTTTGGAAATGGGTCCATGATAAAGTTTGAGTCAGTGTCCATTTACTACAAAGGAGACTTGTCCATCGTCAATTGTTTTGATTTTCACAGGCCCATTGTCATACACGATGACTACCTCATAAGAACCCAACCACTGAGTGGTGAGTTTGCATTTGAAGGTTTTAAATAGGGAGTCAAACAACAAAGCCCAATCACCAGGTTGGAAGTGTTTCTTCTTAATAAACTTGCCATGCCACTTGCTCCTCTGGTTTTGGACTGATATTGTCCATTGGATAGCATCTTGCTTGATCTCATCCAACTCATTTAATTGTAGGGCTCATTGTTTATGAGCCTCATCTAAGGTTAATCCCAATTATGAAGCAATACAGAAGGTCCTTACTTGGAATTCTATTGGTAGAAGTACTTGTTTTCCGTACACTAGCTCATAAGGCGTGTGCCCAGTGGTGTTTCTCCAAGTGGTCTGATATGCCCACAAAGCCTTTGGAAGCCTATTCGCCCAATCTCGATGATGTAATTGAACATCCTTGGTCAAGATAGCTTCCAGAACTTTGTTTGTAGACTCTACCTGACCATTAGCTTGTGGGTGTTATGGAGAATATTTACAATGTTTAATCCCATATTTCTCTGTTAGTTCTCTCATCAGTTTGGAAGTGAATTGAGTGCCTTATTTTGTAACAATTTCACAAGGAACATCGAAGCGGGTAAATATTTTTTCATAAATGAATTCGACAATGGGTTTTTCTGTAGCCCTAAATAGGGATTTTGCCTCTACCCACTTGGTGACATAATCTGTACAAACCAAAATATAGTTTTTCTTACGAGACATGGGTGAAATTGGTCCTACAAAGTCAAGGGCCCATTTCTTGAAAGGTTCTATCATAACTTGGGAATGCAAGGGAATTTCATCAGCTGACGTGGGTCTCCCTATTCTTTGATAACTATCGCAACTCCTCACATACTTGGAAGCATCCTTGAAAATTCTAGGCCAATAGTAACCTGAATGTAACACCTTATATGCTATACGTTTGTTAGAAAAATGGCCACCACATGGTCCATCATGACAACTTCATAGTATTTATGGTATCTCGTCTTCTCGGACACATCTACGAGTAATCAAATCATGACCTGTACGAAAAAGGTCATGGCCAACCCAAGAGTAATCTGCACTTTGCGTGATAATTCTACGTTTTTCATGAGGTGACAAATGAAACGGTATTTTCCTAGTAGCCAAATAGTTTTCCATATCTGCAAACCATGGGGTATTTACAAAAAGGGAAAAAAAATATGCTCGTCTGGGAAACTATCATCTACAGGAATATCATCATCCTCATTTTGTATTCATGAAATAAAATCAGCCACCAAATTATCCTTTCCAGGTCGGTCAAGGACGGGGATATTAAACTCTTGCAATAGCAGGAGCCACCTAGTCACTCGGCCATTAGTTATAGGTTTATTCATGAGAAATCTAATGGTGGAATAATCTGTATGTACAAATAATTTGTACCCTGTGATGTAGTGACGAAACTTATTGATAGCATGAACTACTGCCAAGAATTCCTTCTTGGTAACTATGTAGTTTAACTCGACAGGGGACAAGTTCTTGCTCACAAACTAAATGGCATAGGATTGTTGGACATCTTTCTTCCCTAATACTCCTCCTATTGCAGTGTCAGGGGCATCAGTGGATATGTGAAATGGGAGAGCTCAGTTAGGCCCCCTAAGAACTGGTACCACAGACAGCTTAGCTTTCAGGGTTTCAAAGGCAGTTTGACACTACTCAATCCAAAGAAAATCAACATCCTTTATTAACAATCCAAACATGGGTGCAGCAATCTGTGTAAAATTTTCAATAAACCACCGATAATATCCGGCATGTCCAAGAAATCTTCTCACCTCTTTCTGAGTCTTGGGGGGTGGAATTCTGACGAAGACCTCAATCTTTTCAGGATCAACTTTAATCCCTTCAGATGAAACATAATGTCCTAGAACCACTTGATGTCCTAGAACCACTCCTTCAGTCAACAACATTTTACATTTTTCATGACTTAGAGACATGTTCATGTTTTGGCATCTAATAAGGACTTTTTCTAAGTTATCTAAGGCTTCCTGGTAAGTGTTTCCGTACACTATGAATCATCCATGTATACCTCCACACAATCATGAATAAGATCAGCAAATATCCCTAGTACTACTTGTTGAAATGTGGCAGGAGCATTACACAATCCAAATGGAAAGACCCTATAGGCATAGGTGCCCCAAGGACAAATAAAGGTATTCTTGTCCTGATCCTCGGGTGCTATGAGAATTTGATTGTACCCACTATATCCATCTAAAAAGGAGAAATATTTTTTTCCAGACAGGGTATCCAAAACTTGGTCGATGAAAGGAAGAGGAAAGTAATCCTTTAGAGTGGCTTTGTTGAGTTCCCGAAAATCAATACAAATTATCCATTTCCCAGTCACTTTCTTTAGAACCACTACAAGCGGGGATACCCACTTACTGTCGGAGATGAGATAAATAAATCTGACATTTAATAGCTTTTGAATCTCCTATTTTACTATATCTTTGAGTGCTCGGTTCATCCTTCTATGGGGTTGACTAACATGTGTTGCTTCCCCCTGGGTATATATGTGATGTATACATGTGTCAAGGTGTATACCCTTCATGTCAGTGAATTCCCTTGATTGTTGTTTAAGGACACTTACTAATTGCTTTTGTTGGTCTGCATCTAGCCCAAAGTTTATATGTAGAAATTTTCCTGGACTAATCTCGTAGGGAATGTTATAAGATGTGGCGGACTCGTCTATATCGAAGATGAAATATGTTGAAGAAAAAATGGATGGGTCCAATTGTTCCTGAAATTCTTCCCCAAACATGTACTCAAATTGGGGAAAAGATTGTGGAAAATCAACATACATGATAGCAGAAATAAATTGGTTTAGCACATTTTTCGTTGTGTGCTCCTGAAGTGCCTATGAATGATCACTTCGCAACACTGGTTCTTTCCAGTCCTCATTATCATATGGACATTCAAGCCACCATATATTCTCCATGATAGGTTGGGCTGGAGGGTATATGGTGAGCTTCTTGATAGAAAGTCAATTTGAGATGGCCATTTCTCCCTCTCTACAGCCAATAAATGCATTGGTTGTGGCTAACCAAGGTCTTCCCAAAATAACGGGATGGCCTTTGGTAGGATCCTTTGAGTGGATGACAAGGAAGTCTACTGGGTATTCCCATGAGGCTAAAGTAACTATGATATCATCCAAAATTCCTTCAGTTATAACCCTGGTCTTATCTGCTAATTTCAAAATGGTTGGGGTAGGTCTAAGAAGAGGTTTTAACTGTAATTCCTCCAAGGTAGTAATGGTCATAACATTGATGGCTGCCCCTAGGTCTATGAGAGTTTTTCCAATGGAAACCTCATTAATGGTTATGGTCACTACGGGGTTTCCTAGGTTCCCATATTTTGCTACCTTAGGCTACTCTGATATATACTCAGAAAGTTCTCCTATCAAATGTACTATTGGAGGATCCTTTTGCTTCCTACCTGGATTCTCAATACACAATTCTTTGACCACCTTACTATAGATTGGAATATCCTTAATGTTTTGTAGCAAGGGAATCTTAACACAAATATTCTTCAATTCATTCAAGATGTCAAATTCTGGTCGGGTGGTAGTTTTCTCGATTATCAATCTTTCTGGATAAGGAGGGGCCTTCATAATTTGTGAAGGTTCATTTTGGGGAAGCTTGGGTTCTTGGTTCTTAGGAATAATAACATCTTCCCACCTAGTGTCATCCATGGGTTGTTTGGGGGTTTCCTCTTCTTTTTCTTCCTGGATGACTACTGAAGGTCTCTACCTGTCTAGAACTTTTCCCGACCTCAGTTGAATCTCTTGTAATGGAACAGGAGAAATAACATATGTCGGGAAGGCCTGCATCTCAAGATTGTGAAGAGGTTGACTGGGCTTATTATTGGGATTGATAACTGGTTGTGCCAGTAATAATGTTGGTATTGGGGAGCTTGCATTATGATATTGTTGTGGTTTTTGTTGTGGAATAGGAGGTAAAGGTGGTGGAACAAAACCTTGCAGAAGTTGCAGAATGTTCAATGGAAACTGAGGGTAAGGATGGTTGGGCATAGGGACAGGTGGAGCTTGAGGATTCCCTTGGTTATGCCCTCCTATCCATCCTTGAAGCCAAGGATGTTGGTATTGTGTAGACCAGTTTTGCCAACTTGGTGAGTTCCACTGTTGTGGTTGTTGATAATAGGGTGGAACTTGAGGTTGTAGATCTGGGTATGTAGGTTGGTTCCTAGGCTTCCATGGCCTCCTAGATGCATAAGAGGACTCCCCAGGATCCCCACTTCTATAGATGGCTAACAAATCAGGAAATGATGTACATTTTTCAGTTGAGTGGTCTTCCGTGCAGAAGCCACAAATTGAAATGTTATCTAATGGGCATTCCCTTGAGGAATGCTTCCTTCTGCATCTTGGGAAATATATGCTCATTGCTGCATTTTCCTCCTCTTGTCTCTTTTTAATTTTTAGGGTGTCCAAATGGGAACCTATTGTGCTTAATATATTTGTTTTCAAAATATCTAAAAGGTTCCCTATCTCTACTCTCATGATACCACCTGAACTAACTGGTTTTAAGTTTCTACTGTAAGGATCATGAACATTCTTCTTTATTTTAGCTCTGCTCCTCGAGGAATTTTTACACATTTCACAGATTTCGAAAAATAGTTTATGGGAGATGTTACCTAATGCCATTAGGTTAAGTATCTCTAGGTATTCCTCTTAAATTTCCTTAAGGAAAATATCCCTAACTACATCATCTGGAAGGTCGTGTTATTTTGATTTATGGGAGATATAACCAAATTGTTCCATATAATCCTCAAGATTCTCGTCTTCTAACTGTTGGACTTTGAAAATATTGTTACGAGACTCCTTGGTCTTGCAGTAGTCTTGGTACTTTTTAAGAAATATATATTTCATGGTTTCCCAAGACCTAATACTGGATTCTCCCAACCCCATGAACCATCTTAGTGCAGAGTCCTTGAGGGTGGCAGGAAAGAGTGGCATCTTATAAGTAGTTTTAGTTCATACACAAGATGTCGAACTCAAATAGGAAGGTATCTGGATCTTCACTTCTTTTACCATAAAAGGTGGGCAGTGCTGAGAGGGGAATATTTTTCATATTGACATTCGGTGTGATGTCCAAAATTGGAAACCCGAAGTTGGTTTCGGTTTGGTTTTGAGCTTCTTCTTCCTCCCCGTGTCTTACATTTTTTTGATCCTCTTGATCGTCCATACTGGTTTGGTTTCCAAAAAGAGAGTACCTAGGTGGTTTTATCCTTGAAGAGAACAAGGTATCCCAAGGTTCTTGTCTAAGAAAGGTATTCCTATGATGGGAAGGTATTCCTATTTCTTGGATGTTTGGGACTCTACTCGATTCGGTTGAGATTATTGGGGCCAAATTTTTTGTGTCAATTTGAGAGACAATTATATTGGTTGAACTACCAAACAAGATATTCACATGTTTAGGGTCTATGATGTCTTTAAAGTTAGGATCTTCCGATGGTGGTAAGAAAACAAAATTTGTATTTTTTGGTTCTGCGGAAGGCTCGAGTGGTCTTGCCTCTTGTCCCACTATTACTGATGCTTCAATTTTTTGTTCTATAGTGCTCCATGTCTTATTCTCTTCAGAGACTACTTTAGCTCTTTGGGTTGAGCTAGATCCTGTTTTTTGGTATCGATCTGCAAAGTTTATGAGTGGAACGTTCCTTCCCCCAAAAAGGTCGGAAGGAACCTTGGTTGAAAGGTCTGATTTAGATTTAATGTATCTACCTTTTGGGTCCCTAGGTCTGTTCATGAAAGCAAACAAAAAGAAAAAGAAAAACTACCATTGGGTTTGGGGGAACCTGGTATAACAAATGCGCATTTTCTTACCTCTTGTCTTAAAGTTCCCCTGCCACCAAACTAATGCTAAGGTTTATAAATGATCTATTTCCTACCTTGATACAACTCCCCGGCAACGGCGCCAAAAATGATGGGTGTTCTATATACATTAAAAAAACCTCAATTAAATTGTCAACCCAGGGTAAGTAAACTTAGAGTTGCAGCACTATATGTGCCAAGGCAGAAAGGCTAGAGGTAGTATAGTCTAACTAAGGAAATGGTATATCTAAGGGCTAATCTACTTAAGAAAAGACTATCAATGATCAAACCCTATCAAGGAACTTAAACTATTTACCCTAAGTAACTTTTTAACAATGGATCGATGGATTGTCCTAAGAAAGCAAATGAAAACCCTAAAATGAACAAGTTAACTTAATCAATCTAATGAGAAAACACAAGCCATCTATTTAATATATTCAACTTAATGAACAATAGCAACAAAAGACTAATATAATCAATCTATTCAAAATTAATGAGCAACAACAAGTAAACAAGCAAACAAGCAAGCAACTACCCTATTAAAACTTATGCAGCGAGTAAACTAATCAAAACTACTCAATAGGTAACTAATCAAACTATTAAGCAAGTGAACTCTATTCTTAAGATAAAACTCATAATTACTTCTAATCTACAAAAGGAAATTTTAACCTATTGAATTAAAAGCATCATGACAATATTCAAAGATTAATCAACAACTATTCTTTAATCTACAATAACAAGAAAACTTCAAATATAATGTTGATGATTATGTCTTCAGTGTCTTATGACATCACAATGGCATTTAACAATTAGTGATAACTCAAGAGGTATAAATTCAATATTAACTTCTATAGAGAAATGAAAAGTATGAATCAAGCAATCTAACAAGAGCTTAGTCATTATAGAAGAAATATCAACTACCCTGAAAATCCATGTGATCCTTCAATTTATGCATTAACCATCAACAATAGGAAAACACTATTCTATTTAATTCAAATGCACTCTTATGCTAATGTAAGCAAATTCATACCATTAGAGACTTATAACTAAAAACTAAACTCAAAATCAAACTCCTATTTAGAGTTGCAATTTAATTCTAGAATGGAAATTTCATAAAATAAACTAAGTTAATCCTATTCTTAACAATTCAAATTGCAAGTTAAAATGCGTATAAAAACATAATGTAAATTCTACTTCTACCTTAACATACTACAAGAAATTTAATAAGCAAACTAACTGAACAAACTAGATAAGAAAACGAAGCATTAAAATCAAAGCTAGCAACTATTCATCCATCGAAACTCTGCCAAAGAAACTTTATACTCTGTTTTAACTCAATACTCTATTTTAATCATTCTACTTCAATCTACAGAAACTCAAACTATCATTTAATCACACAACGAGGTTAGTAGCTAAGCTTGCAATCTCTTTACTAATTAATTAAAAAGACATAGCATATTAACACTATCCTTCACAAGAAACCTACAAAAAGGACATTGAAACAATTAAGCTATGAACAGTAAACACACAACATGTAAAATGATAAAAATGCATATAATAGAAAATGGAAGAAATGATAATTGCACAACTCAAATACACAAGCTAACTAGCTAAATATTCACCCAGACCACTAGTGGGCCCCCTAGCAGGTCGTGGCTACTCCTCAACAGTGAATCACGAGCTCAAGCAACACGATTTTGGCATTTAAATTAAAAACACAGTCTTGCACAAATTTATGGAAATGTCTCAAATTACACAGCAAAAACAATTCTAGGTTCACAATTCTTAACTTAACTTTTGTCTGACCACTATTGTTGTATTTATAGTAGTTACAATTCGAGAGGTCGACCACTGGAAGGGTCAACCTCCTCTAAAAACAGTAAATTACATTAAATGTGTTCTAACTCCCTATGGCTTCTAGAAACCAAACGAGCCACTCAACGCTCAGCATAACAGCTCAAATCAAGATGTCAAGAGCTCAGCAGTTGGAGGCCACAAGAATGAGAAAAACCCATGTCATTGATTCACCCAACATAGGCCACCAATATAACAACCGCCAACTCGCCCATGGTTTTAGTGTTGGATGGAGTGTCGAATGGAGTATCGGATGCAATTCCAAATGGAGTATTGGACGAGATACTGGAAGGAAAAATGCCATGTGATTTTTCCCTGTGACACACAGATCGCGCATTAGCTCCTTGTAATCATTAAATCATGTTGAATTAAACTTAAAACCATCACAAAACATCAATTATACGTACCTAGTATATGCTATGACGATTTGATATACAAATCCTTCAAAACTTCTTCAAAATAGTAAAATGCACATATAATACCAGTCAAAAAGGATCTATTCATCATCATTAATTTAACCAAATCACGAGCCCAACAAGCATGTGGCGGCCGCCTAGGCATTGAGCTCGTCCCGATCCCGAGTAGGATTCAGTTAATGGAAAAGTATTGGTAACTGAAACCTCAGCTCAGTCCATAAATTGAAGGCATAGAAGCCATGGCCAAGAGGACTAGACTGTCAGCCCACAGTACCACAGAAGGTAGGAAGGCCCATAATGATCTGAGTTTTCATCTGAAAAAGGAATGTGTGCACAGTCTGATGGGAGGATTGGCAGACAGAATCATTGAACGAAGATAGCCAGGTCACACTCCTAGGAGTTTTGAGTTGAGCTAGTTATAAATAGATCAGTCTTAGATTTTGTAATGGGGGGTGTTCTTCATAGGCTGGAGAGCTGAGAGAGTTTTTAGGATCAGGGCTCTGTAATTTTTCATTTTGTATGCCTAAGGGCTTGGGTTGTAAATATATGTTATTGAAGATTCATTTTAATCGTTTTTATCAGATAGTCTTCTTAGTTTACATGTTATTTCTATTTTCCTTCTTGTCTTAATGTAATCTCTCTGATTTATGGATTTGTGAGGCGATGGAGTTTATGTTGCTATCATGCCCATATTTCATGGTTCGTTAGATTGTCTTTGTTTACCTTCTTGTCTGAATGTAATCTCTCTTATTTATGGATCCCTGAGATGATGGAGGTTCTGTTGCTAGCCCATCTTTCATGGTTCGTCATATTTTCTCTGTTTTTCTCATTGTCTGAATGTAATCTCTTTGATTTATGGATCTCTAAGGCGATGGAGGATCTATTGCTATCATGCCCATATTTCATCGTTTTCCAGATATTTTTTTTTTTCTTCTCGTCTGGAGGTAGCATCTCTCTGATCTATGGATTCCTGAGGTAGTAGACGATTTGTCGTTATCTTGCCCATTTTTCATGGTTTATCACTCAAACATTTTATGCCTTCTTCACCGCATCACCATATTAATCCTTTTGTATGATAGGCGGTTTAAATGCCTTCTTTATCCATGATACTTATGACTCCATATCCCAATGGTCCCGAACTGATTTGCAGTTACTTTTGTTATCTTCTCCTCTCTCTATAGTCTCACTAATCCACCTTCTCAAACCATTTTAATCCTTTTACTTTGGTTTGATGGGTATTGGGCTTATCCTCTTGCATTCAGAGGGTGACTCTCAGTGCTAACAGAACTATCTCTTCATGCATATGACCAGAACTAACATCCTTATCTTTATTGTTGGGATGACAGTATAATAATTCAAATTCTTCTCAACATGCTTGATAAAGGATCTTTGTGGAAAATTTCTTTTTGCAATAAGAATAAAGTGTTGCATGAAAATATTTTAATGAAGCAATACTAGCAGTAGGTTGATATCTACACCATTCTTGGGCGTTTCCCTCCAAGTAATACTTAAACATATTCATCAAAACATCCTCGTGAACAATACCCAGTCGATGCATGCATTCATGAAAATCTAACAAATGTTCAACAGAAACTTCCCACTCTTCTCCTCTAAACCTCGGAAGAGAATCTTCCCATTCATCTCTGTCAGACATAGGATTGGGAAAATAAAGTACATTACAGAAATCAAAAGTGCATACCTCCAAGCTAAAATAACATCCATTGCTTTTGACATTTTGAAACAGTGGAGTCGCTAGTGGATTCTTCAACAATGGAGTCGTGAGGTGAATGATCTGCAGTCAAACTTCGATGGTCGATTCTTGCTCACCATCAAGAACCAGCTCTATTTGTTGTCGTATGCCCAGGGAAGATACTTCGTTCCTCTACTCCCCGAAAACGATATTGAAAGATATTAGCACTAGAGATTGCTCTTGACTACAAAATAGAATGCCTAGCACATCTTGAAAAGGATTTGATTGGACAGGTTGGGATCAGGTAGACACGGTTAAGAAGAATACGAGGAAAAAAAATGAAATTGACACAAGTAAGTTTAAAGATCAGTGATCATTTCCATTGGGAATGAAGTCTCCTCTAGTACTTCATGGATCAAAGGTAAGTGACCTACTTATCAGATAGGTTCAGTAAATAGCATGGATAGATAGAAGAATAAGAGACACAATCATAAAAGATACAAGCACCACTAGCAGATCAGACATGTATAATTCATGAGATAGAAGTTTCATAAACAAAAATGATTTTTGTTAATGAAAACAAGATATTTGAATAAACTCCACAAAATAGAGCAAGTACACTAAGGCTTTAATGCACAAGAATTTTGTAGCTCATAAGTTCTATTGAAATAAGAAGAGAATGGATGTAAAAGATAGAGAGAGTAACAATCTGGTAATATAACCCACAAAAATATTTAGTAATCAAATACTACAACAAGTTTTACCCAATGGGCTTACAATTAGAATACAGTTTTAGTTTCCCAAAGTTTCTCTCTCTGGCCTCATGGATCAAAATCCTCCTTTACAATTCAAGACCTTAAATTTATATCAAATTACAATCTTCAAGATATCACTAGATTTTTGGGAATAAGAACTAAAAATAAAATAAGTCTCGAATCAGATGCAAAATATTTGGAACTGTTGGAGTCAAAAGCCCATGAATCTGGAAACAATCTTTTGTTTGTTGATATTTCTCCTTTAAATCTGGAACTCATATATTCTTTGTAGCCACCTATCCTTCAGAACTAGGATTTGATACTAAACATAACATACTATGTTTGATACTCTGTCAATTGTGATATATTTGCAAGGAAATATTTCAAGAAAGTATATGTCACCATTGAAATCACAAAACGACATTCACCTCTATTTCTTATTTCAAATAGAACCATCAATGAGCTAGTTCATGAAATAAGACCAATTAAAACTCCTTCTCTAATATTTTTCATCAAAGAAAAATAGTCTTTCACCATCGAATCCATTTGTTGTGTGAGCTATTGTGAAACTTTACTATTTCTTGACCTGACAACTGCATTCTCATAAAAGTGAAAGAAACATCACCTCTAATGAATTGGGGTCTACAAATATATGTATGGAGATCAGCATAATTTACTCAAGTTGATATGAATATGTATCTATTGTAAACATGCCCCTACTCATGACGACGTCAAGTACTCCTTATCAATAATTTAATCAACAAAACCCTCTATCACCACAATTTGATATTGATACACACTTATCATGAAATCATCACAGAAGAATTTTGTCTGCATCGAATGTCCCTTGAATCATCACTAAAACTTCAGAAAGGTGCCATCACAAATACCTAAATCAGCATGACTTGTACACTTAGAATAACCATGTTCAAACCTCGACGAAGTTACCTTGTTGGCGTTGTGGAAATTCCTTTACCCACCAATAGATTCCTAGGTGTTGAAAAGACACTTGTATTTGTTAATCTTGAAACCAAACTTGATGGCACATGAATGTTCTGTTCTTGACACTATTGTGTACACTTTACAATAATATGTGTTGTAACAACTATGTGAAGTATTGTGCACAATCTTGGTGGGATCTCCCTGGACACTCAGACTTTTGCAGGTCTAGGATATGCATATCCCACATGTAATAAGAATTAAGATTTCTTATTATTTGTATACATTGGCACAAATACCTTATATCGACGCGTTGAGCACACTATACACTAGGATGTGAACTCTCCTTTGTATGATGTTTGTCGATGCACTAGGTGATGATACTTGGTCATGAATTGAAGTGTGGATTTGGAATAAGGACTTGATTTGGGTGCAGTATTGCAACAACCAATTGAAAAATCAATGACAAGTGTTCTCTTAAAATCACGCGCACCATAGCTCTGCAACTTCGTTGCTAGGGTTGTCGCAGCCATGGAGGAGCAGGGCTTGCCTAGGGCTTCCTCTCCTCCCCATCCTCCTCTGCCACTCCCAAATGATGTCACTTTCAGTTCGTTGATTAAATCTTTGCCAAAGAAGAAGAAGGTGGAATGCTCGAAATTTGCCAAAAGAGTGGAAGAAATGTCGGAGGTATCTCTCCCACTGGATATTCCTATACAGGTAGCCTTATCAATGTCTAAACAAGTTCTTGTGGGGTAGTTCATTGGCCTGTGGCCATCCCCTAAATCCACTGAAACATGCGTGATAAAAAATTGGAAGCCGTTGATCAAACAGAATGTCACCTCTCACTTCCTAGGCAAAGGTTATTTCCTCTTCGAATTCACCTCCAAAGAAGATAAGGAGTTGATCTTCAGGAATGGCCCATACTTCATGGGACCCCAAGGACTATATCTAAATAAGTGAACTCCGGACTTTGACCCGGAAGAGGACGTTCCTTCGGCAGTTCTAGTTTGGGTCAGACTGCCTAACCTCCCAATACATTGTTGGAATTGGGACTCATTGAAACACATAGGAGATGTGTTGGGCAAGTTCATTGACAGGGCAAATAATAAATACCAGTACGACTGCGCCTGAATCTGTGTGGAGGTGGACCTTGAAGTAGGACTTCTGGAAGCTATCAAAATTAATGTCGGAAGCTGTTCTCATATTCAGAAGCTGGACTATGAACAACTCCCGTTCAAGTGTCGGGGATGCCATGAATACGGTCACTTCTCTAGAAATTGTCCAAAAAAAAATGAGGAAGATAAGGGCAAAGAGGAAGGATGGAAATAGTTCAAGAGATCCAAAACTAACCCCAATGTCTCAAATACGGCAGGACAGGAAAAGAGCAAAGGATACCAGTCCAAAGGCAATAGCACGTCTCAGAAAATCCTCCACCCAAAAGACTCAGAAAATATAATTGATACCCTTGACTTGGTTTCTCAAGATCTCCCTAAAAGGGATCCACCTTAGAAAGAGTATATGGAGAATACAAGAACGGAAGACAATGAGCCCATTGAGGATGCAGTGATAAAGGACTCAAGGCATGGGGAAAGAGAACCTGAAAGTTCCAAAGACAAACGCATAGCCAGTGATGTGGAAAGTTAAGGCTCAGAAGAATCTGAGGAGGAAGGAGAGATAGGAGACTCTCTCACCACGGTCCAGAGATCAGCAAGAGGAAGGCCATCATCTAGGGACAAGAGAGAAAAAGAAACATATAAATACAAAGTGTAGGGAAGTCAACCAACTTTGGAAAAAAATTTGGCTAAAACCCCTAAGCTGGCAAGAAACCAAGGACAGGGCTCCAAGGGGGTCCCTCACTCTCATAAAAATAAATAATGAAAGTGATCTCCTGGAATTGCAGAGGTTTGGGAAGTAAGATGAAAGAAGAAGCCATGAAAACCCTAATCATGACAGAAAACCCAGACATAATGCTCGTCCAGGAGACAAAATTGGAGGAAAACCTCTTCCATCAAAACAACAAAAGTTATTGGAGAAAAGGCAAGACAAAAGTTGTCTCAGCCAGAGGGGCATCCAAAGGTCTAGGCACTCTTTGGAATGCTTCCAAATTCAATATGGTAGCTGAGAAAAAAAATGTTCACCGGTTGTTCACAAAATTCCAACATTTAGACTCGTAGGAGGTTTTCAGTCTTTTCAATGTATACGTTCCAGTAAATGCAGGGGAAAAGAAATCTTGTTGGGACTCTCTAAGATCCTTATCGGACAAGGAGGTCCTGGAAAATATTATAATTGCAGGGGACTTGAACATGTCCCTCAGCCAAAGCAAAAAGAGAGGGGGCAACATAGTAAGAGATCTAGCTCGAGAGTGGGTGGAGGACCTCATCCACAACTAGGATCTCATTGATATCAAGCCTTTCCAAGGTAAGTACACCTGGTCAAATAAACGGGTGGGTCTTGGGCATATCGCTGCCAAATTAGATAGATTTCTCCTTCAAAGTTCCTATCTCTTTCTTGGTCTTGACACGAAAATGAATATTCTTTGTAACAGCACTTTAGATCATAAGCCTATAAAGCTGACTCTCTCAGCCCAA
This sequence comes from Picea engelmannii, assembly GCA_009831015.1. Lineage (NCBI taxonomy): Eukaryota > Viridiplantae > Streptophyta > Pinopsida > Pinales > Pinaceae > Picea > Picea engelmannii. Next base: position 149,980 of record ML796106.1, read on the forward strand.
AGGAATTTAGGTCCTATCCCCTTTCGATTTAGTCCTCTTTGGATAAATCAAAAGGATTTTTTAAAGAAGGTCGAAGAAATATGGAAGACGTCGGTCACTGGGTCTCCGTTCTTCGTTTGGGAGGAGAAGCTAAGAAGAGTCAAGTCAACTTTGAAAAGTTGGGCTAAAATCATTCCTAGCCCTGTGGAGGAAAGAAAGCAAACCCAAGCAGCTCTTGAGTCCCATCAAGACTACATGGAAGAGGTTGATATTTCGAGCGATGCTCTAAAAAGAGAGGAAGAGCTACAACAAAATTTTCAGAATGCCTGCAGACAGGAGGAGGAATACTAGAGGCAAAAATCTAGAAGTCTTTGATTGAAATCTAGAGACAGAAACACTTCTTTCTTCCACAAGCAAGTCCAAGCTAGAAGAGGTTATAATTCCATTTCAGAGATTAAGGATGATATGCAAACTTACGGGGACTTTTCAAGCATTAAAAAGGCTACCTAGATTCACTTTAAAAAGCTTTTTAATGAAGCAGAGGCGCAGGGATGCAATGATAACCTCCTAAATGAAATACCTATTAAAATAACAGCTAGAATGAATCAGAAGCTCGAGACTAAGGTCACTCGGAAAGAAATAAAGGCTGCCTTGTTTTCCATGAGTCCTGATAAAGCACCAGGCCCTGATGGGTTTACAACAAATTTCATCCAAACCTATTGGCAGATTGTGAAAAAAGATCTTCACAAAATGGTTTTAAAATCCCAAGATTGTAAAAAAGTTGGGGGCAGTACAAACTCTACCTTCCTAGCCCTCATTCCAAAAGAAAAGGGTGCAAACTCCTTCAATAGGTTTCTCCCCATCTCCCTTTGCAACATTGGATATGAGATCATCTCAAAGGTGATTGCCAGCAGATTGAAAGGGCTTCTTTCAGACCTCATTCCAGAGAACCAAGGGGGCTTTGTTCAAGGAAGGCAAATCACGGATAATATAATCCTAGTCCAAGAGGCGCTTCACTCAAGTCTGAAGAGAAAAGAAAAAGGTATGATAGCCAAGCTTGACTTCGCAAATGCTTTCGACAGGGTTAGGCACTCTTTTCTATTCAAGTTTTTGTACAAGTTTGGTTTTGGGACTAGCTTCATAAATTGGATCAAAGCATGCATTTCCGAGCCTTGGATTGCTCCGTTGGTGAATGGGAGAGATGTAAATTTTTTCAAAGCATCACGAGGGCTCAGGCAAGGATGCCCGCTCTCATCCATGCTCTATGTCCTCCAAGCCTCTGCCCTAAACTTTATTCTAGAAAAAAGAAGAATTGACCAAGATATTTTAGGCCTTCAAATTGTGAGAGGAGTAAAAGAAATTAACCATGCTTTATTCGTAGATGATTCCCTTCTCCTTGGGGCAGCTACTGTCCACACTGCCTCTCAATTTAAATTAGTGGTGGATGAGTTATGTGAGGCCTCAGGCAGTAAATTGAATGCTAAGAAGTGTCATTTCTATGGCTGGAATGTGTCTCAAAATGACATTAATGCCATAGCCAGATGCTGGGGCTTTGCAGGATCTATGCACTGGACTTCCTTTAAGTATCTTGGACTATTGATTCTTCAGAAGAAACCTTTAGGTAAGGATTGGATCCCCCTTCTAGACAAATTTAAAAATAAATTGCAAGCCTGGGGCTTCTCTTGGTTGAACCTTGCAGGGAAGATGGTGCTCATTAAATCAGTTTTGAATAGCCTCCCAATCTATCAAGCTTCCCTTATGCTTGCTCCTCTAGGAATTCTCAGAAAAATGGAAGGCATAATAAGAAGTTTTTTCTGGAAAGGTGGAAAATAGAACATAAATAGATTGCCCCTTGTCAATTGGGATAAACTTACCAAGCCTTTTTTAGAGGGAGGCCTGAATTTCAAAGATATGAGAATTCAGAATTTAGCACTGGGTGCCAAAATTCTTTGGAGGCAGGTTGCCCCTAAGGCCGGCTGGTCTCAGCATGCCCTCTTGAAGAAATACTTCTCAGGCCCAAGAAAAAATAGTCTAGACAGACCTTGCCAAGCCGCTAATGGATCGCAAATTCATAAACTCTGTATGCAAGCCCAAACTCTCATACAAGACAATCTTTTTTGGGTCCCAGGGAATGGTAAATCCATTGATCTGTGGGAAGATCGTATAATGAATGAGGTGCCCCTAGTGGATGTCTGTGAGCTTCACGACCTTCATATTTGGATCAAGAACGCAGGCCTGGCCTCTCTATGGGACATCTCTATCTGGAACGATAAAGTCTGGCTGGACTGGATGAAGCAAGAATTGCCAAGTAACCTCGAAAACGCTTGGTTGAACCTTCGCATCAGGCTCAAAGGGAAGGCTCCAATACATGAGAAGAAGCAAGATCAGAGAGGCTAGAGGAAGTATACCAGCTCTTACTCTATGGCACTTGGTTATAAAATGTTGCAAGCAATTCCCTATGCTCCCCCTTGTCCAACGATATGGAAAGGCCTCTGGAAACAGAAGTGCATTCCCAAAATTGACTTATTCAACCAGTTGCTCTGCCACAATCAGATTCTTACAGCAGACAATCTTATGAGAAAAGGCTTTCACGGCCCCTCCAGATGCTACCTATGTTTGGAGAATGAAGAAAACGCCCAACATATTATGTTGAATTGCAAATTCGCTTTAGAAGTCTGGGGTGAAGTTCTGAACCACTGGCCTATGCACACAACACTTCCATCCTCCATTTTCGAATTACATGCAAACTGGACACACCATTACCCTGGACAGATTCCAAATAACAGTTGGTTCAAGGCCGCTTGGTTGGTCCTGCCAAAGTTGATCTTGTGGTAAATTTGGTTGGAACGAAACAATAGGATCTTCCAGGGAAAAAAACATAATGCAAATATTGTCAAGACCAAGATTTTAACCACCCTCAAAGATTTCCTGAAGGAGAATATACGGACCATCACCGACATAAATCTCTCCCCTCATGAGGTGGAGTGGGGGAAATCGCTGGGATTGAATTCCTCCAACGCAGAAATCTAGTTGAAAAAGGGAAAAGACTTGCAAATTAGAATGCCAGAAAATAGCTTCAGCAATTGGAATAAGGAAATTGATTGTTACTCTTTGTTTTTCGATGGGGCAGCAAAAGGCAATCCAAGGAATGCAGGTGCAGGTGGAGTCATCAAGAATATAGAGGGACAAATTGAGCACATGTATGCATGGGGATTAGGCCAAGACACCAATACCCAAGCAGAGGCGATGGCTTTGATGCAAGGTCTCAAGATCTTACAAAAGGCACGCATCAAGGAAGCAAAGATCATCAGTGATTCCCAAAGACTCATAAAAATTCTAGTGGAAAACTCAAATCTTAAGGATCTCCAGCTATCTAGATTGATGGTGAGAATTAAAAAGATTGTCAGCTCCTTCCAAAAGATCAACTTCTTCCATGTTCTGAGGAACAACAACAAAGAGGCGGACGCAGAAGCAAATAGAGCTACTCTTCTTCCTACGGGCACTCTATTATGGAATGATAAGGAAAATTGGGACTCAATTCCTTAGTTGTGCTTTCATGTTTTTCTGCTTTTTACTTCAGCAGTTTGTATGTGTTTTTAAGTTAGGGGATATCTTGTCGCTAAAGGTAATTTTTGACCCCAAGAAACGGCGTTATGTCAAATTTAGAGATGGGGGGATCCCGGTTACTTGGGAACATTGGGAATTGCCCAAACAAATCTGGAAGACTATAAATGGGCATTTATGGCGAGAATTTTAATACAAAAACATAACCGTTCCTGTTAAAAAAAAAAAAAAGGACTTGATTTGGGTGCGAGACCCAACATTTTTCCCAAATATAAAAATTATTATTTAAATATAAAATCTTTTATAATGATTTTTTAAAATAATAATGCCAAACTCATCGACAATTTTTTGGATATATGCCCCTAAGAAAATGCTTCCAAGCCATGTTCATATTTATCAATCAATGTTCTTGTTTTTCCAGCGTGGAGGAAATACCAAAAAGAACGAAGATGACAAAGGCTTAACTTTGGCTTTGGATTTTGAACAAGATTGAGTTTATATCAAACAATGTTGGGAGATGGACAGTAAACAAGCAGTCCCAAGCCATGAAAAGCTATGTTCATATAAACACAAAAAACCTTCTCTTGGACACCATAGGTAGGAAAATTCACGAGCACATTGCATTATCAGAACTTCCAGTAGTGACATGAAACTTATTTGTATAGGAGCCATTATCAGAAGTTTTGTATCAACTTCAAGTAGCACTTGAGTTGCACGAATTAAAATTTTGCAATGGCGGGAAATTGGCGAAGTTTGTGCAATTTTGGAAAGAAAAAAAAAAATTAATTGACGGGATAAATTTAGGTGCTAACACTAGATGCAATTGGGGATGGTGTCCTCCTTGTGAGGCACCAAGAACCTACATACCTTGTGCCTCATCCATTTTGTTTCTCTAACCTACTATAAAACCATTTCTATAAACCAAAATTGCTCTTACGAGATGAAGGAAACTGAAAACCAAACCATCAATCTGAAAAGAAAAAGACTTTTAATATGCACCAGTGCTTTGCTTTCCATTTGAAACCAACCACACTTTCCAAACTAAGCCTGCAATATGAAATTCAAACCTTTAAAAATACATTATCTTGTAGAGCGTCTTTTCTCCATTGGGCTTTGGAGTCATTATTCTGCTTCTTTACTGCAAACCAAATCAAGTTGAAAACCAAATGCTTGGACAGGGAGCATATTCATCATACCTCCTACTATAATCATCTAAATCCAACTTGATAATGTATAAGAAAATTTTCAATGCAACCAAGTAAGCATTTGACTAATAAAATGATTATTTTGTATGCAAATGTTTGAGAAAATAAAAGAATATGATATACACAACAAAAACTCGATGAGCAGTTTATACTTATTGTTGCAAATTAATAGCATGTCGAAATCCACAAAATTTGGGACTTTTGAAGAAACTGACTCCATCAAATCAACTATTGGGTTGTGATACTCATGAACAGTTTCTAGTTAATTTATAAGACAAGGTGGTTGTTTCATACAATCTATTTTATTAATAAAATAGTAACTCTCTTTCTCCTCTTGAAAAAATTCATGAGTACCTTCATAATAATCAGGGGCAATAAAATCCTCTTGAATATTTTGATAATTTTCTTTGCCAGAAAATTATTTTACAGACTTCAAAGCAACAAGATCGGAGGACAACAATACACTTTCTTCGATTTCAAGAGGATAAACAACATGTTCAATAAAATCTTATTTATGATTAGCAGGTAGGGAGGAAGGAATTGTCTCTTCATGCATCTGACAGAAACTAACATCCTTATCTTTATTGTTGGGATGACAGTATAATAATTCAAATTCTTCTCAACATTCTTGATAAAGGATCTCAATAGAAAATTTATTTTTGCAATAAGAATAAAATGTTGCATGAAAATATTTTAATGAAGCAATACTAGAAGTAGGTTGAGATCTACATCATTCTCGGGTGTTTCCCTCTAAAGAATACCTAAACATCTTCATCAAAACATCCCCATGAACAATACCCAGCCGATGTATGCATTCATGAAAATCTAACAAATGTTCAGAAGGAACTTCCCAATCTTCTCCTCTAAACCTTGGAAGAGAATGTTCCCATTCATCTCTGTCAAGCATAGGATTGGGAAAATAAAGTACATTAGAGAAATAAAAACATGCATACCTCCGAGCTAAAATAACATCCATTGTTTTTTACATTTTGAAACAGTGGAGTCGCAAGTGGATTCTTCAACCATGGAGTCGCTAGATGAATGATTTGGATTCAAACTTCAATGATTGATTCTTGGTCACCATCAAGAATCGACTCTATTCGTTGTTGTACGCCCAAGGAAGATACTTTGTTCCTCTGCTCCCCGATAACGATGCCAAAAAAATTTAGCGCTAGAGATTGCTCTTGACTGTAAAAGAGAATGTCTATCACATCTTGAAAAGGATTTGATTGGATAGGTTGGGATTAGGTAGATAGGGTTAAGAAAAATACGTGGCAAAAAACTTAAATTGACACGAGTAAGTTTAAAGATCAGTGATCATTTCCATTGGGCATGGAGTCTACTATAATATTTCATGGATCAAAGGTAAGTGAACTACTTATCAAACATGTTCAGTAAATAGCATGTATAGATAGAAGAATAAGATATACAATCATAAAAGATACAAGCATCACTAGCAGATCAGACATGTATAATTCACGAGATATAAGTTTCATACACAATTTTTTTTTTGTTAATTCAGACGTTGTTTCGAACACGTTACCTTGCTGGCGTTGTGGAAATTCCTTTACCCACCAATTGATTCCTCGGTGCTGAAAAGATACCTATATTTGTGAATCTTGAAACCAAAATTGATGGCACATGAGTGTTTTGTTCCTGACACTATCGTGTACACTTTACAATGATATGTGTTGTAACAACTATGTGAAGTATTATGCACAAGCTTGTTGAGCTCTCCCTTAACACTCGGAGTTTTGCATGTTTGGGATATGTATATCCCACATGTAATAAGAATTAAGATTTCTTTTTATTTATATACATCGGCACAAATACCTTATATCGATGCATTGAGCACACTATGCACTAGGTTGTGAACTCTCCTTTGTATGATTTTTGTTGGTGCATTGGGTGATGAGACTTGGTCGTTAATTGAAATGTATATTTGGAATAAGGACTTGATTTGGGTGCGAGACCTAACATTTTGCCAAAATATAAAAATTATTATTTAAATTTTAAATCATTTATAATTATTTTTTTAAATAATAATGCCAAACTCATCGACAAAATTTTGGATATCTGCCCCTGAGAAAATGCTTCCAAGCCACCTTCATATTTATAAATCAATGCTTGTGTGTTGATAGCATGGAGGAAATACCAAAAATTACGAAGATGACAAAGGCTTAGATTTGGCTCTGTATTTTGAACAAGCCCAAGTTTATATCAATTAGTGTTGGGATATGGATAGTAGACAAGCAGTCCCAAGCCATGACAAGCTCTAATCATATAAACACAAAAACCCTTCTCTTGGACACTAGAGATATTCAAACCGACGAGCACATTGCGCTATCAAAACTTCCAGTAGTGAAATGAAACTTGTTTGTATAGGAGCCATTACCAAAAGTTCTGTATCAAATTTAGGTAGCACTTGAGTTGCATGAATTAAAAGTTTGCGAAGGCGGGAAATTGGTGAAGTTTTTGCAATTTTGGCAAAAGTTTTAAAAAAAATGACAGGGTAAATCTAGTTGCTAACACAATGGTATTCCCATGTTCCAAAGTCATTTCATGGATTATCTGACATACTGACATGGATAATATGATGGTAAGACATGCCTAGGGAAAGGCCATTTCATCCTTCAACCCTTCAGTTCTCGGAACATGCTACAAATTTCCAGATGAATAAATTGAGCTTACTAAATACTGAATGAAATACTTCCCTTTGGATCCTTCGATCTCATGAAGAATTAATGAATCTTGGGAAAGAATTTTAAGACCAAGTCATCTGATTGTACTAGACCATATGGAGAAGTTGATGCTCATAAATTCAAGGTATCATGGGTCCCCTTGATCCACTTTATTACTACCATTGGACATATATTTGATTGAGTAGATATCCTCTCTTCCACCATGGAGGAGACTGTATCAACTGCAAAAAGCACATTCCCTCGAAAAAATATAAGTTTCCATATTCCATCTTTTCTATTGGATGTAATGTGCATGGTGCATGCTTACTCTGAAATGGGTTGGGAATGACAACCAAGTGACCCTTTGATTCATGTTTACTGCCAAGATTTATGGGAACACAAGTACCACATACACTTCCACAAGATATGTGATAATTTTATGATTCCTCTATATTATTTATTATTCTATGCTCTGGTGCCTTGCATGTCAGAAAAAGAAATGGCTATAGTTGGGAAGATAGGAGAATGGTTTGTGATGGAAAATGGAACATATATTAGATTCTACTATGCAACCAAAGATCCTCACTTGCTTCCTATATTTATCCTTGACAAACTTGTTTTTCAAGAAGTGGCATACAAAATAATGGTGAATGGAGTAGGATTTTCCCTCGCTAGAGATAAGAAATTAACCTGGCCATTAATGTCATTGGGTTCAATGACATGGAAATTCACACTAGTACGTTTGGCACAATTTTTGACATTGTTTCGACGCCATTCTAATGAAACAACGTTGGTATTTCGACGAAGCCAATCAAATCAGTTCATTGAAGCCTTTTCATCACATTATCGATGCCCTTATCCATCGGTCAAACATCTGATGTAGGAAGCTGTCATTTGGCAGGTGTGAGGAACTTTAATAAAGCATACTTTCATCATAATCAATCGTTGCAATGAAAACGATCATATAGTTGTCGTTAATTTGATGCCATGGATTGCAACGTGGAATTTTGCAGGAAATGATCATCAGGTAAGTGGTCATTGTATTACCGAAGGCCTCGATCATTAGTGTGACATTGGCACATGTAAAGACTATCGAAAAGTCGATGCACACGCTATTGAAATTGTGACCTTATGTCTGACCGTCTCCATCGAAGTAGCAACACTCTAAAGGGCGCATTCCATCAATGATCCAACGAAATGGCGTGGTAAATCCATTAGAGTGGCAATACTAGGGAAAGAAATGTACATCAGATTGATGATGTTAGGGCAGACAATGTATGTCATATCGGCGACGCCAGGGTGGGAAACTTTCATTGGAGTGGAAACACTTGAGAGCTCAAAGTCCACCAGGGTTGATATGGATGGGCATGAATAGTCCGTCGAAATACCAACGTGTATTCGACGATGATCATGAGAATCAAAATTTGAACGCCTTGATAATAAATTTTAAAAAATAAATCAAATTGATGTTGAACAATTAAATCCATGCTTATGATGTATTGGACACATGGAGCAGATAGATATGTTAGATTAAGAAGTCGAAGAGATTGAGCCAAATGTAGATGACAATTTTCTCAATATATGATGATATAGACGATTAGGATTAGGGTTTCTATTATTGCATAAAACCATAACTCAATCTTGTTAGAGCCTCCACATCTAAAAATGCACATTCACACTTAAGAAATACATGTTTTGCTTTTAAACTGTAATTTTTGGTCTTGTGTAAAATGCATGCCAGACTTCACAAAAATGCACACCTAGGTCTTGTTGACACTTGAATCTACCAGGACTGAAATGACAGCCTCACGAGAACATTAGTCCCCTTTCATTTTTAGAGAGGTGGTACTCCTCTTGGACTAAAAGATATATCTGTGATATATTCGATTAGGAGAGTGCTAGGTAACAAACCCTAAATCTTTATTTCTTGAGATTATGAAATAAAACGGTTCTTCAATAACCTGAGTACAATCTTTATGTGCAGCAAAAAAAAAGATTGAAGGAGGCCTTCAACACCAAATATAAATTGTGATCAGCATCACACACAATCTTCTTAATAATATATAAATACATCGATATATTCTTCATAGGAGAGAATGATTTGATCATCTCAAATAATTTCAACAGAGTACTCCAATCAAGATCAAAAGATAATTTGATAGGTCAACCTCAAATACTTTATATTCTGAAAACAGGGTTACAAAGCACAGTCAAGATCAACCCCAAAGCAATTATTTGTGGAGTTTTATTTATGAAAGATGTTCTTCATTACAAAATCTTATAGGTGGTTGAAAATACTCCATGATCATATAATAAAAGATCTTAGAAGAATATAAGAATAACACTCAACAACTCAGCCTTGTGCCCAACTCTGAGATTCGAGCATAAAACTATGAGAAGTGGTGTAGAAGAATATATATAAAAAAATGAAGATGGAGTTTTCTTTCTTTTGATCAGAATCTTGATTATGTATCCATGGTTGTACCTTCTTCTTCCTCTGATATTCTGCCCTGCCCCTCTGACAATATTGATTATTCGACCTCTTGATGAAGTCTCTCTTCTCTTTTTAAGAAGAGATTTTCTAACTACCTGAGTAGTTAGGGTTTTCTTCCTCTCTTGAAATTCCCATACAAGTTTCTTCTTGAAATATTCCCTATAATTAATGCCTCATTAATTCCTCATGAATGAATTCACATCATTAATACTATTACATTGAAAGTGGGTCCCTCTCCCCTTTTAATAAAAGTTTTTAATTAAACTTTTATTTTTTAAAATTTAATTAATTCTCCACTAAAAGAGGACGACTGTAATTTAATTTTATGGAAGTGAAAACCAACTTTTTATCCATGTAAACCACTTCTGATGTGCTATTCATTGTCTCATATTTCCAATGATACAAAATTTTCCCAAAACCATCGCTCGGATCTCAAGATATGAGCTCATGAAGTTGGGTTGTCACGCAGACCCATTAAAATGAAGCTGACTCATATTTTAATTTATGACAAAAATGTATCAACTTTAATAAATTTAAACCTATACCACCATCTTCTACGCATAAATACCTTTCCAACGATACAAATTTTACGTGATTCCGACACCCAGAGCTCAATTTATGGCCTCCCCAAGATCAATGCTCAGCCACCGTCGATCAAAATTAATGGGCAAATGTGGGCCCTTAGATGAATTTTGTGCTTCCCTTCATAAAATTTGACTTTTTGGTTTGAAAATCTATCCCACGTGCATTGGGATATTACATTCTTTAAGATATATAAAACTAAGTGTTTAATATACTTACCAAGAAACACAAGAAGAGAAGGAACTATGGAGCTTGGAGGATTTCGACCCTTGGAAAATTATTGAATATAATAATAATTTTGTATGCCCAGTCAACAACCAATCTGCCCAGTCAACAATGATGAGTCACCCAACAAAAATTTTCCATGTGTCATCACTCGGTATGCCAACAATCTGCCCATAAGAATCTACCATATGTCATCCAATAAAATCACGACATGTGTCACTTTTTTGTATGCTGCCATGTGTCTCCATTAATTAGTTTCCATGTGGCACCATCCATTAACTTCCATGTGGATGTATCTCATTGGTTAACAAAGTACCATGTGTCACTTGTAGATGTTCCTCGTATAACTTAGGGTAGGAAAAATATTGTTAAAATAATATGGCAAGTTCATGGATTTACATGAATGCAAAGGTAGGTGAGGAAGTCACCCATAATACATAGTAAGAAATGAGTGTGAAAAAATCTAAGTGTAGGTGAAGTGGAGAGGAGAGGTAAGTAGTAGTAAGAAGAAATTGTAAAATATTCTAAGTCTTGAGAATCAGACAGACTCATATAACATGAAATAAACATCACTAACCCTCACCAACCCCTGAACCCGTGAACCGCGGTAACTCACATATTTGGCTAAGTGTTGGAGAAGTTACATAGTAAAGAGTAGTAAAAAGAGTTGGGTGCATTATGAAGGTGGCATAAGACAAAGTGCATTGTTAGGGTAGTGAAGATAACACATACTCTTAATAAATATCACCAACCCGCCAACCCGCGGTAAACCATAGTAAATAAAACTAAGTCTCGAAAGTATATAATGGATCATGTGAAATATGGAAAGAAATATGGAAAATATGAAAAATGAAAATAAATATATGGGAAATAAAGGAGTTACGTGAAATTTGGTAAAGGAAAAAGGGAAAAGGAAAGAAATGAAAAAAAGGGATAAAGAAATATGAAAAGAAAAACAAAAGGAAATGGGAAAATAAAATAAAAGGGAAATGAATGTGAACGTGGAAAGGAATAAAGGAAAATGGTTAAGTGTGGAAAATGAAGTAATGAGACAATGGGAAAAAATACTAAGTATAGAATGAGATATTAAATAGGGGTGAAGGGAAAGGAGAGGAGAGAACATGTGACTTAGAACATTTTTCATATTTCTTCTTGTAACACCTCCATTAGACTTTTGGACAGAAGTATGCATTTTTTTTTTTTAATTCCAGGAGCAGGAATATATATGTGACCAAATTTTGCTTAACGGGTCTTAAAAAACCTCCAATTTGTGTGATTCACATTGTTGAGGGTGTCTTAGATAATTTTATGCATGTCTACATATGAATTTTTGTGTTTGCAAACATAAAAGTGGTTGTTATGTAAGAGAGGCAAAATCTACCTTGTAAATTGAGAGACCAAAACAGTAGAAAGTGCCCTAATGGAAATGCACGCCCATGCTTCTATATATCCCCAAATTTAGTGATCTAAGTTTTAGGGTGAATTTAATAACATTCTAAATCTATTTATATCATCTGCAGTGCATTTTCAAATGAAAAATGACTTCTACCTAGAACCCAAATTCAAGACCTTTTGTAAAATGGAGGGTAAAACTATATTACTATAAAATGCACGCCTAAGACTCATATGACCTCCAAATTGAGTGATTGAATTAGTGGAGTTTGTATTTTATTATTTTACATCTTTTCATACCTTTAGTTGTGCATTTTCAAACCAAAAATCCTACATTGTGCATAAAGGTTAAAAACTGTGTTTTAAATACAAAAAAATGCATAAAGGGAAAAATGCTTACAACTGCATGAAACTAGGGCATAATGAAAATGTATGCCTAGGTATTAATAATTAGATAATTTTACACTTGTCTACGTATTTATTTTTGTGTTTGCAAACATAAAAGTGGCTTCTATGTAAAAGAGGCAAAATCTACCTTGTAAATTGAGAGACCAAAACAATATAAAGTTCTCGAATGGAAATGCACACCCATGCTTCTATATAGCTCCAAATTTAGTGATCTAAGTTTTGTTGTGAGTTTAATAACATTATAGATCTATATATATCATTAGTAATGAATTTTCAAATGAATAAGGACTTCTACCTTGAACCAAGATTCAAGACTTTTTGTAAAATGAAGGGTAAAACCGTCTTACTATAAAATGCACACATACGACTCATATGACCTCCAAATTGAGAGCTTCAAATTGTGGAATTTTGATTTTATCATTTTACATCTATTCATACTTTAGTTGTGCATTTTGAAACTAAAAACCATATGCCCTACATAGAGGCTAAATGTTGTCTTGTGAGTGCAAAAAAATGCATAAATGGAAAAATGCATGAAAACGGGGCATGATGAAAAATGCATGCCCTAGGAATAAAAATCCATGTATGGTGTTGGTAATTTACAAGTTACATGACCATGGGTTTCTTGTAAACCCTAAATAGTGTATATTAGGGTGATGTGTGCCCAAAATTTAGCAAAGGGTTGAATATACATGAATCTTTGGCAAATGTGCACACACAATAACTAAAATGGAAAAATCAGTACTAACTACATGCATCCACGAGTTTGATGATGCAGGAGCTTGTACAACCACATCACACATAAGCTAGTTTTTATTTGCATTTCCATTGCAAAGACCTGCAAAAATCATCAGAGAATAAAAGATTATATGATTGAATAATAATTAAATAAATAAACAGACATATCGACATGTACGAGACTCTCAAAAGACTAAAGTGGAATACTTGAATGAGCATCTCTTGGTTTCTAGAATAATTATTCTATATTGAATAGGGACAACCACGTGAAGGTGGAATCTCATTCAACCCCCACCCCCACATAACTCTCAATTCCCCATACCCAATCTATCTAGTGGAAAATAATTGAAAGTGGCATAGTACGATTCACGCATAGAAAGTAGCAAAACAAAATTTAAAGGTTAATGAAAGAAAGAATGTGTGTGCAGATATGTAGTTTTATACTTACAAAACATATAACATACATCCATAAGAAGATAGCAACAAATAGTATATATTCATAAATTTGTATCATCAAAATATGTTTCCATTATACATGTTTCTCATATTATATACAATCACTTCTTTTTTTGTTTCTTGGTTTTCAAATATTTGTTGATTGGCTCATCCCAAATCCGCTTTAGTTGTTGGGCCCTCTCTTGGTGTTGATTCAATATGCATGATCTGACGCGTTGTACATCTAGTTGATTACTCTCCACAACGCATATTCTATTGTTGAGGGACCTCAACTACAATAACAAAAAGGGTTAAATTTATATGGTTAGTTATTATTCACGGAAGTAGTTCATTAATGCAAATATCATTACAATGTTCTTTACCAGGTTGACTAATCAAGTCAATTGGTTCAGATGCCATGTGTTCCTGCTCTCGCCAAGCATCCTCGTCTACATTCTCTGCCATTGAAACAAGAAAAGTTATAAGAACACCATTTGCAAATAAATATTAATAATTGTAACCCATACTTCAGATTTTATAGTCATAATATCGCCATGGCCTAGCTGTACACCACCATCATTGGGTTGCACTCCACCATCATGGTCAGGATGCACACCACCATCATCGGACTACACTCCACCATCATGGGGCCATTTTCCATCGTTGGCATCATTATTGTTGTTGCTCTCTTGCTTAAAACAGGAAGACACATTCATTTATGGGTGAAATCGTGAATAGATTTTACAAGTAATCAATAATTAAAGTCCATTGTTTTTACTTATGATGTTGTTCAAAGGGGCAGATTGTGTTTGCCTCATGCTTTGTCGACGTTCAAATATGGCTTGAAATTTGAACTTGAAACTGTGTCAAAGGTCTTCCTATGTGGTCACATTTTTGAATTGAGCCCCCTGCATTGCACAAGATCTCAAATTTGTTTTATTGGATGCAATTAAATAAAAGTTAGATGATGATAGTAATGATATGGTTTAATTATTTGGTACTTACAATTCATGTTTGTAGTTTCATGTAACCACCCTGGCCAAGTTTGTGATGCCTGTGTTTTTCTAGTCTTTCCTTGGTTGCTTTTGACGTGTCTAGGAGCCTATGAAAATTTCCAATAGGTTGTATATGGAAATTTTTATTTAAAACTAATGAAAATTCAACATATTAAATTCAAAATATGATATACCATCAGGACTAGGTGACATCTTTCCTTATCTTCTCATTGTCTTCTCCTTTGCATCATCTAATAGATTCTTCCACTCACTCTCGGGAATCATTGAAGGATGCTTATACCTAGGGTTTGTTTGTAAATAAACCCTATATTGGTCCCTCACATATTTCAAATATGTATCAGCCAATGAGGTGACTCCAATTTTGTATAAAGAATCACCAAATAGGCCAACCAAGTGGTCAATAAGATCCTTTTTCAAATTGAGATTCTAAGCATTCCATCGTGTGCGTATGGTAGGCCCAAAAACATCCAAGGCCTTGTCATTCATATGCTTAAAAAAGATGGTGTTTCATGTGGAACAATATGATCATTGATTTAACATAATTGGAGAGAAGTATGTTTCAATTAGATAACAAGAAATAATTAAAACATTCATAAATACCTGGGATTTTTTGTATCTTAATCGGAACAATGTTCTCATCCACCAAAAATGTAATTGATAGTGTTCCCTTGCTAGTAACATGTGACAATCTAGGAAATCAATTTGTAAAATCATCAATTGCCTCGTCTCCACCATCATGTGCTTAGTCTGGCGTGCATTATGAGGGTGTGTCATGGGCCCCAGAAGGTTCAGACGTCTCAATCATGGGGCAGCCACAGGTAGAGAGCCAAAGAGCCTTGTGAGTATGTGGCTTGTGGTAGGACCTTGTGGTGTTTGAGCATCACTGTTACCAAAACCAGCTTCAGGAGCAGGTTGCTAAAAAGATCTAAATAAATCCTATATAAAGAAAACATTTTTTATTTGTATCATATAAAAGCAGCAAAAAAAAATTCATAAATGAACATATGTGATAAATAACCTTTTTAAAATTTGGCACATCGCATATCGTTGTATATCTTCCATCAAAACTTTGCATCTTTATGTGTTCTCCTCCGTTGATTCACACCTACCCAATTTAATAAGTTCATTTTTTTCCTTTCTCATGGCCTTTTTAATTGTCTCAATCGGGTCCAATTCAAACAATTCGTCATTGTCGCCTGCATTGTCAACATTAGGTGTTGACAACTACATATATCAACAAAAAAACAAGTTAATTCAATTATAAAAACAATAATAAAATTCAATTTAAATGGATATGGATATTGTTAGTCATTTACCTGCTCTGAGGTTGGTGCCTTCCTATCATCACCCTACCACAATATAAGAAGCATGACATATTAAAATGTTACCTTATAATATGAGAAGCATGAGATATTAAAATGAATGTTAAAGATAAAAAATAAGAATCATTAAATAGAGGTTGGTTGAAGTTATAGTGTCAACATCCATCTTATACAATGGATCAACATCCATTTTCATTCATCTTCCTACGAACACCATTCATATGTGCATAATTTGTCTGAAGACGTACCTCTGTTGAAAATGCTCATCTAAACAATAGTTTTATCAAAGAAAAAAATGTCATTTTTTATTCCATAAACATCGTAATATGTAACAACTATCAATTGTATGCAAATAAAATAAAAATAGTACTTTCACCAAATGCTCATTATATGGTTTAATAATGACTTAGGTTGAGAAGGCTAAGCTCGTAATGGTAGAATGATGATGAATGGTATACAGGCTAATTGCTTTGTATTATATTGAAAATGACATGAAATAAAATATATAACAATGAAACACACAGAGATATTGCAAGAAACATAGTAATATAATAAAATTTGGATTCTATTAATGACTGTCTGAAATACAAAAGACTGTAAAATGCAAAGCACATAAGCTAGCTAAAATGGTGGTAGCTTATCTCTAAAGATAGAGATGTGATGACTACACTCATTCGCAAGAAGTTGATTACAAAGAGGCAGAAAAATCCTTTTAATATAAAATGTCAATGAGAAAACCCTAAACATCTAAAACCCTGACCCCAAAAGATGAAACACTAAAAGGTTTGTGGGCCCCAATGTGGTTAGTTGATATGTCAACTTCCCAGGGGTGCAACTTTTGCATACGATCTCTGTTTTGGGCGCTTGGTATGTCATTGGAAAGGTCTAGCCAAGGAGTACACATTCCATCAGACCTAGCATTTTCTTTTCACTACATGTTAGGCATTGTTGGGCCAAAAAAAATGTCATTTAGGGCCTCAAAACAATCATAGAAGTTTGGGACCCAAAAAACCATAGAAAAACTATGAAGATGTGGAACCATTCTGAATTAGTGGAATAGGTGGGTGGCCACTAGTATCCACCTAGATTTGTCCTCTCCTCATAGGAATAAATGGTCCCCATTGTTTCAAGTTCCTCCATCAAATGGGGAAACTTCTACTGAATCTGACTCCTAGTGAGCCACTTGCACTAGTGAAGAAATTGCCCTGTTATGATGACCTGATAAAGTTGGATTTTTTGTTGGCGGGTGCCCTTCATCTTGGTGTACATGATATGATCAATTGTTTCCTATTCAATGCATTCATTATTGAGTTATGTAGGGGCCAAGTGCTCAAATGGGTCCAAAATGTCTAGGAGAGGTGGAAAATATGATCAAAGTAGTTCCACATTAAATACCGGGTGTAAGCCAAGGAAAGGGGGAATCCTTAACTCAAAGGCATTCTCACCCATAGCCTTCGTGATGGTGTAAGGCATGTATCAGAGTGGGAGGATCTGTCGATGGGGTCTTGTGAGGTGCTCTTTTTGCAAATGCAACCATACCTTATCTCCCACCTAAAACTTGTGTGGTACCCTATGTTGATCGTGGCGCTACTTGTACTTGACCTTGGCTTTCTGCAAAATGTCATGAAATTGTTTTTGAATGTGATGGATTCACTCAACAAATTCGGCTACTCGATCAACCTTGGTTTGAGCATGGGATAACTCTTCTTGTGCAGCTGCAATGGGTAGAGCTACGTCAATGGAAGCCAATGGTCGAAACCCCAAGCGCACCTAAAAAGGGATGCAACCAATAGAGATGTGGAGGGCTCTATTGTAGCTATGTTTTACATAAGGAAGGCTCTCATCCCATGTGTGTGGATGTTTGGAATTGTACATCCTCGGGATATGAACAATCATCTTGTTGACTACCTTTGTTTTTCCATCAGTTTGTGGGTGAAAGGTAGTTCATTTGGTCAGCTTGGTGTCCATCATCAACCATAGGTTGGACCAAAAAGTACTCAAGAACCTAATGTATTGATCTGAAATAATGGTCCATGGGATCCCAAAACAAACCCAAAAATGTTCAAAAAAGATCTTAGTAGTGGCCTCGGTTATGATACTCTTCGTATCGAGTGCCAAAAATTCCATCTTAGGGAAATGATCAACGACCATAAAGACACAATAATTCCCATGCTTGGTTGAAGGCAGAATAGACATGTAATCCAAGGAGATGTGTTAGCCTATGGCTTACCTTTACCGATCACTAAGTCTAAATTGTCACCTATATTTGTATTATTCATTTAGGATATTAGTAATATATCCCCAAGTAATGACTAATGATTTAGTTAAGATTTCCCAGCCTAGTCATCATGCATGATTTTAGGATCTAGAGCAAATCTCTCTATGAGGTGGCATCACCCATTGTACTATAAATATGTAACATTGGTCTGAATACTATAGTGTTGGCTAGTGAGCCTTTTCCGTCATATTGTTGTTCCTATCTATATTTTATCAATTGGCATCAGAGCTTCTTTGTTTTATCAATTGGTACTCCCAAGGCCTATAGGGAGTAGATCGAGGGCAAAGGGGTGTATAACCCTTGTTTCTTGATGGAGGGTTTGGCAATGACACAGGCAGTGCAGGATCTGATGTACTTGTATACATCTTGTTGAAGCTTCAACCAATAAAAAATATTTTGCAGTATTCCCACTGTTTTTTCCACACCAAAGTGTCTTGCCACCCGATTGTAATGAGCTTCCTAAATAAGCTTTGCATGCTCGCTTAAAGGAACACAAAGATGGCTCAAATGGCACAACAATCCATCATGGAGAAGAAAGTATGGAATCGGTTTCCTACACTCAATGTATGATAAGGAGCAACAAATTTAGAGCCACTATTGTAATATTGTGGCCACCCAGACCTCTCATGTCCACAATTTCCTATGTTGTAGATCTTGATGTTTATGTATAAAACTTGTACATATTTTGTATTTTATCCATAAGAATTTCATGTTATGTTGTACTTATCTTAACCTTTGGGCCTTGTGTAAGTGAATTGATCTTGTTCACGAAGTGAGTTGATGATGACACTCTCATTCATCTTACTCATAACTTTATCTAGGTAGGCTACAAAAACAATACATAGCTTGCATTGAGTTGATCATATGGAAAGTTTTATGAGCACCTTGATCGAGACTTTCTCCATAGTTTATTTATTGAAATCAATCCTACAAAGTCTTTGCAACTATAAATCCTGATACAACATTAAGGTGATGTCTAGCCTAGATAGTGTTTATTTGTAGCATTTAACATATATAGCATGTGATATGTAATTGCAATTACAAATAAAACTACATTAACATAAAGAACCATAGGACCATATATGAAACCACTCTATTCAGCCCACCAAATAAAATTTTCAACCCATTCTTTTGTTTTTCTATTATAAACTATATATTTATTAGTAATAATAATTCCAGTTTGGATTCATCCATGTGGAGTTATCGAATCCAAACCCACATTAGCGATGCAAAATTCACCCCTATGAAATCATGTAGAGTCATCAACTCTTAATACAAGAAGAAGATCATTGTTTTTGCAAAATTACTTTCATGATAACCCAAATTTAGTTGAATCTTGCAAGGACAATTATGCTACATTATCTAGCATGTCGAGTGTGTGTTATGAGGTTTCTGGTAAAATATGGGATGACTTTCTCACTATAGATTTCCATAAGGTTTGGCCTACTTCATTAAGATTTAACAATCATAAAAAGAATTGAATTTATAGTTATCCTCTAGGCTTCAATATTCTTAGCTTAGGGCTTGTTATCTCTTGACATGTAGGGATAACTAGAGGATTTTTTCAAGTCTTGTGATTTTCATCATAGTCAACAATTCCATAGATGATATCTATGGCTTTCCATGGAAATTTGGATAAAGATTCTCCCTACATTTAATTAGGTGACTCTCATGATGATATTTTTATGAGGATTGTACAATGCATTGTTATATCTTATGTTTTGCTCACATTTGATTATATTTCTCTATGCATTTGTCATGAATGTGATGATCATTGATTAATTTGATAATGGGTCATAACTCTTTAAACTTATGTCTCCTACTAATTTGTACTTGGGTGAGTTCATATTTTCCAATAGATAAGTGTGTTTCTTTTTGGGGTCAAGTGTACCATTAACAACCTTAGTCAGTGTTCAATGTCATTGGCCTATCGCCCATAGCCATTTTCATGCCTTTTCATTGTCATGCTCATGATTGATTTGTCATATGTCATACATAAAGGTTCATGCTTCATAGTCCCATGAGAAAAAACCCCTTCTTAATAGTTATAAAATCAAGGTTGATGTAGCCAAATAACAAAACTTTAGTTATTCCACCTTAGTATGAGGCTAATGTTCCATGTCTCATGCTTAACAATGCATATCTAAAGAAAAAGGGACAACTCAAATAAAGAAAAATGCAAGAAAAGGGGTAGTAAGAAATAGTGTCGAGTAAATGGTAACTCAATGCAAAAGCTCACCCTCATCTTTAAAGGCGCTCATGTGGATGGAAATCCTAAATAACCTTATCATGGCTATGTAAGTCTATTCTTGAAGTTTCCCCCCTTAATATTACATCCATCTCATCACCCACACCTAACTTAGTGTTCTAGGAAGTGTGTCTTGTCTTTGGGGTTTCACATGTAATAAAGGATATTGTTGTCCTTGCCTTAGCTGATTTAGGAAGGGGGTAAAAGTTAAAATAGACATTGAACTATTTGAAAGATGGCATTTATGATTAATCACCTAATGATACATATCTAGATGCAATGGATGCTTTTTTGAGTAAAATTCTCTTGCATTGAGATTTGTGTATGTGCCTCGATATTTGTGTACATGTATCGAGATACGTGTCTACTTTGGGATATGTGATTGCCTTGGATATATGACAGACCCTTGGATCCTTTAGATGGGTCACTTGTCCACTTTATGGAGGTCGTTAGACCTTGGAGGACATACTAGCACACCTTTTGGGAATTCTTTATGTAGCCACCCACTTAGAGAGCCCACATGTGTGGCTTACTTCACCATTTTAAGGAGGATGACTTGGTGGTTGAGTTGGATACTTTGGTTGTTGAGTTTGTTAGCTTGGTTTGAGGAGGTTGTTCAAGACCTTTTGACTCCTTCCTCTCTCATTGTGGACGTCATTGTATAGGTGGCATGGACACCTCTTATTATATTTTATTGTTGACCATATCTCCATAATTGGTTGAGGAAATATTGGTTCTTTATGGTTTTCTAGGCTTGATCTAGGATGATATTATTTTTCTATTGTGAAGGCTGTTAGATCTTGTGTCTATATAAGAGAAGCACCTCTCATTGTAAATTTAACTAGAAGCTTGTGGAGAAAACTCTTTTCCTACTTTTTGATTCATGACATGGATGGTTAATTAGAGTGCTCTCTTGGAGATTTGGTCTATGGTGGATGCTTATGCAAAGGGATGAATGTTAATGGATCAATGGTTTTGTGTGTTGATTTGATGAGTAAGTGGTTTCTCTTTAAATCTTTGTGGTAATTTATTTTTAAATGTGTTATGTGTGGTGTTACTTCTCTAGTGTTGGTGGTGTTCCCTCTTCTCCTTTTTTGATAG
This sequence comes from Picea engelmannii, assembly GCA_009831015.1. NCBI lineage: Eukaryota > Viridiplantae > Streptophyta > Pinopsida > Pinales > Pinaceae > Picea > Picea engelmannii. The sequence goes on from ML796106.1 coordinate 171,648, forward strand.
GTCCCTTCTCAAGATTGTTAGAGGATTTCTAGTGGAGGATCTCCCCCCTAATCATCTTGATATTTTCTAGGCTACTAAAATGGTTTGGTGGGGTTTGAAGTAGTCAACCCTAGCTATATTTTTAGTTTCACCTACGTTTTATCAAGAGGAGATTTAGTTAACCCCATAGGCCCAATCAATAACTAGGCAATAGTCTATTTATTTTCTAGTCAAATCTAAAAGTAAAATTAAAATTTCCTTTTTGTTTTAGGAAGATTTGAAATTCTTTAGCTTACACTTTAATTTTCTGCCCTAGAAACCTAGACACCTTGGTAGAATTTCCACTTTTGAAGCTTGAAATCATCTATTTTGGAAAATCTATCTTGTTGCTCCTAATTTCCTACATTAAATATGGTAAATCGACATGCTTTTAGTGGCTATTTTATGCCTTTAATTTTCAAATTAGTAAGTTGTGTTTATTTCTAGGTTTACTTCTTGTTTTATCCTAAGGAAACAACAAATTCAAATATGTTTTAAGGGATGAAGCTTATTGTTGTAATTTGCTTGTTTGTGTCTCAATTCCATGCATCTTTAGACATTGAGTTTTATAGTAGCAAGGAGTAGATTTCAGATTTGTAAATGTTCTGGGAATTGATACACTTAATAATCATCTTATAAACCCCAAAAAAATTCCTAAATGAACCCTCAAATCAAATATGGAATTTACCTTTAATCCTTAACTCTCATATAATTCTAAGTTGGTTATAATTGGGTAGTAACATATATGACCTTAGACTTGACTTAACTTAACTTACCTTATGAATCTTAATTGTTGTTAGGAAAGCCTTCCTTGTATTGTGTTTTCCCCAACCTAAATAGAGGGAACTAGTTGTTTGGGCGTGTAACATTCCCAACCACCCAGGTTGGGCCACCCCACACAAAACTCTCCCAATTACAGCTATGATACCACATTGTAGCATCCCCATACTCTTATCGGGCAATGTCGCACAAAAATTTTATGAACATATGATACCTTTTAATTAGCTAAATTTATTTGTAAGTGCATAGATTAATGCATAATAATAACAACTATATGCAAATACAACATATACATAAAACCCATAAGAATAATTGAATAAATTTTAACATAACACATAAATTAACACACAGTAAACACTTATCTTTAGTAAAAACAACACCAACTGCATGCAGACCTTCCACGTTCCTCCCAGCCTTAGACCACGATGCTCATAAACTTTCAGCAATGGTCACCCCCGAGATGGGGCTAAAACTCCACCCGGGTAAAGGATTTATGACCAGGCTAAGCTCTCTCTAACAACATATAAAATCAAACACATGTTCCAACTCAAATTAACAGCATACAATCCCTCATTCCCCACATGCATGTCTCGCCCGAGGAAGGGTGCCTCTTCTCTACTCAACAGTCCTTTAACTGCCCCACTTCACTTACAGGCTTCAGCAACATGCCAGACAAGAAGTCTCAAAGATTTGTAGCTATAGTTTGGCACCTTGGGAAATCAGTTCCCAACAGTTCTCTCACTTGGAGAGAATTCTCACGGGCTTGAAAACCCACTTCTTCAATGTCCTACGAACCTGAAAACCCACTTATTTAATGTCTTACAGGCATGAAAAACTCCCTCTTTAGTCCAGCTCCAAATCTAACCAAGGTCCTAGTACAGGTACATGTACTAGCAGCATGAAGGTATAGATGACATTAGCATGGAGGTAGTGAGGTGTGAATGATAATGGGAATGATAATGGGAAGATGGTCAAATGAACTAAATTCCCCCAATTATATTTTCATGCTCTCAACTTGACACATATCATGTTGGGAACTAGCTTGGTTCCACATGGATTTCCTCACAAGGTTATACATTCCTCAACATAAGGACTTAGGATATATTTAAATATCCATACTTTATACTTTATACATTTTTGGGAATATTAGAAAAATATTCCTTTGGGCTTATGTCCCCTATCTTAGCCCCTTTTCCCCAGACTCTTAGCCCCCCTTTCCCATTCTGGTGGAGTTTATCCCCCCATACTCTTTTACATGGTTGGTTTGCAATAGTGTTGTGTTTTCATTAAAACTGAGTGTGATTTCATTTTACAAGAATAGACTCACTCGACTTTCAGCTTCTGGCTCACCAACCCAATAACCATACACGCACTCTGGCCTCAAAATGCATTCATACAAAGGTTCTCTAGCCCCAAAGTATCTTGTCTCATCATCCTATATGTACAATTACATTTATATTTACAATGGGGTTCGACCTAGGGGTATTACATTCCCCTCTCCCTTATTTATGCATTGTTCTCAGTGCAGTAGATACACATATACAATCAAAAATTCAAAAGTCCTCATATAGATGCAGATACTCTGTCCACATAGCATCCTCATGTTCCTAAGTTGCATCCTCAGGACCGCACCAAGTCCATTGAACCTTTACCAGTCATGTTTCTCGATTCCGGAGCAGCTTCACTTTTCGATCCAATATGCATACTGGCTGAACTCATAAGTCTCCTTCTTGCTCCACCTAAATCACATTCTAATCAATGACATGATTAACATCGTATACATATGTTTTAAGAAATGATACATAGAATAAATTATGAATACAGATTGATGTAGGTAAGGCAAGAATGTATGCTACATGACCAATTCTCTCCAGGATTTCAAACAACCCACAATAACCAGTTGCCAATTTTGAACAATTTCCCAACTTCACGGAACTTCTCTTGGCCTTTACTTTTAAAAACACATGGTCACCCACTTTGAAATCTCTATGATATCTACTCTTATTATCATAACATTTTTTCCTGACCTCGACAACCTTTAAATTCTATTTTATTCTCACCTGAAAATGCAACCATTGTTGTATCTGCTGGGTTGTCCCAACTCACTAGTGTGTTGCATTTTCTACCATAAAGTGCCTCAAATGGGCTCATCTTTAGAGATGCTCGATACCCATTGTTATAAGTAAAATCCACCAAATGCAAATAATCCTCTCATTTTGATGGTTTATCCATCACATACATCCACAACATATCTTTGATCACTTGGTTCACCCTCTATGTCTTCCCATCTAACTCTGGATGGTAGGTTGTGCTAAAGTTCAGATTGGTCCCAAATCCTTTGAATGATCATTTCCAAAAATTTGATGTAAATTTTGGATCTCTTTTAGACACAATTGTCTAGGGTATACCATGTAGTCGAGCAATTTCTCTCATATAAATATCAACAATGTTGGTTGCCTTGTGAGTGAGTTTTACTGGAATAAAGTGGGCAACTTTAGTAATCTTATCCACCACCACCATGATGGAATCATGTTGCTTGGTTGTTCTGGGAAGCTTGGTGATGAAATCCATTGTTACAACTTCCCATTTGTACTCAGGAATGGGTAATGGATGTAGTAGATCAGCTGGGTGTTTGTGCCCAACCTTGACCTTTTGACATTCCAAACACTTGGCAATAAAATCAACAACCTCTTTCTTCATATCTGGTGGATAATATTGGCTCTTGACAACTTTAATAATCTTCTGGTAACCTAGGTGTCCAACACAAGGAACATTATACATTTCTTTTTTTCAATTCCTAAGAATTTGGCACATAAAGTATGCCTCTGTACAAAAGAATTTCATCCTCTTTTAACTCAAAATTCTCAATTTTCTACTGCAATATACCTTGTTGTAATTTTGTCTTTATTTCCATGTACTGTAGATCTAATTTTGTAGCCTCTAAAATTATGTCTTTCAAATATGATATGTACATGCTAATGGATGTAGCATACATCTCATGCACTCTCCTGTTGAGTGCAAAAACCACCTTTTTCTCTTTACCCCTGATATGCTTTATACCAAAGTTATATTCACTGAGGAATTCTAACCAACTGCTTTGCCTAGCATTTATAGTTGGTTGTCCAAATAAATATTTCAGACCACTAAGGTTTGTCCTTAACTCGAATCTTTTCTCCATGAGGTAGTGCCTGCACATCTTCAAAGCATGCATTATGGTTGTCGATTCCAAATCATGAGTAGCATAGTGTCTTTTATGTTCCTTTAATTTTCTTGATTTGTAGCACACCACATGTCCATTCTGACTAAGAACTCCACTAAGTCCTTCTTTACATGCATGTGTGCATACAATGAAGTCTTCATTTGGATCAACAATCCTCAATATTGGAGAACTATTCAACAAATACTTCAAGTGTTGGAAACTTTTTTCACAATCTGATGTCCACCCAAACTTCACACCCTTCTTTTGCAAGGAAGTGATTGGGTGTGTAATCTTTGAAAATCTTTCAATAAATATTTTGTAGTAACCTGCAAGTCCCATGAATGATCTCACCTCATAGACAATCCTTGGTGTTGGCCACCCTTCAATGGCTTCTATCTTCTCTGGGTCCACTGGTATACCTTTCTCTGAAATAATATGTCCCAAGTAATGTATCTGCCTCTGATAGAATGAATACTTGCTCAACTTTGCAAATAGATGATGTTCTCTTAATACTTGTAGCACGATACTCAAGTGTTGCTCATGTTCTTCTTCAAATTTTGAGTAAATAAGTATGTCATCTAAAAATACAATGACAAACTTATCCAAGTATTCTCTGAAAATGCCATTCATTAAACACATGAAGATAGTCGATGCATTTGATAACCCAAATGGCACCATTGTGAACTCATAATGGTTAGACCTTGTTCTAAAGGTTGTCTTGCTAATGTCTTCTTCCTTAATTCTTACATGGTGATAACCTGACTTGAGATCAGTCTTAGAGAATACTTTAGCATCTTTCAATTGATCAAAGAGATCATCTATCCTTGGAAAAGGATACTTGTTCTTCACAGTTACCTCATTCAATTGCTTGAAGTCAATGCAAATATGCAAGGTTCCATCATTTTTCTTCACAAATAATAATGTGGCACCCCAAGGTGACACACTTGGGCATATATACGCCTTCTTATAAGTTCCTCCAGCTGCATTTTAAACTCCTTCAATTCTTGTGTACTCATCCTATAAGCAGTCTTGGATATTGGGGCTACTCCAGGCATCAAATTTATGGAGAAATCAATATCTCTCTTGGGTGGCAGCCCCAATATTTGTTTAAATACATCTTCAAACTCTTTTAGGACTACATAATATTCGATACTTGGTACTTTATCCTTAGATGCCTCCTCCATATGTGTTGCAAATACTTGACATCCTTTCCTGAACTTTTTCTTCAGCTGTAAGGAGGAAACGTCTTTGATGGTTACTACAATTGAAATACTCTAAAATGTCCTTCAGTTCCCTTCTTCAACCAAGTAGGTAAAAGCCTTATTATAACAGTCTAAAACAACATGATGTTATTCCAACCAATCCATACTGATCAGGCAGTCGTATGAGCCCAAAGTCATGATATTTAAATCTTCCCTTGTGCTTAACCCATTCATGTCTATTGGACATGCCTTAACCATCTCATTAATCTTCCTTTTAGCTCTTGTAGCTAGCTACACCAACCAAGGTTTACCAAGCTTACTTCTTAGCAATTGAAATCTTTCCACCATCTTAGGATCTAGATAACTATGGCTAGATACTGAATCAATTAAAATATCAATGGGTTGGTTGTTGATCTTACCTTCTACTTCAATCATATGTGACTGAAACTTAGCTTACTTGTTATCCATAACTGCGTAGATCTTAGGTACATTTCTGCTTATATCCTCCATTATCTCAGCTTGTTGTACATTGTGAACAAACCTCACTTTTTCACCTTTGTGAGTGCAATCTTTGTACATATCATCTCCCCCGCAACCACAACATTGAATAGGTGGTTTATGTGGTATTTTCCCCATTGTCTCAGCCATCGTGGGTTCCTTAGGAGTCGGTTTTCCTTGATAATTATTTCAAAAGAACGGTGGTTTTGTCCCCCGCCTCTTCTATTCCATCTTGCTCTTCTTCTTGTCTTCCAATTCCTTTTGGAAAGTTGGTCTTCCTCTATGTTGATCATAAAGGCATTTAGCTCTCCTTATGGTTTCTTCTAGTGTCTTTGGATCATCATAATGTATCTTATCACTAATAAATGATGGCAGCCCACTCAGGTACCTATGAATCTTAACGTGTTCTTCCTTGATGAAAGAAACATATTTTAGCACCTCTAAGAACCTTCTTTCATACTCATCTATGGTCATACTCCCAAGATTGAGTTCAAATAACTCCTTCATTTTCTTATCATAGTATCGTTTGGTTAAGTACTTCTTTTGAAAATACCTTTTGAATTTTCTCCAAGTAACCTTTTTCTCATCAATGTGTTGCACTTGCACAAACTGATCCCACCACATTGATGCTTTTCCTTTGAGTTGATATAAGGAAATTCTTCCTCCTACCTGTGAAGAGTAATTATGCAACTAAAAATACTTTCTCATGCCCAACAACCAAGTCTCAACATCCTCATTCTTCTTGTGTTCCCCATCAAATGTAGGTGGTTTGATTTTATTCATTTCTTCATGTAGCTCATCCACTCCAAACTTCTTCTTATGCTTCCTGACAAGGGATGGACTTGAACTACTGTGTGTTCTCCTAGTTGAATGCATTGGGGAGTGATGGTGATGCATACCAACAATTATGGTTCTTCTCCTCTTATCATGAGACCAAAGACTCCCTCATTTCCTTGACTTGATCTCCTTATCCATCTTCTTCTTTATTCTGTCCAAGCTCTACATTAAATTGATGTTAAATCCTTCTTGCTTCTCCTTGGCTTTCATAAGCTTCTCATTATCAACTTTATAACTTTGGACATCCTTTTGCAAACTTTTAATGGTCTCCACCAAGTTCATGCTCTCTTCCTTTTCGTCTTCTCCAGACCCATTGGATTATGTTACTGTAGCATCCACGCCCATACCAAATATTATGTCTTCATCTTCATAATTGTAAGTTCATTGGGCATCATTTGTGTCTTGATTTACTAATCTTCCTGTTGAATTCTTCTTATGACAAATTATGTTCTTGGTTACGCAAAATGTGTATGCAACAGAATTTGTAAAGCTACAAGAATTTAACAAATCCATCATTTTATACAACATTTTGTTCTTTAGAATTTTATTAGAAACAATTTATTTCTGATTTCTTGTGAATTCTTAATATATATATATATATATTCTTGAGTGAATACATGGACTCTGTTGTCCATGAATCCGCTTGACTAATTCTCGTGTCCCCCCCTTCAAAATCTTTGAGCAGGAAGACTATTAATGGCATTACAAGGAAGATAATTTTGTTAGCTCAAGCATCCTAACTTCGATGATCAACCATTGTCTGATTATCTTCGAATTAGATCTTGACCATTAAAATATTTCACCGTAGGTCTAAGGTCTTCATTTCTTCCCTTCAAACTTCCGCGGCCTCCAAAATACACTCTCGCATTCTGCCATCCTTAACTTTCTCTCACACTTAGAAGCTTTTCTTATTTCATTCATGTTATAACTTCCTCCTCCTTCAAAAGGCATGGTGGTGTTACACCATATCCATTATATACCTATACTTAGTCATTTTCTCTAAGATCTCATCGCAGGTTTGTGGTCATTTTCTTATTATTTTGTAACGTCCTCGTCGTTACGACACAAAGCGACGTACAACATGAATTTTTTTTTTCTTTTAATGTTGCGTTAGGAAATTAAAACATCCTAAAAATTAGAAACATCGTCGACACATCAATCACATATATTAACGAAACAGTAATGATCCTTCACAAACACATAGTAGACCATAATAAATCCAAGGCGCAAGAAATGTCATTTATTTTCAAGGCGTAAGGCCCCGTCACAAAATGCAGTCTTCCGGCATAATGAAATTTTGTTGAGCACTAGAGACAGATATCTAAGACCTTCATTTATTACATAAAAATCCATTGTGCAAGAAGTCTAACATTCTAAACTATCATTTATGACATAAGAACCATTGTGTAAGCAGTCTAAGTACTCGATCTATAAGCAACACATCATTCTAAGGTCGCAAGTATGAACCACTTTATCAGTCATTACTCTATAATTAATCCTTGCGCGAGGATAAAATAATTACAAAACCAACCACATATTGCATTAATCATGCACAATTTAATCAACTTTAATTTAAATTCAGATCGCAAGATCAACATCTCTTTAATGCAAGAAGCAAGGTAAACATCGAATTTTAACTACACGGCACAAGAAATCCAACACCTATTCATCCATAATCCAATTGTGCAAAAATCCCAACATCTAAAAACCATCATTTAATACATATAATTTAGTGCGCGCAAAGAGTCTAAACTCATCGAGTCCTATATCCCGTTATGGAATTGTGTGTGGGACTTCTAATCATCGGTCAACTAACACAATTCATTATTCTAGTCAACCAATGGTTGTTCCAATTACTTCATTATCACTATGTTGTGTGGTTCCAAACCCTGTCACTACTTAAGTTGGCATGATATCTTATCTTATATATAAAGAGATAGAGAGAAGTATTTACATTTTAAATTCATTGACTAAAACATATTCAACTAATGAAAATATGTAATGAACTTTAACATGACAACTTAGCCATATGCACAATTTTACTACTTCCTTTAATTTATTACTTTCTGTGATAATTGACTCGACAACAAGCATTAATCAATCTAAGAAATTCACTATCTAAGACTAAAATGCCTTAATAGGTTGTGAAGAGCACAAGGTTTAGAGAGAAAGCACATAAAAATTAAACCCCATGACCCAACTAAAAACTTTCAATAGAGTTGTAAGTTAATAGGGAATTATCTACTATCACTTTTAACCCAACTCTTTGTGAAGCAAAAATCCTTCATTACAATCAAGAAACAACTTATTATTATTATTATATTCAAATTTAAATCTAAAGACTTAAGACATCACTTAATTAAACATATAAATGTTGTACCCTGTAACAATTCCAGAATAAGGCCTTGAAGAGACTAAACCTTTTCTTCAATTGCGGAGCCGAAGCTCCCATCAAAGGGATACTACCTTTCTACCCTTTAAAAGCTTCACTCACCAACAACTCTAAGTAAAATTTTAGAGTACGATTTAATTAGGTGGGAAAAGGGATCAAAGCAATGACCACTGACATGGATTATCCTTGGTATTGAAAGCCTTGCAAGTGACAAATATCCAAAACATAACATACTAATTTTAAACACCAAGGATTTCATAAGCAAGAAGAAAAAAAAACTTAAAGAATACTTGGGTGGAAGCCCGTTTCATTAAGGAAATGCTAAGGTAACAACCAAAGGTTGTTACTTATTTTAAAAATGACCGCTTCAACAACCGTCAAGGTCATCCTGGGCGCAACTGTCAACGTAAAACAAAATCCTAATATTTTCTTCTTAGTGATGATCACATGAAACTGGTGAAGGTTTCTTCACCGAAAATTAACCTTTACACAGACCACTAGTCCTGTGGAAGAGTGAGGAAGGAGGGTTCTGGGAGATGACTCAAGTTCAAGAGTCGGTGCTAAAAGGTTGAAAATCGTGGTCTCTTGAGGGCGTAAGGAATTAATCCCAAGTAAACCATCACAAATATTCTATGGAGAACAATGCTCGGCCAACTAAATCGTGAAGGAAAAAAAATAAAGGTTGTCGGGACGATGAGAAGGTTGTTCGATGCCCAACGAAAATTATACTAGAACAAATCCGTCAGAAGGTGGGAAAGATTCACATTCTCACGAAATCACAGGTTATATCTCATGTCAAGATTTAAGGGAGTATCCAGAGACTGGGAAAAGGCGGGTCAGTAATGTAACACCCGAACTGCTAGTTGTGTTAGTTAAAGAAAGGTCAGCCAACGAATACAAGCGAAGTGGGAAGCGCACCAATCTATGGCTCATGGGAGACCAGAGCTAACGTGTCCATGCTAGGAACTCAACGCCAAGCCCATGCGCAGGAGGGAAGGGCCCGAGCTAAGTCCCTGGACCTCGATTTTACCAGGTGTTTACAGAGTTCTAGTTGAGGCATTGACAACACTACAAAAGCACAGGTATCTAGTCCAATCATTCGCCTCACTACTCCCATTGATCTAAATCTAAGAAAAAACTCTAGGGGTTGCCTGCACAACACATAGAGGCATTGGAATCTACAAAGTGGGGTTTTTCGCGGGTGCTTAAACCAGAGACAACATCCATCTAAGCCGCGAGCACTGAAAATTCCCAAATTCGTCGCGTAGTGGATCCATTAGAGGGCTCTGCCTGACAGCGTTAACTCGCCCAAGATCGGTGAATCAGGAGTACTGATACAAGCTGTTGCTAACTACCCTCACAGATTCAAATAATAAGTCGCAGGAAGGCCAACTATAGGCGTTAGAAAAGGGGCTCATCCCGAAATAAAAATTTTAACGTTTTAATGCAATTTCACTATGGCAACGAAAAGAATTTGGTGCTAAGGATAAAATGAAACCGCTATCAGAAATCCTCCTACTGATATGTCAAGGGATGCTACATTGAACGCACATAGCAGTCAACTTGGATGCGCCAATAAATTCAACAAGAATCTGGACCATATGTCTGAACAAAACACTACAATGGCCACATGCCTAAATCTAAATTCTAGATCAGCATGAGGGATAGATAACCAGAAATTCCAAATAAAAAAAATTATTTTTGTTTTTACTTTTTATAGAAAAGACAACTAGTTTGGAAATCCACCTTCTAGATTCACTACCAACAAGGAACATTTCCATTGATTTTGAATTACAAGAAGTCTTGGCAAAATTCTTCAAGCTACATACATAATTAAATCTTAATCAAATTACCAACTCGGGGATAGAATTACTGTAACCGGCGAGGACAAGGTGAAGATGTTCTCCCCCAATTGCGCTTTGTCCAGCTCCAGCTTGCTCACCGCTGAGACCTCACAGGTACCTCCCATCCAACTCTAGGGGTACTCTTCTTCCCCCTTATCCCCCGAGCCGCAAAGGGGCCATGCACACAAATCCATAGAATAATATAGCACCTATCTCGCCTCGTAAGGTCGAGCTACCAATCTCTATTCGAGTTGGGTATCCCAACTCCCACAAGAAAAATCAGTCAAGAAAAATCTGGCAGCATAACCTTACGCCTACCAATCGTGATCCATACCCCTTCTCTGCCATTTCTTTTATAGATTTATCTTTGTGACCAGTTGGCAAAATGCACATTAATATCCTTTTGTTAAATTTTTATTAGGAATATTCTCCCTCGTACACTTGTCACCTAATCCCTTAGTTGCATCAAAAATTCATTTAATTAATTAAATTAAATTTCCAATTTCCCTCACCCACCTAAAAGCGTTCCTAAAAACGCTCTTCGATGTCACTTTATTCCCTCACAGTCCCTTAATGACTGACTCATTTCTTAAATCTTAGTTGAATTCGTTTTAGGAAGGTTCTCTAGACTAGATTCCCTTCTATGTTCCACATTCCTTTTCTATTTAAGTTTCCCCTTTTTGGTCCAAGTTTTGCACATAGCCAACAATTAATTTTTTTTGGATAATTCTTTCTCGTTTAATGTTTAAATTTGATTTTTCATCATCCCCCCTTTTATTAATTGATTAATTAGTTTTCATCCTTAAACCCCAATTAGACCTATGCTCTAATTTCAACTAGGCTTAGCAAAATTGTTTTTTTTAAGGGAAATTTTATAATTATTAGACTTTACTCATGCAACATTTATTTTAAGGTTGACCAAGTCAAAATGAGATATTGTTTTCTAGGTACTT
>ML796106.1:183470-212379 GCA_009831015.1 Picea engelmannii
TGTAAGTGCATAGATTAATGCATAATAATAACAACTATATGCAAATACAACATATACATAAAACCCATAAGAATAATTGAATAAATTTTAACATAACACATAAATTAACACACAGTAAACACTTATCTTTAGTAAAAACAACACCAACTGCATGCAGACCTTCCACGTTCCTCCCAGCCTTAGACCACGATGCTCATAAACTTTCAGCAATGGTCACCCCCGAGATGGGGCTAAAACTCCACCCGGGTAAAGGATTTATGACCAGGCTAAGCTCTCTCTAACAACATATAAAATCAAACACATGTTCCAACTCAAATTAACAGCATACAATCCCTCATTCCCCACATGCATGTCTCGCCCGAGGAAGGGTGCCTCTTCTCTACTCAACAGTCCTTTAACTGCCCCACTTCACTTACAGGCTTCAGCAACATGCCAGACAAGAAGTCTCAAAGATTTGTAGCTATAGTTTGGCACCTTGGGAAATCAGTTCCCAACAGTTCTCTCACTTGGAGAGAATTCTCACGGGCTTGAAAACCCACTTCTTCAATGTCCTACGAACCTGAAAACCCACTTATTTAATGTCTTACAGGCATGAAAAACTCCCTCTTTAGTCCAGCTCCAAATCTAACCAAGGTCCTAGTACAGGTACATGTACTAGCAGCATGAAGGTATAGATGACATTAGCATGGAGGTAGTGAGGTGTGAATGATAATGGGAATGATAATGGGAAGATGGTCAAATGAACTAAATTCCCCCAATTATATTTTCATGCTCTCAACTTGACACATATCATGTTGGGAACTAGCTTGGTTCCACATGGATTTCCTCACAAGGTTATACATTCCTCAACATAAGGACTTAGGATATATTTAAATATCCATACTTTATACTTTATACATTTTTGGGAATATTAGAAAAATATTCCTTTGGGCTTATGTCCCCTATCTTAGCCCCTTTTCCCCAGACTCTTAGCCCCCCTTTCCCATTCTGGTGGAGTTTATCCCCCCATACTCTTTTACATGGTTGGTTTGCAATAGTGTTGTGTTTTCATTAAAACTGAGTGTGATTTCATTTTACAAGAATAGACTCACTCGACTTTCAGCTTCTGGCTCACCAACCCAATAACCATACACGCACTCTGGCCTCAAAATGCATTCATACAAAGGTTCTCTAGCCCCAAAGTATCTTGTCTCATCATCCTATATGTACAATTACATTTATATTTACAATGGGGTTCGACCTAGGGGTATTACATTCCCCTCTCCCTTATTTATGCATTGTTCTCAGTGCAGTAGATACACATATACAATCAAAAATTCAAAAGTCCTCATATAGATGCAGATACTCTGTCCACATAGCATCCTCATGTTCCTAAGTTGCATCCTCAGGACCGCACCAAGTCCATTGAACCTTTACCAGTCATGTTTCTCGATTCCGGAGCAGCTTCACTTTTCGATCCAATATGCATACTGGCTGAACTCATAAGTCTCCTTCTTGCTCCACCTAAATCACATTCTAATCAATGACATGATTAACATCGTATACATATGTTTTAAGAAATGATACATAGAATAAATTATGAATACAGATTGATGTAGGTAAGGCAAGAATGTATGCTACATGACCAATTCTCTCCAGGATTTCAAACAACCCACAATAACCAGTTGCCAATTTTGAACAATTTCCCAACTTCACGGAACTTCTCTTGGCCTTTACTTTTAAAAACACATGGTCACCCACTTTGAAATCTCTATGATATCTACTCTTATTATCATAACATTTTTTCCTGACCTCGACAACCTTTAAATTCTATTTTATTCTCACCTGAAAATGCAACCATTGTTGTATCTGCTGGGTTGTCCCAACTCACTAGTGTGTTGCATTTTCTACCATAAAGTGCCTCAAATGGGCTCATCTTTAGAGATGCTCGATACCCATTGTTATAAGTAAAATCCACCAAATGCAAATAATCCTCTCATTTTGATGGTTTATCCATCACATACATCCACAACATATCTTTGATCACTTGGTTCACCCTCTATGTCTTCCCATCTAACTCTGGATGGTAGGTTGTGCTAAAGTTCAGATTGGTCCCAAATCCTTTGAATGATCATTTCCAAAAATTTGATGTAAATTTTGGATCTCTTTTAGACACAATTGTCTAGGGTATACCATGTAGTCGAGCAATTTCTCTCATATAAATATCAACAATGTTGGTTGCCTTGTGAGTGAGTTTTACTGGAATAAAGTGGGCAACTTTAGTAATCTTATCCACCACCACCATGATGGAATCATGTTGCTTGGTTGTTCTGGGAAGCTTGGTGATGAAATCCATTGTTACAACTTCCCATTTGTACTCAGGAATGGGTAATGGATGTAGTAGATCAGCTGGGTGTTTGTGCCCAACCTTGACCTTTTGACATTCCAAACACTTGGCAATAAAATCAACAACCTCTTTCTTCATATCTGGTGGATAATATTGGCTCTTGACAACTTTAATAATCTTCTGGTAACCTAGGTGTCCAACACAAGGAACATTATACATTTCTTTTTTTCAATTCCTAAGAATTTGGCACATAAAGTATGCCTCTGTACAAAAGAATTTCATCCTCTTTTAACTCAAAATTCTCAATTTTCTACTGCAATATACCTTGTTGTAATTTTGTCTTTATTTCCATGTACTGTAGATCTAATTTTGTAGCCTCTAAAATTATGTCTTTCAAATATGATATGTACATGCTAATGGATGTAGCATACATCTCATGCACTCTCCTGTTGAGTGCAAAAACCACCTTTTTCTCTTTACCCCTGATATGCTTTATACCAAAGTTATATTCACTGAGGAATTCTAACCAACTGCTTTGCCTAGCATTTATAGTTGGTTGTCCAAATAAATATTTCAGACCACTAAGGTTTGTCCTTAACTCGAATCTTTTCTCCATGAGGTAGTGCCTGCACATCTTCAAAGCATGCATTATGGTTGTCGATTCCAAATCATGAGTAGCATAGTGTCTTTTATGTTCCTTTAATTTTCTTGATTTGTAGCACACCACATGTCCATTCTGACTAAGAACTCCACTAAGTCCTTCTTTACATGCATGTGTGCATACAATGAAGTCTTCATTTGGATCAACAATCCTCAATATTGGAGAACTATTCAACAAATACTTCAAGTGTTGGAAACTTTTTTCACAATCTGATGTCCACCCAAACTTCACACCCTTCTTTTGCAAGGAAGTGATTGGGTGTGTAATCTTTGAAAATCTTTCAATAAATATTTTGTAGTAACCTGCAAGTCCCATGAATGATCTCACCTCATAGACAATCCTTGGTGTTGGCCACCCTTCAATGGCTTCTATCTTCTCTGGGTCCACTGGTATACCTTTCTCTGAAATAATATGTCCCAAGTAATGTATCTGCCTCTGATAGAATGAATACTTGCTCAACTTTGCAAATAGATGATGTTCTCTTAATACTTGTAGCACGATACTCAAGTGTTGCTCATGTTCTTCTTCAAATTTTGAGTAAATAAGTATGTCATCTAAAAATACAATGACAAACTTATCCAAGTATTCTCTGAAAATGCCATTCATTAAACACATGAAGATAGTCGATGCATTTGATAACCCAAATGGCACCATTGTGAACTCATAATGGTTAGACCTTGTTCTAAAGGTTGTCTTGCTAATGTCTTCTTCCTTAATTCTTACATGGTGATAACCTGACTTGAGATCAGTCTTAGAGAATACTTTAGCATCTTTCAATTGATCAAAGAGATCATCTATCCTTGGAAAAGGATACTTGTTCTTCACAGTTACCTCATTCAATTGCTTGAAGTCAATGCAAATATGCAAGGTTCCATCATTTTTCTTCACAAATAATAATGTGGCACCCCAAGGTGACACACTTGGGCATATATACGCCTTCTTATAAGTTCCTCCAGCTGCATTTTAAACTCCTTCAATTCTTGTGTACTCATCCTATAAGCAGTCTTGGATATTGGGGCTACTCCAGGCATCAAATTTATGGAGAAATCAATATCTCTCTTGGGTGGCAGCCCCAATATTTGTTTAAATACATCTTCAAACTCTTTTAGGACTACATAATATTCGATACTTGGTACTTTATCCTTAGATGCCTCCTCCATATGTGTTGCAAATACTTGACATCCTTTCCTGAACTTTTTCTTCAGCTGTAAGGAGGAAACGTCTTTGATGGTTACTACAATTGAAATACTCTAAAATGTCCTTCAGTTCCCTTCTTCAACCAAGTAGGTAAAAGCCTTATTATAACAGTCTAAAACAACATGATGTTATTCCAACCAATCCATACTGATCAGGCAGTCGTATGAGCCCAAAGTCATGATATTTAAATCTTCCCTTGTGCTTAACCCATTCATGTCTATTGGACATGCCTTAACCATCTCATTAATCTTCCTTTTAGCTCTTGTAGCTAGCTACACCAACCAAGGTTTACCAAGCTTACTTCTTAGCAATTGAAATCTTTCCACCATCTTAGGATCTAGATAACTATGGCTAGATACTGAATCAATTAAAATATCAATGGGTTGGTTGTTGATCTTACCTTCTACTTCAATCATATGTGACTGAAACTTAGCTTACTTGTTATCCATAACTGCGTAGATCTTAGGTACATTTCTGCTTATATCCTCCATTATCTCAGCTTGTTGTACATTGTGAACAAACCTCACTTTTTCACCTTTGTGAGTGCAATCTTTGTACATATCATCTCCCCCGCAACCACAACATTGAATAGGTGGTTTATGTGGTATTTTCCCCATTGTCTCAGCCATCGTGGGTTCCTTAGGAGTCGGTTTTCCTTGATAATTATTTCAAAAGAACGGTGGTTTTGTCCCCCGCCTCTTCTATTCCATCTTGCTCTTCTTCTTGTCTTCCAATTCCTTTTGGAAAGTTGGTCTTCCTCTATGTTGATCATAAAGGCATTTAGCTCTCCTTATGGTTTCTTCTAGTGTCTTTGGATCATCATAATGTATCTTATCACTAATAAATGATGGCAGCCCACTCAGGTACCTATGAATCTTAACGTGTTCTTCCTTGATGAAAGAAACATATTTTAGCACCTCTAAGAACCTTCTTTCATACTCATCTATGGTCATACTCCCAAGATTGAGTTCAAATAACTCCTTCATTTTCTTATCATAGTATCGTTTGGTTAAGTACTTCTTTTGAAAATACCTTTTGAATTTTCTCCAAGTAACCTTTTTCTCATCAATGTGTTGCACTTGCACAAACTGATCCCACCACATTGATGCTTTTCCTTTGAGTTGATATAAGGAAATTCTTCCTCCTACCTGTGAAGAGTAATTATGCAACTAAAAATACTTTCTCATGCCCAACAACCAAGTCTCAACATCCTCATTCTTCTTGTGTTCCCCATCAAATGTAGGTGGTTTGATTTTATTCATTTCTTCATGTAGCTCATCCACTCCAAACTTCTTCTTATGCTTCCTGACAAGGGATGGACTTGAACTACTGTGTGTTCTCCTAGTTGAATGCATTGGGGAGTGATGGTGATGCATACCAACAATTATGGTTCTTCTCCTCTTATCATGAGACCAAAGACTCCCTCATTTCCTTGACTTGATCTCCTTATCCATCTTCTTCTTTATTCTGTCCAAGCTCTACATTAAATTGATGTTAAATCCTTCTTGCTTCTCCTTGGCTTTCATAAGCTTCTCATTATCAACTTTATAACTTTGGACATCCTTTTGCAAACTTTTAATGGTCTCCACCAAGTTCATGCTCTCTTCCTTTTCGTCTTCTCCAGACCCATTGGATTATGTTACTGTAGCATCCACGCCCATACCAAATATTATGTCTTCATCTTCATAATTGTAAGTTCATTGGGCATCATTTGTGTCTTGATTTACTAATCTTCCTGTTGAATTCTTCTTATGACAAATTATGTTCTTGGTTACGCAAAATGTGTATGCAACAGAATTTGTAAAGCTACAAGAATTTAACAAATCCATCATTTTATACAACATTTTGTTCTTTAGAATTTTATTAGAAACAATTTATTTCTGATTTCTTGTGAATTCTTAATATATATATATATATATTCTTGAGTGAATACATGGACTCTGTTGTCCATGAATCCGCTTGACTAATTCTCGTGTCCCCCCCTTCAAAATCTTTGAGCAGGAAGACTATTAATGGCATTACAAGGAAGATAATTTTGTTAGCTCAAGCATCCTAACTTCGATGATCAACCATTGTCTGATTATCTTCGAATTAGATCTTGACCATTAAAATATTTCACCGTAGGTCTAAGGTCTTCATTTCTTCCCTTCAAACTTCCGCGGCCTCCAAAATACACTCTCGCATTCTGCCATCCTTAACTTTCTCTCACACTTAGAAGCTTTTCTTATTTCATTCATGTTATAACTTCCTCCTCCTTCAAAAGGCATGGTGGTGTTACACCATATCCATTATATACCTATACTTAGTCATTTTCTCTAAGATCTCATCGCAGGTTTGTGGTCATTTTCTTATTATTTTGTAACGTCCTCGTCGTTACGACACAAAGCGACGTACAACATGAATTTTTTTTTTCTTTTAATGTTGCGTTAGGAAATTAAAACATCCTAAAAATTAGAAACATCGTCGACACATCAATCACATATATTAACGAAACAGTAATGATCCTTCACAAACACATAGTAGACCATAATAAATCCAAGGCGCAAGAAATGTCATTTATTTTCAAGGCGTAAGGCCCCGTCACAAAATGCAGTCTTCCGGCATAATGAAATTTTGTTGAGCACTAGAGACAGATATCTAAGACCTTCATTTATTACATAAAAATCCATTGTGCAAGAAGTCTAACATTCTAAACTATCATTTATGACATAAGAACCATTGTGTAAGCAGTCTAAGTACTCGATCTATAAGCAACACATCATTCTAAGGTCGCAAGTATGAACCACTTTATCAGTCATTACTCTATAATTAATCCTTGCGCGAGGATAAAATAATTACAAAACCAACCACATATTGCATTAATCATGCACAATTTAATCAACTTTAATTTAAATTCAGATCGCAAGATCAACATCTCTTTAATGCAAGAAGCAAGGTAAACATCGAATTTTAACTACACGGCACAAGAAATCCAACACCTATTCATCCATAATCCAATTGTGCAAAAATCCCAACATCTAAAAACCATCATTTAATACATATAATTTAGTGCGCGCAAAGAGTCTAAACTCATCGAGTCCTATATCCCGTTATGGAATTGTGTGTGGGACTTCTAATCATCGGTCAACTAACACAATTCATTATTCTAGTCAACCAATGGTTGTTCCAATTACTTCATTATCACTATGTTGTGTGGTTCCAAACCCTGTCACTACTTAAGTTGGCATGATATCTTATCTTATATATAAAGAGATAGAGAGAAGTATTTACATTTTAAATTCATTGACTAAAACATATTCAACTAATGAAAATATGTAATGAACTTTAACATGACAACTTAGCCATATGCACAATTTTACTACTTCCTTTAATTTATTACTTTCTGTGATAATTGACTCGACAACAAGCATTAATCAATCTAAGAAATTCACTATCTAAGACTAAAATGCCTTAATAGGTTGTGAAGAGCACAAGGTTTAGAGAGAAAGCACATAAAAATTAAACCCCATGACCCAACTAAAAACTTTCAATAGAGTTGTAAGTTAATAGGGAATTATCTACTATCACTTTTAACCCAACTCTTTGTGAAGCAAAAATCCTTCATTACAATCAAGAAACAACTTATTATTATTATTATATTCAAATTTAAATCTAAAGACTTAAGACATCACTTAATTAAACATATAAATGTTGTACCCTGTAACAATTCCAGAATAAGGCCTTGAAGAGACTAAACCTTTTCTTCAATTGCGGAGCCGAAGCTCCCATCAAAGGGATACTACCTTTCTACCCTTTAAAAGCTTCACTCACCAACAACTCTAAGTAAAATTTTAGAGTACGATTTAATTAGGTGGGAAAAGGGATCAAAGCAATGACCACTGACATGGATTATCCTTGGTATTGAAAGCCTTGCAAGTGACAAATATCCAAAACATAACATACTAATTTTAAACACCAAGGATTTCATAAGCAAGAAGAAAAAAAAACTTAAAGAATACTTGGGTGGAAGCCCGTTTCATTAAGGAAATGCTAAGGTAACAACCAAAGGTTGTTACTTATTTTAAAAATGACCGCTTCAACAACCGTCAAGGTCATCCTGGGCGCAACTGTCAACGTAAAACAAAATCCTAATATTTTCTTCTTAGTGATGATCACATGAAACTGGTGAAGGTTTCTTCACCGAAAATTAACCTTTACACAGACCACTAGTCCTGTGGAAGAGTGAGGAAGGAGGGTTCTGGGAGATGACTCAAGTTCAAGAGTCGGTGCTAAAAGGTTGAAAATCGTGGTCTCTTGAGGGCGTAAGGAATTAATCCCAAGTAAACCATCACAAATATTCTATGGAGAACAATGCTCGGCCAACTAAATCGTGAAGGAAAAAAAATAAAGGTTGTCGGGACGATGAGAAGGTTGTTCGATGCCCAACGAAAATTATACTAGAACAAATCCGTCAGAAGGTGGGAAAGATTCACATTCTCACGAAATCACAGGTTATATCTCATGTCAAGATTTAAGGGAGTATCCAGAGACTGGGAAAAGGCGGGTCAGTAATGTAACACCCGAACTGCTAGTTGTGTTAGTTAAAGAAAGGTCAGCCAACGAATACAAGCGAAGTGGGAAGCGCACCAATCTATGGCTCATGGGAGACCAGAGCTAACGTGTCCATGCTAGGAACTCAACGCCAAGCCCATGCGCAGGAGGGAAGGGCCCGAGCTAAGTCCCTGGACCTCGATTTTACCAGGTGTTTACAGAGTTCTAGTTGAGGCATTGACAACACTACAAAAGCACAGGTATCTAGTCCAATCATTCGCCTCACTACTCCCATTGATCTAAATCTAAGAAAAAACTCTAGGGGTTGCCTGCACAACACATAGAGGCATTGGAATCTACAAAGTGGGGTTTTTCGCGGGTGCTTAAACCAGAGACAACATCCATCTAAGCCGCGAGCACTGAAAATTCCCAAATTCGTCGCGTAGTGGATCCATTAGAGGGCTCTGCCTGACAGCGTTAACTCGCCCAAGATCGGTGAATCAGGAGTACTGATACAAGCTGTTGCTAACTACCCTCACAGATTCAAATAATAAGTCGCAGGAAGGCCAACTATAGGCGTTAGAAAAGGGGCTCATCCCGAAATAAAAATTTTAACGTTTTAATGCAATTTCACTATGGCAACGAAAAGAATTTGGTGCTAAGGATAAAATGAAACCGCTATCAGAAATCCTCCTACTGATATGTCAAGGGATGCTACATTGAACGCACATAGCAGTCAACTTGGATGCGCCAATAAATTCAACAAGAATCTGGACCATATGTCTGAACAAAACACTACAATGGCCACATGCCTAAATCTAAATTCTAGATCAGCATGAGGGATAGATAACCAGAAATTCCAAATAAAAAAAATTATTTTTGTTTTTACTTTTTATAGAAAAGACAACTAGTTTGGAAATCCACCTTCTAGATTCACTACCAACAAGGAACATTTCCATTGATTTTGAATTACAAGAAGTCTTGGCAAAATTCTTCAAGCTACATACATAATTAAATCTTAATCAAATTACCAACTCGGGGATAGAATTACTGTAACCGGCGAGGACAAGGTGAAGATGTTCTCCCCCAATTGCGCTTTGTCCAGCTCCAGCTTGCTCACCGCTGAGACCTCACAGGTACCTCCCATCCAACTCTAGGGGTACTCTTCTTCCCCCTTATCCCCCGAGCCGCAAAGGGGCCATGCACACAAATCCATAGAATAATATAGCACCTATCTCGCCTCGTAAGGTCGAGCTACCAATCTCTATTCGAGTTGGGTATCCCAACTCCCACAAGAAAAATCAGTCAAGAAAAATCTGGCAGCATAACCTTACGCCTACCAATCGTGATCCATACCCCTTCTCTGCCATTTCTTTTATAGATTTATCTTTGTGACCAGTTGGCAAAATGCACATTAATATCCTTTTGTTAAATTTTTATTAGGAATATTCTCCCTCGTACACTTGTCACCTAATCCCTTAGTTGCATCAAAAATTCATTTAATTAATTAAATTAAATTTCCAATTTCCCTCACCCACCTAAAAGCGTTCCTAAAAACGCTCTTCGATGTCACTTTATTCCCTCACAGTCCCTTAATGACTGACTCATTTCTTAAATCTTAGTTGAATTCGTTTTAGGAAGGTTCTCTAGACTAGATTCCCTTCTATGTTCCACATTCCTTTTCTATTTAAGTTTCCCCTTTTTGGTCCAAGTTTTGCACATAGCCAACAATTAATTTTTTTTGGATAATTCTTTCTCGTTTAATGTTTAAATTTGATTTTTCATCATCCCCCCTTTTATTAATTGATTAATTAGTTTTCATCCTTAAACCCCAATTAGACCTATGCTCTAATTTCAACTAGGCTTAGCAAAATTGTTTTTTTTAAGGGAAATTTTATAATTATTAGACTTTACTCATGCAACATTTATTTTAAGGTTGACCAAGTCAAAATGAGATATTGTTTTCTAGGTACTTTGGTTCATTGACTCACCAATGTTAAAAACTGCGACGTTCCCTTCAAGATGCACTACGTGCTACAAGGGTGCCACTCGCCTTCATTCATGTTCATTTATGCGACGTGCCCTTCAAGACGCACTACATGCTCCAAGGGTGACACTTGCCTTTTGACTAATTTTGGTAGACGTCTAAACCTTGGAGTCAATACTCCGTCAGGCGACCTTGTGGGATACTAGGGCCTCTAAGAAATAAGGACCCTGCCTTATTGCGCGCCCCTTAGAATCTTTGTGAGCAACTGTCTCAGTCTGCCCTCACGGCATCGTGGATCTATCGAACTAGGTAATCGTTAACCTATAGTTCGAGCCATGACGGGACTGCTAGTAAGTTGTGGCAGGTTTGTTGCCACACCGCTCCCTCAATATCTCTGCTTTTCATGTGTGATCCCTTTAATCCTAATGTGAGTCTGATTAGCAAGCACTCGTCAGCCTGCATCCATCAACGAAACATGTTAACGATCCATAAACAACATCATAATATACACAGTCATATGTCACATATGCAATAACGGAAATACTCAAACCATATACATTCCACTCCCTGACTCGATCTGGAGTCCAAGGAGGTCCATCGATGCCATCATCATCCTCAATATGTCTAGAGTCCTGAACACTTAGGAGAAACCAGTTAATAGCACCTATCTATACATAAATAACATAACATAACATCATAATCCACAATCTCATCATCATGATCCATAAGCGAAGAAGATAATCATATAATGAACCGGATGACTTGCACGCAAGTGTCCTCAAGGAATAAGTCACATCAGGTGCACGCAAGAGTGGGATGTTATATACACTGCCTCTTTTTTTAAACTTCATCCTGAAGTTTCACAGTTTACAAGTCCAACATTATAAAGGATGTGACAATATCTAAAGGTCTAGCTATCAAACAAAAATAGAAACTGTTGATGCATATCATATGCGTAGGATCAATGACATAATGTCACAACAAATACAAGAAAAACATCAGGCAATGCCTCAAGAATGAGGCACGGCTAGCCGATAGGCTTACTTCATAATTATGGTAGACGCAATGCGCATCGACAAACCCTTCTTTCGATCCTACGCTTCCTCCATCCCTTTTTTGTATCGTTTGTATTTTTTCTTACAATTCTTGGATCGCTTTTGGTCCTACCAGGACCCTATCCTCAAGTCAATCCCAACTCAAAGGCGTCTAACACCATCGCCCATAAAGAAACTAAAATGGTGCCATCATAATGGTGATTTGATAGTTGTTGTTGTATGCCAACTCTACCAGTGGCAAGATCTCCTCCCAACTCTTTTGTTGTTCCATCACATACATACGTAACACATCTTTCAAGGCTTGGTTTGTTCATTTTGTCTACCCATCTGTCTTCGAGTGATATGCGGTACTAAAGTTGATTTAGGTTCCCAAGGCCTCTTGGAAACTAGTCCAACATTGTCCTGTAAACACTGATCCTCGATCGGATATGATCCTCTTAGGCACGCCATGCAACCTCACAATCTCGCTGATATAAACTCTAGCTATACTTGGCACCTGATGCATCACACGCACCGAAATAAAATGTGCAATACTCGTCAGAGTGTCAACTATCACGAAAATCGAGTTGTACCTCCTTGCCATCAACAAAAATCCCACAATGAAGTTCATCGAAATGACCTCCCATTTCGATTCTAGAATATCATGTGGTTGTAGTAATCCGGTCGGATGTCTATGTTCAGCCTTTACTTGCTGACATTCCAGACACCTTGCCCAAGTAGTTAACTATATTTGCCCTCATCCCTACCAGAAGAATGAGGGATTAAGGTTTGCCCTCATCTTCATGACTCCTACATGATTCATGTTCACTGCTCTATGGGCTTCATTTAAGATCAAACTTCTCAACTCGTCATAAGGCAATACGTAAATCAGGTTATTATATCTCATTAATCCATCGTTGTCCACAGTAAATCCCTCAAACTTTGGTACCATCATGGTGTGTTATCCAATAGATTCCTTAACCTCTTTATACTAGTCATCGTCATGTTGGATAGTTAGAATCTTTTCATGAAGATTCGTCTGATGAGGTACCATCAAAAGTATGCGTGGTCTCTAAGCCAATGCATAAACAACTTTTTTCATTTTTCCTTTTACGTAGGTAATCTCAAAATCATACTTGCTAAGCAATTCTAACCAACGCCTTTGTCACGCATTCAAGTTAATTTGCATAAAAATATGTTGCAAACCATAGTGGTCCATTTTTAGGTCGAATTTCCACCCAAACAGGTAGTGTCCCCACACTCTCAGGGCATACACAATGGCCAATAACTGCAAATCACGTGTCGCGTAGTTCTCCTCAAGTTTTTTTAACCTTCTCGAGATGTAAGCAATCACTCGACCATCTTCCTTCAATACTCTACCTAAGCCTTCTTTGGATGCATTTGTGCATACCAAGAAGTCCTCATCCATGTCAGGGACTTTTAGTATCGGTGTTGTCATAATCGGTCCATACAAACTTCTTGTTTTTCTTCTGCAACTCTATAATCGAATTTTCTATCTTTGAAAAACCTTCAACGAACAGTCAATAATATCTCGCTAAACCCATGAAGCCATGTATTTCTGGGACGTTCGACGCAGACCACTCCACAATAGCCTCCACCTTCACTGGATCCACAACGATTTCCTTCATCGGGTATCACATGCCCTAAATAATGAATCCTTGATTGATAGAAAGAGCATTTTGACAGTTTCACAAACAAATTGTTCTCTTGTAGACACTATAGTACCAAGCGCAAATGTTTTTCATGTTCTTCCATCGTTCAAGAATATATCAAACTATCATCAATAAATACTTGAAAGAACTTGTCCAAGTGTTCGCGGAACACCCCATTCATCAAGTTCATGAATACCCCTGGGGCGTTAGTCAGTCCAAAAGGTAAAATGGTAAACTCGTAATGTCCAAACCTCATCTTGAATGCAGTATTAGGAATGCCTTCCTCTTTGATCTGTAACTGGTGATACCCTGATCTCAAGTCAGTCTTTGAAAACATCGTTGCGCCCTTCATCTGATCAAACAGATCGTCCATTCTTGGCAACGGAAACTGGTTCTTGATCGTTGCCTTGTTCAATTGATGGTAGTCAATGCAGAGTCTCCATGACCCATCCTTCTTCCGTGTGAAAATAACAGGCGCACCCCACGGTGACACACTTAGACGTATAAGTCCTAGATCCAACAACTCCTTCAGTTGCATTTTCAACTCCTGTAACTTAGGGGTCGACATCCGATAAGGCGTTCTTGCTATCAGATCAGTATTAGGTTTTAGGTCGATGGTAAATTCCAATTCCCTCTCAAGCGACAACCCTGGTAACTCCTCTGGGAAGATGTCGACAAATTCTCGTACTATCAGAAGGTTTTATAGTCCTTCTGCCACGCCCTTTTCGTTCAACGCAAGGATCGCATATAGCTTGCATCCCTTGCGCATGCTCTTTTGAAACTGTGGGGAAGATATGAACCTTAGGGAAAATCCCTGGTTCCTTCCTACAATCACACATCTATGTCACTCATCATCGACCAAACTCAACCATTTCGTCATACAGTTGAGTATCGCCTCATGCGATTCCAACCAGTCCATATCAATCACGACGTCATAAGATCCTTAGATTGTGACATACGGGTTGGCATTTGTGACAAAATATCCCAGGTTAAGGCTACAGCCTGTAACCTTTCCTCCAATCTTTTGTTTGGCTCCCTAAGCCATTTCTACATAGCTAAACTCATCCAGTTCGACTGCCTTTACCTTAATTCTTTCAGCGCGGTCTAGAATAAAGCTCCTTAAGCACCGGGATCTAACAAATTCTAAAGTTTGGTTGTCGATGGTACCTAACGCCTCGAGCACAATGGTATAGCGCTCGGACTGGAGGTTATTCACCATGATCATGAATCCTAGGGGCCTTGCCCATCTCCACCATAGTAGTGTGTCCTGTTGACCCGGTCGCTCTGGCCCTTTCAACCGGACAGTCTTGCTGGTATGGTGGCTCTCCACATGACCATCTGCCACCTCCAGTCCAGTACTCCTAGCCCCAAAATAGAAGTTCTTGGCTGATCCAAATGGATATCGGTGGCCACCCACCTTTTCAACTAGCTCAAAACAGTTTTCTGACAATTTTGGTAATTTACTATTTTTAGCAGTTTTCACTTCCAAAGCCGTTTTGAGGCCCTAAACAATGTTTTTTTGAGAAAATGGGTTTGCAATATTGAATTTCCATTAATATTGTACCTAAAATGAATTTCCTTGATGATACCCTTCCAATGGGCTATCATATGCCTAAAACGAAGATCATATGCAAAAGTTACGACCCCAAGAAGTTGATGTACTAACTTACCCAAACGAGGCCCACATGACTTTTGGCCCTTCATCTCCCAGGGTTAGGTTTTTGGATGTCTAGGGTTTTTGACATTCCTGCTTAATGTAAAAAGGCCTCCAGAGCCTCATTGTAATCATCTTCTTGCGAATGAGCGTAGCCGTCACATCTCTTCTCAGAGATAAGTTGCCACCATTCCAACAAGCTTGTTTACGCTGCATTTTACAGTTTTAAGCTTATTTCATTATTGAATAGAAAACCAGTTTTACTGTATCTCTTCTACTTTGTGTTAAGCACCTGTTAATAATCTGTATTCATTTCGTTCTGCTCATAAAATTTGGACCAATGGTATCAAAGCGATCTACTCCTTGTCATCTTAATGCATGTCCCCAACGAGGTCGAAGTACAAAGAGTTGGGTCTCGAGCTTGTTTCTCTTGAGGACAAAAGATCTCACACACCCAAGCGACCTATCAATGCAGGAGAAAAGAAATATGACGAGATAGGAGATCCTTTCAAACTGTTGATTGAGGAATCCCTCACGCAACAGAGGAACGAGATGATGGATAGTTTCACGCAAATCCTTTGGCGGCTACCAACAGGCGACGCATCTTCTTCAAAAGGAAGCGTTGCCCCCTTCAAGGTACAAATAAACTTAGATATTCCTATATTTGAAGGTCAGATAGACGCAGATGTCATAGAAAAGTGGTTGAATCTACTAGAAGGGTATTTTTTTGTCCATAACTTTTTGAATAGAGAAAATATTACTTTTGAGCTCCTCAAAGCCATTCCCCATGTCAAAGATTGGTGGGAAACTTTCTGTGAGCAAAAGGAAATAGAGGAACCCTCATTATTTACAGTCACGACCACCTGAGAATCCTTCAGGGATGCTATTAAGGAACAATACTACCCTGTCGAAAGTTATGCCGATCTGTATACCAAATGGACCACATTGCGGCAAGAAAGAGACCAAGCAATGCCAGATTTCACAAATATCTTCCATACCTTGCACACCAAGCTGGGTATCAAAGATTCAGAGCGACATTTGGTGCTCAAGTATCGCGGTGCTCTGCATAGATATATCCAGACTGAAATGGAATTTCTGGACATCTCATCCTTGGGCATGGCCTACCGATATGCCGTCAAAATCGAGCATAAGCTCAAACAAAAGACGCGACAATTTGGGCTTGGGAACCCCACACGAAAAAATCCAGGAAAGGGAATCCCCAGCCCACAAAACAAAGGACATAGAAAAGATGGACAGTATCATAACAACCAGTCCAAGCTGCAAGCAAAGGAGGACACTGGAAAGACAAATAAAGATACCAGGAAGTCGTCCGACTTTCATAAGAGCCCTTGGCATAACACTGCTGACTACCGCTCAAAGTAGTCATTGGTGGATGAAGTGAAAGCCTCTCAATCAGATGTGGATTCTAACTCTGAGCCAGAACCAGAAAGGGGAAGATGGATCATCAACGCGGAACCTAGTACCACCGTTGCTACCACCAAGCTCCATCCTGGTGAACCAGACGAGCCAGAAGAAGGAGAGTGCCTCTTCCATTCAAAGATGTGGGTAAAAGGCACCCCGTTGCACTTCATCGTTGATAGTAGTAGCTAGAAGAACCTCATATTAGCAAAGGTCGTCAAGCGGCTCACTTTGCCAACAACGCCGCACCCACAACCCTACACCATTGGATGGCTCCGCCAAGGAAGCGATCTCTGTGTCAGCCAACAGTGTCGACTGTCGTACGGCATCAAGCCCTTCAAAGATGAGGTATTGTGTAATGTTGCTCCTCTCGAAGTTTGTGATGTTCTTTTGGGCCAACCTTATTTATGGAAACATCATGTTGTATATGAGTCTAGGCCTCATAGTGTTATTATTACTTTGAACGGGAAATTGTATAGGATACCTGAGGCAGTCCCACTTAGTGTTATTTCCTTGATCTCTGCTAAGCAATGCAGGAAGGTCATCTCTCAGACGCGGAAGTTTGTCTTCTTCGTGATTCTCTCTCAGAATAAGCAAAAGATCACCTTGCGGGAGCCCAATTGTGTTGGTTTAGAAGAAATATAGAACATGGCGACTATGCATTGATTACCAGGCTCTAAATAAAATCACAGTCAGAAACCAGTACTCGATTCCCTAAATCGACGACCTCCTTGATCAACTCAAGGGGGGCAAATACTTCAGTAAGATTGATCTGAAGTCTGGCTACCACCAGGTCCCGATACAATAGAAAGATGTATGGAAGACCACCTTCAAGTCAAAGGAAGGCCTTTTTGAATGGTTGGTCATGTCCTTTGGTTTGACAAATGCTCCAGCCACTTTCATGAGGATGATGGACAAAATCCTGCAACCATTCACCAATACTTTTGTAGTGGTGTATCTGGATGAAATTCTCATTTACAGCAAGACTTGGGTCGAACACTTGCAGCATATTTAGCAGGTTCTACACACCCGGTGGCAGCACAAACTATATGCCAACTTGGAAAAATTCTCCTTCGACATGGACAGGGTCCATTACCTGGGCTACATCATTGATCAGCATCGCGTACATGTGGATCTAGACAAGATCCAAGTCATCTGTGATTGGCCAGCCCCAACCACACTCACTGAGCTTCAGAGCTTCTTGGGCCTTGTCAATTTCTATCGTAGGTTCGTGTTGGTATTCTCCCATATTGCATGGGCCCTCGACCAAATAAACAGGGGTGGTGGTAAGGTGAAATTTGCGTGGGGCCAGTCCCAACAACAAGCGTACGATGATTTGAAGCAACGCTTATGCTTAACCCCAATACTTTCACTACCAGACTTGCAACAACCCTTTGAGATCGAGACAGATGCTTCAGACTATGTTGTGGGCGTCGTTCTCACTCAGCATGGCCACCCCGTTGCCTATCATAGTGAGACACTATCATATGTTGTCTGTAGGTACCCTACTTACGACAAATAAATGTACTACATTGTGCAAGCCTACCGCCAGTGGAGACATTACATTCTTGGGAAGGAGACAGTCATCCACACTGATCATAAGCCACTGTAGTTCATGCAGACACAGGTAAAATTGCAGAATGACCGCCATCAAAAGTGGTCCACATAATTGCAGCAATTCCACCTCAACATCAAGTATAAAATAGGAAGCACCAATCACGTCCTCGATTGCCTCAACAGACCGCCAGTCGTGGCACTCACCACGGTTCTAGACTCTTGTGGCCATGAGAGCTCTGGATGGCCCCAAATCTATGAGACAGACCCAGACTTCGCCACCACCTACCAAATCTTGGGTGCAAATACAATTGTCGATAATTTCCATCTTCAGGATGGGTTGTTGTGTCGTCTGGGCCATATCTGTGTTCCATCAAGTTAGCGATCGAAGATGATCTGGGAAGCCCACTGCAGTCGGGTGGCAAGACACTTCGTCATCGAAAAGACAGTGGCGATGCTATAGAAACATTTCTACTGGCCGAATCTTTGACAGGAGGTCAGCAAGTATATCAGGTCCTGCTATAATATCCCTTTCCAAATAAGAGCTCCAGAAGAGGAGGCTTAATGGTGTAAACCACCCCGTTAGACTATAGCTAGGGCCAAAGAGGGGTAAACAGGGTTACTAGAGGTCACTCCAGTCACAGGTGTTATATTCGGAAAGTGACATTGAGCTAACAAGGGTTAAAAGCTCTTTTAAGTCATTATGAGCTAAAAATAGAAGTCAACAATGAATTAGGGTTTCAACAGTGATTTAGGGTTTTAGCATGATTTAGGGTTTTGAAAATCACGAATTAGGGTTTCAACATGATTTAGGGTTTTGAAAAGCTATAAAGGAAGGGTCAACGACCTAATTCATCATTATGTAGATTATGACTTGTCATTGAGGAGAAGAGGCGCATCTCAGGAGAGATAGTTCACTGTATTCTAGGAGGAAGACACCAGTTGGCTGATTTCGGTGTTGAAAGACACACCCTAGTCACCGGGAAGATCATCCAGGTCTTCCATCATTCTTCATTGATTCCGCAGTGCTCCCATATTCTGGGTATTATCTTTTAGTTGCTTATTTGTATTTCGGCTAAGATCCTTTTGTCTTTTGATCTAGCCGAGTGTTGTTATTTTATTCAACCGCAGTTGCTTATTTATATTTTGACTAAGATCCTTTGTATGTTGATCTAGTCGATTATTGTCAGTTATTCAGCCGCATTCGACCATTTTGTAATCCACAGAGATATCATAATACAAACTTGCAGTCCTTTGTCGCGTTTATTATTTGTATGATCATTTATATGTTGTAAAGCTTTGATCCTACACACACATTAGCAGCGTTTCCCAGACTAGCCAAGTCAGGAACATTACAGTGGTATCAGAGCTTTACTCCTACCAGCCTATGACTAAAGACAATGAGTGCAGCAGAAGACCCTAAGGGTCGTGTACATGTAGGTGACGAATATGTCACTTACAACAGGCATCAGGAAAGAAGGCATAGGCTTGATTTTCCCCCTTTTCCTCTTAGCTCAAAGGAAGAGGAAGAGGCACGCAGAGAAGTAGAGAGAAGGACAGAGTGTGAGGCTAAGTGTGAGGCAGAGAGGATGCTAGGAGATAGATATGAGTGACCAGAGGGCAGTGGCAAGCCCCCGTAAATCCAAAGGCAGCTTTCATGTAGGTTATCAATGGTATGTTAGCTAGTCAATGGACCATGTCTCAGTTTTTGGCACAGGTGGTTGATAGATTGGCTAGAGTGGGCACCCCAGATACACAAGTCCCACATGTAGCACAGGCGATTCTCAAATTGTTGAAAGAGAACCTGTAGATGGCGCAAAACCGACAGAAGATAAGTGCGGACAGGCACAGGATAGAGCGCATCTTTGAGGTTGGAGATTTGGTTTTCTTGCGACTCCAACCCTACAGACAATCATCTCTGAAGAAGAGTGGAGCCGAGAAGCTCAAGCCTAGATTTTATGGTCCTTACAGGATCATGCGCTGAGTAGGCGAGGTTGCTTACGAGCTAGAGCTTCCAAAGGGGAGCAAGATTCATAACGTGTTCCATGTGTCTTGCCTCAAAAAGGCAGTGGGACAATTCATTAACAAATCAGAGGAGCTTCCCCCGTTGGATGAGGAGGGACAGTTGGAGTTAGTTCCGGAGGAGGTTTTGGAGTTCTGGGAGCAGAAACTAAGGAGTAGGGTCATCAGAGAGTGTTTGATCAGATGGAGAGGGCTTCCAGTAGAGGACGCTACTTGGGAGAGCAAGCAGGTGTTGCAGCACCCTGGACTGGTATTGCTTGAGGACAAGCAATTTCAGGAAGGGAGGATTGTAATGTCCCTTTCCAAATAGGAGCTCCAAAAGAGGAGGCTTAATGGTCTAAACCACCCCGTTAGACTATAGACAGGGCCAAAGAGGGGTAAACAGGGTTACTAGAGGTCACTCCAGTCACAGGTGTTATATTCGGAAAGTGACATTGAGCTAACAAGGGCTAAAAGCGCTTTTAATTCATTATGAGCTAAAAATAGAAGTCAACAGTGAATTAGGGTTTCAACAGTGATTTAGGGTTTCAGCATGATTTAGGGTTTTGGAAATCAACAATGAATTAGGGTTTCAGCATGATTTAAGGTTTTGGAAAGCTATAAAGGAAGGGTCAGCGACCTAATTCATCATTATGCAAATTATGACTTGTCATTGAGGAGAAGAGGTGCATCTCAAGAGAGATAGTTCAGTGTATTCTAGGAGGAAGACACCAGTTGGCTGATTTCGGTGTTGAAAGACATACCCTAGTCACCGGGAAGATCATCCAGGTCTTCCATCATTCTTCATTGATTCCGCAGTGCTCCCATATTCCGGGTATTATCTTTTAGTTGCTTATTTGTATTCTGGCTAAGATCCTTTTGTCTTTTGATCTAACCGAGTGTTGTTATTTTATTCAGCCGCAGTTGCTTATTTATATTCTAACTAAGATCCTTTGTATGTTGATCTAGTCAAGTATTGTCAGTTATTCAGCCGCATTCGGCCATTTTGTAATCCATAGAGATATCATAGTACAAACTTGCAGTCCTTTGTCACGTTTATTATTTGTATGATCATTTATATGCTATAAACCTTTGATCCTACACACACATTAGCAGCGTTTCCCAGACTAGCCAAGTCAAGAACATTACACCTGCACTGCCTGCACTATTGCCAAATCAACCACTAAGAAACAGAGCCTATGCACCCCTCTTCCTACTCCTAACAGGCCATGGGAATCCATCTCAATGGACTACATGTCGGGCCTCTCGTCCACCATGTGGGGAAATGACTGTGTTTTTGTGGTTGTTGATCGTTTTTCTAAGATGTCGATTCTGGTTGCCTGCAAGAAGAGCATCACAACAGAGGCCACTGCCAAGCTCTTCTTTGAATGAGTCTAGGTACATTTTGGAATCCCACAAACCATTGTCTCAGATTGGGACAATCAATTTCTCAACACATTCTGGTCGAGCCTCTAGTCACTGTTGGACACCAAGCTCACCAAATCCACGGCCTTCCACCCCCAAACAGATGACCAAACCAAGGTTGTAAATCGAATGATTGTGCATATCCTTCGCATGTATAATTCAAAGCACCCTCACGCATGGGATGAGAGCCTTCCCTATGTCCAACATAGTTACACTGAGCCCTGCATAGCTCAACCAGCCACAACCCCTTTCAGGCGGGGTTGGGATTCCAACTTTTGGGTCCCATAGATGTTGCACTTCCCCTTGTGGTCACCTCAACCAACTCATCTCCTACTCCAACTGAAGCTGACAAAGCCACCCGGTTCATTGAGCGGATCCAACACATCTGCCAACAGGTTTAGGATATCCTATAGAAGTCCAATGATAAGTACAAATAGAGCCATGATCAACATCGGGTGCCACATAAGTTTCAGGTGGGCGACAAAGTTTGGTTGCACTTGCAGAAAGAAAGCCTTACAGGACCCCATCGGAAGCTTTGCCCACTCTGTTATGGACCTTACACAATCACCAAGGTCATGGGGGATAATGCTTTTGAGCTCAACATTCCTCCTTTCCTTGGCCTGTACCTAGTGTTCAACGTGGATCTCCTTCACTCTTATTTCCCATCATCATTGGACACTTCAGAAGTAGCAAAATAGCTGACACCAACAGAGCTCAACCCCAACTGCATACAACAGATGTCCAATGATCAGATTGTGGACACACAGATCAAGGGCACTCGACAGCAAAGGATCCAACTTTATCGAGTCGTCAAAGCAGGGCAACTCCTGCACCAAGGTAAGTGGCTCACCCGCGGCCAAATTCAACAGAAATTTCCTCATCTGATGGGGGACCTTAACGCAATGGAGACCATTTCTTCCTAAGGAGGGAGGATTGATCCAGATGGATATCGATGGCCACCCACCTTTTCCAACTAGCTCAAAACAATTTTCTGACAATTTTGGTAATTTACTACTTTTAGCAGTTTTCACTTATGGAGTTGTTTTGAGGCCCTAAACAATGTTTTTTTGGGAAAACAAGTTTGCAATATTTAAATTCCTTTGATATTGTGCCTAAAATGAATCTCCTCGACAATACCTTTCCAACGGGCTATCATACGCCTAAAATGGAGATCGTATGCAAAAGTTACGACCTCGGGAAGTTGATGTACTAACTTACCCAAACGGGGCCCACATGACTTTTGGTGCTTCATCTCCTACGGTTAGGTTTTTGGATGTCTAGGGTTTTTGGCATTCCTTCTTATTGTAAAAATGCCTTCAGAGCCTCATTGTAATCATCTTCTTGTGAATGAGCGCATTCGTCACATCTCTTCTGAGAGATAAGCCGCCACCATTCCAGCAAGCTTGTTTTCGCTGCATTTTACAGTTTTAATCTTATTTCGTTATTGAATAGAAAACCAGTTTTACTGTATCTCTGTTATTTTGTGTTAAGCCCCTATTAATAATCTGTATTCATTTCGTTCTACTCATAAAATCCAGATCATTGGCCCACCAGCCTAAGATCCTAGCTTGTTCTGCTGATAAGCCCAAACTGCGGCTGCTAGCGATGTTGTCGCGGATGCGGTGGTCCCCTGTAGGGAGCCCTCTGCTGAGGAACCTATCATTGTGGTGTCGTGAACAAGGGTCCTAGATATGTATATTGATACCAATATGTCTTTTCTGGCTAACATCTCATCCTGCTATGCTCCAGATGTTGTCAGCCCAGACGGTCTTGTAGGAATTCTACCCGAACTCCTGCAGTCAATTCTTCCTTATCTATGAGGCCTACTGGATTGCATCATGCAATATCCGAGGCATTTATATCCTCTCCTTCGCATAGATGTTGGAGTTAAGGTCGAACATGAACTTGCTGACCTCTAGCTTCTTTGTGTTCAGATGCAGGGCATATCGAAGTAGCTCCATAAATATAGTCTCATAATCCAACACCGTCCAACCACCCTATCGTAAGGCGTTGAACTCGTAGAGATGGTACTCAATGAGTTCCTCTGACAATTACTTCTCCCAGAACTGTTCCCATGAAATGACTTCGACGACCATGTTTAACTGAGGTAGGAGCGTCTTCCACCATAGAAGAGCGTTCCCCTTTAGCTAAAGACCGTTATGCAGACCTTTGTGTTAGAGGTTGTAACCGCGAAGCGTGAAGCACAACGCCTTGTTCTCCAGCCATGCCTTGGTGGCTAAGCCGTCTGTGGCACTCGTGAACTCAAGAACCTAATATTCTACAGTTCTCCGTGAATGCTACCAGTACTGGTCGGGGCGCGTTGTGGACCCTCAGGGTACAGGCGCCTTTGCCTTATCTCCATATAGATGGTAAGTCAAGGCCTCTAACATTTCCTTGGAAGGACCTTGTCAGACCCAACTCATCCTTTACAATAATCGACTCCTGCCCAAGGACTTGTTCCTCCCCTTGGGGGTTGGACTCCTAGGGCACGGGCACTTCTGGAGGCGTCGCACCTCCTTCCCCAACATCACATTGTCAATATCTACGGCGTTCTCTGACCGTGATTACTACATGGATAGGCTAATATTTTAATTAGAGCTAAGTATTAATCAAGGGCTTAATTCAGTGGAAGGCGTGGTTATCCATAGTCGTAGGGTTGAACCCATTTTGATACCATATGTAATGTCCCTGTCGTTACGACACAAAGCGACGTACAACATGAATTTTTTTTTTCTTTTAATGTTGCGTTAGGAAATTAAAACATCATAATAATTAGCAACATCGTCGACACATCAATCACATATATTAACGAAGCAATGATGATCCTTCAGTAAACACATATTAGACCATAATAAATCCAAGGCACAAGCACTGTCATTTATTTTCGGGGGGCAAGTCCCCGTCGGAAAATGTTGTCTTCCGACATAATGAAATTTCATTGAGCGCTAGAGACAAATATCTAAGACCTTCATTTATTACATAAAATTCCATTGCGCAAGAAATCTAACGTTCTAAACTATCATTTACGACATAAGAACCATTGCGCAAGCAATCTAAGTACTCGATCTATAAGCAACACATCATTCTAAGGTCGCAAGTATGAACCACTTTATCAGTCATTACTCTATAATTAATCCTTGTGCGAGGTTAAAATAATTACATAACCAACCGCATATCGCATTAATCATGCGCAATTTAATCAACTTTAATTTAAATTTGGGGCACAAGATCAACATCTCTTTAATGTGAGGAGCAAGGTAAACATCAAATTTTAACTACGCGATGCAATAAATCCAACACCTATTTATCCATAATCCAATTGCGCAAAAAACCCAACATCTAAAAACCATCATTTAATACATATAATTTAGTGCACGCAGAGAGTCTAAACTCCTCGAGTTGTATATCTCGTTATGGAATTGCGCGCGAGCCTTCTAATCATCGGCCAACTAACACAATTTCTTATTTTATTCAACCATGTTCCAATTACTTCATGATCACTAGGTTGTGTGGTTCCAAACCTTGTGACTACTTAAATTGTCATGATATCTTATCTTATATATAAAGAGATAGAGGGAAGTATTTACATTTTAAATTCATTGACTAAAACATATTCAACTAATGAAAATATTTAATGAACTTTAACATGACAACTTAGCCATATGCGCAATTATACTACTTCCTTTAATTTATTACCTTATGTGATAGACTCAACAACAAGCATTAATCAATCTAAGAAATGCACTATCTAAGACTAAAATTCCTTAATAGGTTGTGAAGAGCCCAAGGTTTAGAGAGAACATACATAACAATTAAACCCCACGACCCAACTAAAAACTTTCAATAGAGTTGTAAGTTAGTAGGGAATTATCTACTATCACTTTTAACCCAACTCTTTGTGATGCAAAAATCGTTCATTACAATCAAGAAACAACTTATTATTATTATATTAAAATTTAAATCTAAAGACTTAAGACATCACTTAATTAAACTTATAAATGTTGTACCCTGTAACAATTCCGGAATAAGGCCTTGAAGATATTAAACCTCTTCTTCAATTGTGGAGTCGGAGCTCCTATCATAGGGATACTACCTTTCTACCCTTTAAAAGCTTCACTCACCAAGAACTCTAAGTAAAATTTTAAAGTATGATTTAATTAGGTGGGAAAAGGGATCAAAGCAATGACCACTGACGTGGATTATCCTTGGTAATAAAATCCTTACAAGTTACAAATATCCAAAACATAACAAACTGATTTTAAATTTTAAACACCAAGGCTTTCATAAGCAAGAAGAAAAAAAAACTTAAAGGAGACTTGGGTGGAAGCGCGTTTCATTAAGGAAATGATAAGGTAACAGCCAAAGGTTGCTTCTTCTTTTAAAAACAACTTCTTCAACAACTGTCAAGGTCATATTGGGCACAACTGTTAACATAAAACATAACCCTAATATTTTCTTCTGAGTGATGGTCACAGGAAACTGGCGAAGGTTTCTTCATCGAAAATTAACCTTTATGAAGACCACTAGTCCCGTGGAAGAGTGAGGAAGGAGGGTTCTGGGAGGTGACTCAAGTTCATCAGTCAGTGTTGAAAGGTTGAAAACCGTGGTCGTCTGAGGGCATAAGGAATTAATCCCACGTAAACCATCGCAAAGATTCTATGGAGAACAATGCTCGTCCAACTAAATCGTGAAGGAAAAAAAACAAAGGTTGTCGGGACGGTGAGAAGGTTGTTCGATTCCCAACGAAAATTATGCCAACAGAAATCTGTCAGAAGGTGGGAAAGATTTACTTTATCACGAAATCACAGGATATATCTCTTGTCGAGATTTAAGGGAGTATCCAGAGACTGGAAAAAGGTAGTTCAGTAATGTAACACCCGAACTGCTAATTGCGTTAGTTAAAGAAAGGTCGGCCAACAAATACAAGCAAAATGGGAAGCGCACCAATCCATGGCTCACGGGAGACCAAGGCTAACGCGTCCATGCTAGGCACTCAACGCCAAGCCCACGCGCAAGAGGGAAGGGTCCAAGTTAAGTCCCTGCACCTCGATTTTACCAAGCACTTACAGAGTTATAGCTAAGGTAGTGACAACACTACAGAGGCACGGGTATCTGGTCCAGCCATTCGCCTCACTACTCCCATCGATCTAAATCTAAGAAAAAACTATGGGGGTTGCCTGCCCAACATGCAGAGGCATTGGAATCTATGAAGGGATGTTTTTCGCGAGTGCTTAAACCAGAGACAACATCCATCTAAGCCGCGAGCACCGAAAATTCCCAAATTCGTCGCGTAGTGGATCCATCAGAGGGCTCTGCTTGACAACGTTAACTCGCCCAGGCTCGGTGAATCGAGAGTATCGATGGGAGATATCACTAACTACCCTCACATATTCAAATAATACGTCGCATGAAGGCCAACTACAGGTGTTGGAAAAGGGGCTCATCCCGAAATAAAAATTTTAACGTTTTAATGCAAGCCTACTATGGCAGCGAAAAGAATTTGGTGCTAATAATAAAACAGAACCGCTATCAGAAATCCTCCTACTGATATGTCAAGGGAGGCTACTATAAACTCACATAACATTCAACTTGGATGTGCCAACGAATTAAGCAAGAATCTAGACCATATGTCCGAACAAAACACTACAATGGCCACACGCATAATCTAAATTCTAGATCAGCAAGAGGGATAGATAACCATAAATTCCAAATAAAAAAAATTATTTTTGTTTTTAATTTTTATAGAAAAGATGACTAGTCTGGAAATCCACCTTCTAGATTCACTACCAATAAGGAATATATCCATTGATTTTGAATTACAAGAAGTTTCAACGAAATTCTTCAAGTTACATACATAATTAAATCTTAATAAAATTACCAGCTCGGAGACAAAATTACCATAACCGACGATGACGAGGCGAAGATGTTCTCCCGCAATTGTGCTCCACTCAACTCCTTTTTGCTAACCGTTGAGACCTCACCGGTACCTCCCAGCCAACGCTAGGGGTACTCTTCTTCCCCCTGAGCCCCTGAGCCGCAAAGGGGCCATGCACACAAATCCATAGAATAATCTAGCACCTATCTCACCTCGCAAGGTCGATCTATCACTCTCTATTCAAGCTGGGTATCCCAACTCCCACAAGAAAAATCAGTCAAGAAAAATCTGGCAGCATAACCTTATGCCTACCAGTCGTGATCCATACCCCTTCTCTGTCATTTCTTTTATAGATTTCTCTTTGTGACCAGTTGCCAAAGTGCACATTAAATTCTTTTTGTTAAATTTTTATTAGGAATATTCTCCCCCGTACACTTGTCACCTGATCCCTTAATTGCATCACAAATTCATTTAATTAATTAAATTAAATTTCCAATTTCCCTCACCCACCTAAAAGTGTTTCTAAAAATGCTCCTCGATGTCCCTTTATTCCCTCACATTCCCTTAATGATTGTCTCATTTCTTAAATCTTAGTTGAGTTCATTTTAGGAAGGTTCTCTAGACTAGATTCTGTTCTATGTTCCACGTTCCTTTTGTATTTAAGTTTCCCCATTTTGGTCTAAGTTCTAAATTAGCAAGTTTTGCACATAGCCAACAATTAATTTTTTTTGGATAATTATTTCTCCTTTAATTTTTAAATTTGATTTTTCTTTATTTCCCCCTTTTATTAATTGATTAATTAGTTTTACTCCTTAAACCCCAATTAGACCTATGCTCTAATTTCAACTAGGATTAGCAATTTTTTTTAAGGGAATATTTATAATTATTAAACGTTACTCGTGCAACATTTATTTTAAGGTAGACCAAGTCAAGATGAGATATTTTTTTCTAGGTACCTAGGTTCATTAACTCACCAGTGTTAAAAACCACGACGTGCCCTTCAAGACACACTACATGCTCCAAGGGTGCCACTCGTCTTCATTCATGTTCATTTATGCGACATGCCCTTTAAGACACACTATGTGCTCCAAGGGTGCCACTCGCGTTTGACTGATTTTGGTAGATGTCTAACCCTTGGTGTCACATACCCGCTACCTCAATCAAATTTTTCGTTGATTTATGCTAAATCAGAGCCCTCGAAATACATACGGAGGCCTAGCACAAGCTAGCTCTTTCTCTCTCTCTGTTCCCATGTGATCGCGGGTCATGATCATAGTTCAAATAATCATGGTGCCTCTTTGTATTTCGTGCCTCGGCGCTACAGGGGTGTCGAATCGTTCGACTCTGCAACCGCCGAACCCCAGCAGGGCTAGCGACCGGCCAATAGGGACGAATCCCAACAGGGCTAGAACAGGCAATGAGAACAGGCCCCATCGCAGGGTTAAGTGGATTACAGGTGGCAGAGGGGGAAATGCGACACAGTAGTCGACAGGATAAGAGGGGGCCCCACTTCACACGCCACACTATTCCGGAACACCCCCCCCCATTAAAGGCAGAATGGCAAGGGGGGTCC
>ML796106.1:219462-235155 GCA_009831015.1 Picea engelmannii
CCAGCTTCCTTCTCAGTGGAATCGTCTGGCACTGGTCCTTTACCTCTGGGGTGGACCTTTCTTGAGGTGCTCCTCTCAGTATGGCCACTGATACGACCATGTTTCTGCATCTCGGGTTCATGCTGCATTTGTCGTTGTAGGTCGGATAAGCTCTGCAGTAAAATTGCATTAATTTCAGTTTGCTTTTCTTGTTCTTTCATCATCCTTTCATTGTTGGCCTTGTAGCTTTGCAATTCAACCATGAGACTCCTCATAGTCTCGGCTAGGTCTGGAGGGGTTCCTATTGCTCTCCTTTCATCAGACTCTTCATCTCTATTGTGGGAGCCTTCTCCCATCTCTTGGTGAGTCACCATTTTCTATGTCTGAAAATTTCTGCAGCTGATCGTCCGCTTGGCAGAAAAGACAAACGCTGGTTGTTAGTCAAGAGTTAGATACATTTTTATAACCTGCGCATAAATTCATATTTTCACATGTATACCCATATAACAGGGGTTTTTCATTTGGGTCTTAATCCTTATCTATCCAGCCATCTCAATTGCAAGAGACTCTACCTACTTTAGTAGGTAGACATCATAAAACTAAAATAGGACAACGAAGTTCATGTCCCAGATTACAGTTTCATTCTGCAATCCTTCTTCTTAAGGATAAAACGCAGATGACGATATCTTCTTACGCAGCTCGTGCCTGAGCCCAAGTAGGCCAAGTGTTGTAACCATGCTCTGATACCAATTTGTCACATACCCGCTACCTCAATCAAAATTTTCGTTGATTTCTGCTGAATCTGAGCCCCCGAAATACCTACGGAGGCCTAGCGCAAGCTAGCTCTTTCTCTCTCTTTGTTCCCATGTGATCGCAGGTCATGATCATAGTTCAAATAATTGTGGTGCCTCTTTGTATTTTGCGCCTCGGCGCTACAGGGGTGTCGAATCGTTCGACTCTACAACCGCCGAACCCTGACAGGGCTAGCGACCGACCAATAGGGACGAATCCCAACAGGGCTAGAGAATAGCCAATAAGAACAGGCCCCGTCGCACGGTTAAATGGAGTACAGGTGGCAGAAGGGGAAATGCAACACGGTAGTCGATAGGATAGGAGGGGGCCCCACTTCACACGCCACACTATTCCGAACCCCCCCCCATTAAAGGCAGAATGGCAAGGGGGGTCCAGAATTCACCTGAGCACCATTGATCAAGGTGAATTAATCTCAACCGTTCGAGAGTTGCACGTCCGATTCCAGACCCCCCCCCACTGCTAAAGGCATAATAGCAAGGGGGCTCTAGAATGAAACCTCAGCCATAGATCTGGGCGGGTGGACTCTGGCCGTCCAGATCTGCTCGTTACTTACCTAAATGCGCATTCATGCCCCAACTTAAAGCCAACATCTCTTCCTCACATCTCACGGTCATCCCAGACCCTGGATCCTCCGAAAGGATCCTGTTCGTTCATCACTTGTAAAGGTTGAGAGGGGTCGAGGAACTATCCTTTGCATTCCTTCCCCCCCCCACATCTACAGGTGTCATAGACTCCAGATCCTCCGAAAGGATCTCATCCGTTGATCGATACTTAACCCTCATACTAACAGGTGGGGGTTTGCAAGTCTTAATTTCGGGATTTGTTGACACAGGGAAGCATGCCCTTCGGTGTCCCGAGTACCGAAATGCCGAAGTGTTGAACATGCCACATTTGGCAATTAGCCCCCTGGACTACACCTTGGTCGATATGACCTCTTCTCATATGACCACAGTTTTATTTCTATCAGGATTTATCAAGGCGAGAGCCCGACCTCTTGTCAACGGAACTCCCGAATCCCCGATCCCCGATTTCCCGAAATGGGTAATCTCACGACACGTGGCCTCCGTTATTCGGACGGTCCAGATCTATCCCAAGGTTTTCACCATGGAAAGTCCCGAACTCTCGTCACCAATACTCCCGAGATCGCGATTCCCAATTTCCCAAAATGGGTAATCTGACAACACGTGGCCTCCGTTATTCGGACGGTCTAGATCTATCCCGGGGTTTTCACCATGGAAAGTCCCAAACTCTCGTCACCAGGACTCCCGAGTTCGCGATTCCCGATTTCCCGAAATGGGTAATCTCACAACACATGGGCTCCGTTATTCAGACGGTCCAAATCTATCCCAGGGTTTTCACCATGGAAAGTCACGAACTCTTGTCACCAGGACTCCCGAGTTCACAATTCCTGATTTCCTGAAATGGGTAATCTCACGACACATGGCCTCCGTTATTCGGACGGTCGAGATCTATCCCAGGACTTTCACCCCTATCCACTGGGCGTTTAACCCTCGGGTAAGTCCTGACAGATCCAACGGCTGTCGGATTTTTCAGCCGAGATCTGACGGCTCAGACCGGTTCCTAACTTGTGCATTCTCCCACGACTTCCTGGACGTGGAAAAATCAATGGTCCAGATGTTCTCATGGACATTGGGGATCTACGGTCCCGATTTCTTCGCTACCCATGAAGACACAGAAAAACATGGGGGTAAGGCATTTAACACCCTACTTACTCCTACCAATCTAACAGTCATGAGTTACCACAGTTTTCCCGATGGAATCTCGTCCGTCGATCAATACCTATCAGGGTTGAGGCACTTAACACTCCATCTTCTTATTCCGATTTGACGGTCGTGAGTGGCCACAGATCTCCCGACAGGATCTCGTCCGTCGATTCGATACTTCATCCTTATGCTGCCATCTCGGGTTTTCAAGAGGATCGTTCCT
Organism: Picea engelmannii; assembly: GCA_009831015.1. Classification (NCBI taxonomy): domain Eukaryota; kingdom Viridiplantae; phylum Streptophyta; class Pinopsida; order Pinales; family Pinaceae; genus Picea; species Picea engelmannii. The sequence continues at coordinate 222,202 of ML796106.1, forward strand.
CCTCGTGCAGGGTTACTAAGGCCTTGCGCCTTCACATTCTCTTTCCCGGTTCTTGATGGGCTTTTCAAGGAGCGTATCTCTATGGGGAGGTTTTTACCCAGGGTACTATCTGAGGCAGATAAGGGTACCTTTCTCCCATGAATCAGACACGCAGTCTGAATTAGATCAGTATGCATATAAATAGAGATTTATGAAGACATAAGCCATACATAGTCTTTCCATTATAAACATGCATCTACCAGTACTGATCAAAACATCATACAAACATTCTTACTCTGAAATCATTCACCATTTCATAGCTTATAAACATAAATGTCATAATAAATATATATTTCAAGATGCCATAGGCAAAACACTTATCAGAAATAACACTAGGGGTTATGCAACTGCTGAGAGGGGTACTCGTTTCCACCCAATCGTAGGCTCAACGACTCCCAACGGATTTACCACTAGCCACCCCCGAGCTGAGACCACGATGCTGTGAGACTGTGTCTCTGTTTACCAGTGACCAGGAGCGAAGGTTACTCTCCTTCCTCTCTGCTATCACTCACTCTGCATATCGCCAGAGTTCTCTTCCTTCCCTTACTTCTGCCCCCAATCGCTTCTACCCCACGCCTTATCCTCTTGCGAGGTTGCGTGTGGCGCGATTTCCCTCGCACTGGTCAATTATGATGGCTCTACGGATGGGCAGTTCACCTCCCCATCCCTCATTAATTCCTGAGGAGCCATCTACCTACCAGCCTGCGAGACATTTAATTCGGGGCCAGGGAGCCGCTTTTGGTTCTCTGGGCCAATGAAGTCCAAATACGGTATTAATTCTCGGTGGAAGTTAACACCACCTTTCCAAGTGCCTTCCACTGCCATCGTGGTCTCTTTTTCAGCACATCCCCTCTCAACAGTCCTGCAATATAAATTCATAATGTTATTCACATTCATTGACCTTTTCCACAAGGTCCATTCACATCACATATTCACATTCATGAGTTTGCCATAGTTTTGGCCAGTCCAGTTATTTTTACAAACTGGGGGAAACAGGGTGTTACACTTGGTGTCAATACTTCGTCAGGCGACCTTATGGGAGAATAAGGGCCTCTAAGGAATAAGGACCCTGCCTTATTGCGTGCCCCTTAGAATATTCGTGAGCTACTGTCTCAGTCTGCCCTCATGGCATCGTGGATCTCTCGAACTAGGTAATTGTTAACCTACAGTTCGAGCCATGACGAGAGCCCTAGTAGGTTTTGGCAGGTCCGTTGCCACACCTCTCCCTCAATATCTTTGGTTGTTGTGCAGGACCTAATGTGAGTCTAATTAGCAAGCACTCGTCAGCCTGCATCCATCAACAAAACATGTCAATGATCCATAAACAAAATCATAATATACCAAGTCATATGTCACATATGCAATAATGGAAATACTCAAACCATATACAGTCCACTCCCTGACTTGATCTGGAGTGCAAGGAGGTCCATCAATGCCATCGACATCCTCAATATGTCTAGAGTCCTGCACACTCAGGAGAAACTAATCAATAGCACATGTCTATTCATAAATAACATAACCTAACATCATAATCCACAATCTCATCATCATAATCCATAAGTGAAGCAGACAATCATATAATGAACCAGATCACTTGCACACAAGTGTCCTCAAGGAATAAGTCACATCAGGTTCACACAAGAGTAGGATGTTATATCTTCATCAACTCCACGATATCCTTCACACCCACAAAGTCTTGACACTTAGTCAAATTTTGAAATTCCACCGCGGGTTCGGGTGATCCCATACTTCTTTTACTCTCAGAACTACATCCACTCATCCGCCCGAAAAATCCTTAGGACTTAGCCAATTTTCCACATCTTACCGCGGATCCGAGGGGATACCATACCTCTTTTCATACCCCCGATTCTATTTGTGCTCCGCGATAACTTAATACTTAGACAAATTCCAAGATCTTACCGCATTTTCGTGGAACTAACAGTTGGCCTACCACATGGCTCCACATCACCTACCAACTATCATCTCATCCAATATGTACCTACCACCATGGCAGTACATGTCTTTCTTCTACCACATCAACTGACACGTGGCTTTCACGTCATGCTGATGTCATCGTACGGAAAAATACCCAAATTCTTCCAATTTTGCTTACTTTGAAAAATCACTCAAATTCAAAATTTCTTTCTCGCATTGCCAATAAAAATTGGAGATTTTAATTCTTGGTTCATTTCTTGCATTACTCATGAATTCTCCAAGAATTTCCACTGCATCATTGGGGACTTTTGCCCAATTTTTATCATGGGAATTCTACAATTACTTTTGTGGTCGCCATTAGAGTTTGTAATTAAGCTCGATGCAACCAAATTGGGTTAGTACATACAAATTTGACCCTCCCCACTATTCAAATTCGCCTCTTGCGGATTGAATTCATCTTGAATTACTCTGTGAAAATTGGGGCTTTTGCCCAATTTTGCCTCAATTTTCTCATGGGCAACATGGCTGCTCTGTAACTTTAACTTTCAGCCAGCTATAGGCCCAAATCTGCTCAATTAGAGACTAAATTTGCTTATACTTAATTTATGGGCTCGATTCTTCACATTACCCATGAAATTTCTCTCAATTTTACTGCAGTAATTGAATCAAACAAATTGCAAGCATACTCCATAAAATAATTCTCTGCGAATTTATGCTTCAACATTCTGCTAACTCGGCCCATCCAATTTCAGTCTTGAAAACTAGGCTCCGATACCACAATGTAACGTTCCCAACCACCTAGGCTGGGCCATGCCACACAAAACTCTCCCAAATACAACTTTGATACCACATTGCAACATCCCCAAAATCTTATTGGGCAATGCCGCACAACAAATTTCCAAACATCTAATACCTTTTAATTAGCTAAATTTCTCTGTAAGTGCACAAATTAATGCATAATAATAACAACTATATACAAATACAACATATACAAAAAACCGATAAGAATAGTTGAATAAATGTTAACATAACACATAAATTAACACATAGTAAATACTTATCTTTAGTAAAAAGAACACCAACTGCGTGTAGACCTTCCATGTTCCTCCTAGCCTTAGACCACATTGTTCATAAACTTTCAGCTGTGGTCACCTCTGAGATGGGGCTAAAACTCCACTTGGGTAAGGGATTTCTAACCAGGCTAAGGTCTCTCTAACAACAGATAAACTCAGACATAGGTGCCAACTCAAATTAACAACATATTGTCCCTCATTCTCCACATGCCCATCCCACCCCAGGAAGTGTTCCCCTTCTCTGCTCAACAATCCTTCGACTACCCCACTTCCCTTCCGAGGCTTCAACAAAAGGCCATGCAAGAAGTCTCAGAGCCTTGTAGTTGCAGTTTGGCACCTTGGGAAATCAATTCCCAATCGTTCTCTCACCTGGAGAGAATGCTCACGGGCCTGGCAACCCACTTCTTCAACATTCTATGGGCATGACAACCCGCTTCTTCAACGTCCTACGGGCCTGACAACCCGCTTATTCAATGTCTTATGGGCCTGACAACCTGCCTCTTCAGTCCAACTCCAAATCTAACCAAGGTCCTGGTACAGGTATAGGTACTAGCAACATGAAGGTACATATGACAATAGCATGGAGGTAGCGAGGTGCAAATGATAATGGGAAGATGGTTAAAGGAACTAAATTCCCCCAATTATATTTTCATGTTCCCAACTTGACACTTGTCATGTTGGGAACTAGATTGGTTCCACATGGATTCCCTCATAAGGTGATACGTTCCTCAACATAGGGACCGAGGATATATTTAAGTATCCATACTTTATACTTTATACATTTTTGGGAATATTAATAAAATATTCATGTGGGCTTAAGTCCCCTAGCTTAGCCCCTTTTCTCCAGACTCTTAACCACCCTTTCCCATTATGGTGGAGTTTAGCCCCCCATACTCTTTTATATGGTTGGTTTGCAACAATGATGTGTTTTCATTAAAATTGAGTGTGATTGCATTTTACAAAAATAGGCTCGCTGGCCTTTCAGCTTCTAGCTCACCAACCCAATAACCATACATGTGTTGAAATATTGTAACTGCAAGGAGTATTATATTTATTATTGATTTATTATTCATTAGATCAATCCCCTTTTGTGGATTGATCATGTCGGGCATTGTAATTGATCAAATCCCCTTTTGCGGATTGGTCAAACCCTAATTGTATTATGAAAATTGAGAAGTCGACCCCTGGGCAATTAAAGTGGTTTTAACCACTCAGAAAGACAAGTCGGCCCTGCCCAACTAAGAGACACCTTTTCAACACCTGCCAATTTGTATAAATAAAGGAAGCCAATGCCTCATTTGTTCACTCACTCAACTCACTCGTCTAGTGCACAAGTTTGAAGGAAGTTGTAGTTGCCGGTTGCCGGAAGAAGGAAGAGAGAGAGGCGTATTGCTCAGTGTTGGATATTCTCTAGTGTTTGGTTTATTGTCTTGGAATTGTATTGGTTATCTATATTAAGAAAGTTTTTGCTGGGTTTTCTTCCCCATGAGGGTTTCTCAAGATAAATATTGTGTATCTTGTGATTGTGTTTCTCTCATTGATCCTATCTATGCTATGGTTATCTAGTAAATTGAAAAGAAACCTAATAATAGCTTAAATCTTAACATGTTATCAGAGCTAAGCTGAAGAGAGCATCTTTCACTGGATAAAGAAAAACGTCACAGTTGTCGTACAAGAAAATTAGGGCTTTTGTTGGAGAGGAATTTTTGCCTAAAACCCATCTAGAAAAGTGCGCCCTACCCTAGTGAAGCTTTTGGCATCTTGAGCGTACCTTTTCAGTGGATAGAACTCCCAGAAAGTGAAACCCTAGTTTTCACTAGTACCAGAAAACCATAAGTACCAGAAAACTAGGAAACCAAAACCAGTACCAGAAGTACCAGTCCAAATTTCTGCAAGCTCGGTTTCAAGGGGTAAAATTTGGATTTTCAGAAATCTGTCTGCACAAGCTTACTCACCTCAGCTCAACGCATCTAGCCCCTGGATTAGAATTTCAAAATTTGAAGTTTGAAAAAATAGGGTTTCCTCATAAAACCCTAAGTTGTAGTTGTAGTTTTAGAATTAGTTGCAGTATGAGGTATCAGCTGCAATACCAGTTGCAGTCACCCTTAAAGTTTTAAAAGGGGTTGGTAATTATTATCGATGCTACCAAATGGTGCCACTACCTGCAAATGCTACCAGAGGTATGCACTCACATATGTTTAAATTGTTAAGCTTTAAAGGGTATTTGCAGAAGAAAGGATCTCTTGCCATAGATCTAGAAGGATCTCAAGATCCAACACATTCAGAGGAATAATGCAACCCAGGTTTGATTATTTTGATATGCATCTATTTTTTATGACATTATTTTTATCTAGGTTGCATGTTGAAGCTATTACCATCATACTAATCTTTAGTCAAAATTAAATTCAAGGTGTTAGATGGATTAAAGTTGAGATCATATAATTTATTCTCTAACCCAACTTTCTGTCAAGATAACATATTGTCTTAGCACAGAGGACAGGTTGAAGAAAACACTTGTCATCTTGAGTGAAGGACACTTGGAGGAAAAGCAACACAGACTCATTCTTGAGGACAAGACTCCAGGTTCCAGGTTTTGACTAATTAAGTTGATAAGATTCAAAGTTGCACATGACAAGTTGATAACTACCCCATTACAAGTAAACACTATAGTTGAGGTAGCATTCTTTGAAAAGCATTTTGCTTGGTAGCATGTGAGCATTTTGAGATAAAATCTCAATGTAATCATTTACCAGATACAACTAACATCTCCTCTAGGAGAAAATTCTTGTGTTGATTCTAAGTTACCTTGGATGAATGTTTGATCACAACACTAGAAGAGTGTTGATCTCATTTCGTATTGTATTTCTTACTTTTGATCCTTGTCCCAGACAGGTCATAAATGAAAGCTCTAAAGGAGCTACTGTGACAATTATTCGTGCTATTGTTTTATCTACTATTATCAAAATAATATTATTCTCACTTGTTGTTTTGTTGACCTTGTTTCGGGTCACAAGTGATAACCCTGAGGAAGCTATAGTGAAGGTTGCAGAAGGCAACATATTAGATGAGACATGAAGCAGACTATGTACATGACCATATACATTCATGTACCAAAGAAGATGAAGAAGAAGCTATCTGTTGAGATTCAGAGTATCTCATATGAAGATTGATTGTAAGGAGCAGAAGGCTCCAAAGATGACCGAACATTAGAACAAGAAATCACAGTAGACTTGTTCAAAGGATAATGAAGCCACCTTGATAGGAAGGAGAACTCATTTGAAGTCTGACTCAACTTTTCATATTTAGACTTGGTATTGAACACCAATTATACCATGTAAGAGATGATGAAGTCCTTGTAGACTCATAAGAAATCGAGAGTAAGCATGATCTCAGAAAGGATCGGATGAAGAGACAACTTCCAGGATTGAGAGACAGATGCCATGAGAAGACTAGATCGTAGCTTCAGAAACTTCTAGGAGATATGAGATCTCTTGGGAAGATTCCCTTGTTTCAGTGATAGAGAAGGAAGCCAGTCAAAAAGACTAGGATATGGGTTCTTCCATGAGACTAGAAGAGAAGTCAGTATTGACTTCCAAGATTGATCTATACAGATCAAACATGTTGCAGATGTACAAAGCTCGATGTGTGTCTAGAGGATTCTCCCAGCAAGAGGGAGAAGACTATGACGAAACACTTACTCCAGTAATTGAAGAAATAGTTCCAATATTTATGAAGACAACCAAACCAACCATGATTCATATATAGTATGAGATGTAGGGGGAGCAATCCCCATATTTAATATTGAGTGGCAGTTGGTGCATTAAATTAGTTGGGTCATGGAGACATGACTAAAATGAAAGATATAGTTACCTCCATGAAATAAGAAGAGCTACCTTTAGTATCAGTTATTGAGCCACTCTCAGTTTCGTATGAAGTTGTTGCCATGATGGAGTAGAGGAGTTACTCCCAGATTTCAACAGTCATAGTGAGAATGGAGCAACCATTCTCAACTTTAGAGCAGGTACAGGTGCAGAGTCCCAGTTCTAGAAGGAACAGTTGCAGAAAGAGGAGAGGACATACTCTCAAGCAGTGAAACATATAGTGCTTTACAGCAGAGAGCACATAGAGCTAGCACATGATGGTGTAGATTGAGTTGCAGCTGAGCAAGTGTACAAGATTGGTACAATGTAATGAGAAAATTTGATTTGAAGATTGAAGATAGAAAGACTCATGTCTGTCGGCTGAAGGAAGCTCTGTATGTGTTGAAGCAATCTCCTAGAGCTTTGTATGGAAGAATTGAAAGTTTCCTGATGAGCTTGGGCTTTACCAAGAGTAAATTCGATTGTAACCTTTATCTCAAGGTTATGAATGATGAGCTAGTGATGTTACTACTATATGTAGATGATGTATTCTTGACAAGATGAAGAAAATATCATCACATATTGCAGAAGAATCTCGTTATAGAGTTTGATGGAAGGCCTAATGATTTATCTCTTAGGTCTTGAAGTTTGGCACAACCCAGAGAAGATCTTCCTTAACCAAGGGAATTATGCAGTTGAAATACTGAAGAGATTTGATATGTTGGAGTGCAAATCCATGAATACACCCATGGAAACAAAGTTGAAGCTCCTGGTTGACACTTCGTCATAATTGGTTGATGCTACGTTGTACAGACAAATCATTGGATCTAACAATCACAAGGCCAGATATATGTTTTGTTGTGAACACTTTTGAGATAGTATCTGGTAGAATCCATAAGTGTTCACCTTGATGATGCAAAACATGTGATGTGATACCTTAAGGGTACATTAGATTTTGGTCTCTTCTATACTAGAGATCATGACTTCAGATTGTATGGATATACTGATTCAGTTTGAGCTAGAAGTGTTTATGATAGAAAGAGCACTTCAGGACATTGTTTTAGTCTGGGGTCAACCATGACTTCATGGTAGAGTAGGGAGAAATCTAGTATTGCTCCCAGCACGACAGAAGCGAAATATATTGTAGCATGTTCCGCCAGTGGTGAAGCCATATGGCTTCAGATGTTGTTGACAGATTTATTTGATCTGGAGATGGAATCCACTGTGATTCTACTAGATAACCAAGTTGTATAAAGATGATGGAGAACCATGTGTTCCATGATGAGTCGAAGAACATAAATATCTGGTATCACTTCATTCGTGATATGTTGCAAAGAGGAGACATAAAGCTCCATTATGTTGGCACAAATGAACAAGTTGTTGATGTGTTGACCAAGCCTCCATCTCATGTAAAGTTTAAGCAATTTCGAGACAAGCTTGGTGTAGTCCGAAAGGACCTCCCTCGAAAGGTGGAGTAGTTGTGATGCCAACCTCGTGCTGAATATTTCCAGCTTCATGTTGATGTTGTTGTGATGCCAGCCTAGTGCTGAAGATTTCCAGCTTCGTGCTAATGTTGTTATGATGCCAGCCTCATGCTGTGATGCTAGCCTAGTGCTGAAGAATTCTAGCTTCGTGTTGATGTTGTTGTGATGCTAGCCTCGTGCTGTGATGCCAACCTAGTGCTGAAGATTTCCAACTTCGTGTTTATGTTGTTTTGATGCTAGTCTCGTGTTGTGATGCCAACCTAGTGCTGAAGATTTCCAACTTCATGCTGATGTTGTTGAGATGCCAGCCTCGTGCTGAAGATTTACATCCTTGTGTTGATGTTGTTGCGATGCCAACTTCATGTTGAAGATTTCCAGCCTAGTACTGATGTTGATGATACCCCATCCTTCATGTTGTGATGTTGTTGTTATTGTTGATGCTCTAGACTTTGTGATGTGATGTTGTTGTTGTTGATGATGCTCCAACCTTCGTGCTGTGATATTGTTGTTGATGTTGTATCAACCTTGTGCTGTTATTGATGATGATGATGTATTAATGTTATACTAATCCATGTTGATGAAGATGATGATGATGCCACTTTAGCTTCTTGCTGAAGATGATGATGATGATGTTATTTCATCTTTAATGTTGAAGATGATGATGTTATTTTAGCCTCATGCTAAAGATGTTGATGATATTACTTTAGCCTCATACTAAAGAAGATGATGATGTTACTTTAGCCTCATGCTGATGAGGATGATGATGCTACTCCAACTCCATGCTGTGAACAATGATGATGAGAAAAACTTCCAATGATTTATAGATATGCCATTCAGTGTTCTAGATGTTGTTGATGTTGTTTCCCCCTCTCTCTCTCTCCCGATGATGTTGTAGAATACCCTTTTTGTTAAGGGGGAGTGTTGAAATATTGTAACTGCACAAAGTATTCTATTTATTATTCATTAGATCAATCCCCTTTTGCGGATTGATCATGTCGGGCATTGTAATTGACCAAATCCCCTTTTGCAGATTGGTCAAACCCTAGTTGTATTATGCAAATTGAGAAGTCACCCCCCAGGCAATTCAAGTGGTTTTAACCACTCAGAAAGACAAGTCGACCCTGCCCAACAAAGAGACACCTTTTCAACACCTACAAGTTTGTATAAATAAAGGAAGCCAACACCTCATTTGTTTACTCACTCAACTCACTCATCTAGTACTCAAGTTTGAAGGAAGATGCAGTTGCCAGTTGCTGGAAGAAGGAAGAGAGAGAGGCGTATTGCTCAGTGTTGGATATTCTCTAGTGTTTGGTTTATTGTCTTGGCATTGTATTGGCTATCTATATTAAGGAAGTTTTTGTTGGGTTTTCTTCCCCATGAGGGTTTCTTAGGATAAATGTTGTGTATCTTGTGATTGTATTTCTCTCAGTGATCCTATCTATGCTATGGTTATCTATTAAATTGAAAAGAAACCTAATAATAGCTTAAACCTTGACAACATGCACTCTGGCCTCAAAATACATTCATACAAAGATACTCTGGCCCCAAAGTACCCTGGCTCATCATCCTATATGTACAATTACATTTATATTTATAATGGGGTTCAACCTAAGGGTTTTAAAGGGCAATAATGACAACTCTTTCGTGTTGTAGTCAACCTTAGTACCTTGTAAGGGCTTTGGACTAGGGGTGCAAAATTATGTGACAATGGGTCTCAAAGATAATAATGATTTTTTGCGTTGTTATTTCCTACAAAGGAGTGATGGTGGGGGTGCATCAAAAGATGTAGATAAACTCAACGACTAACTTGTTTATGGATGTGGCGATATAAGATATTAACAAGTCTCCTAAAAACACAACTTTTCCTTTTTTCATATGATAGAAATCATAAATTATGAGAAAACCATTAATATTTAATACGACTATTTGAACTCTTTTTATTTTTGCAGTTAAACTAAGTAGTGCTCTATATCATATCTTTTAATCCATTCTTCATAACTTGGATATGTTTTCCAAAGCACTTATTGGTAAAATTGTTGGCATACAAGTCTTAGTAATCACAGTAAGCCCAATATACATCTATTGCTTAACCAATGTACATCTAACACAAGGATGAAATCTACACGAGAAATTGAATCCAATCATAATCTCTTTCAATCATATGTCATGGTCCTAGTGACAGTTCCACTTGATAAACACCTAAAGTGAAATCACCAATAGGAAAGTTTCAATAAGGAATAATGCAAAATTGCCAATAGATCATCTTTTGATGCATTGCTATTTGATTTGCAGTTTTTGAAGCTTCAATATAAAAATTGACATGGCAAAGAAAAACCGAGTAACAAAACAAACACAATTAATTAATTGGAGTGACCATGGTAGACTCATTGTTTAATGGGTATCGAGAGTGTTCCTAACAATACTACAAGTTATAGATTGCTTATAACCATCACTAGTTCACAAGCAAGGGGTCATTGTTGGTTCTCCCCCCTCTTTGTGAAAATGGGCGAATCATTGGGTCTTCTCTTCTTCACATTTGGGTGATCCACAACTCCGCTTTGTCAATCAATGGTTCTTCCACTTTAATTCTTCTTCTTATTTTTAACTTTATCTTGTCCTATATGTAAATCATTTTACAATGGAAGAGGATAAAGTTCATTACACATGCCTAGATGACGCACAAAATTTAAATGTCATTTCCAAAGCTAGATGAGATTTAAGTGTTGATTCCAAAACTACACAAAATTTGAGTGTCATAGTATAGGTAACATTGACAAGTGTTGTAACACAATAATATAATAATCTAATTTTAAGGTCACGACTAAGCTACACACCAAACTGGTGTATGAAACCCCTTGTTTGTGAGACAAAGGACCCCTCCACCCAACAATTTGACTAACCACACAAGTGAACTCTAAACTTGATACCGAAGTTATTACCTAAAACACTTGTAAAATGATGTTACTTATACACATACCAAGTGGAACCAACCATTAATTTACACAATTGCGTTTGATAATTTTTATCCTTACCCTTCTAGGAGACTCTCTTTGTTAAATATTCCGTATTTTTATCGTCCCTTTTAAGACATGTGCACTTTCTCTATATAGCGATGGTGATGGTTAACCTAGCTTGACTTTTTGAGGTAAAATTCCTCTATATAACGATGTTGATGGTTAACCTAGCTTGACTTTTGGATGTAAAAGTCCAAACGACGGATCCAGCGATCGCAGAGACTGAAACATATGAGAGGCGCCAAGGAGTAGCATGCGACCTACAATCACTTACGCGACCGCCGACAAAGAGGGTATGTTCTCTTATGGCCTGTTGGCCTGTTGTGGGTTTGCGCCCAGGTGTTTGATAGAATGCCTGAACCGTAGTTGAAAAAATATACTGCCTACGGTTGCTGTGTTTGAAAAAATGAATGCCTGAACAAAATGTTCTGTCATGGAATGCCATCATTTCTGCTTATTCCCCGTTTTTGCTTCGTTTACTTGCCAGCTGAATGAAATCCTCTGTATATATAGATCTTCTAATTCCTTATATAATGTCATGCATGGAGCCCATCCTGGATCGAGCTCCACATTCTTTAAAATGTTGACCAGAAGCGTAGATCCCCTCCACATTCTTTAAAATGTCGATCACAAGCGTAGATCCCCTCATAGGAAACAAAACCGCTGCCTCAAAACCCTTGATTTCTCTTGTATAACCTTTTTCCCGTCGTTTTTTTCGTGTGCGGCCAGACAACATAGCAAGCAAGTGCTCTGTTTCAAGATTGGGTGTCATGTTTCCAAATCGCTTCCCATTTTCTCAACATAAATTTATTTAATTAATTCATAGGGAGAAAAGGTAGATTCGGGCATACTAGTTCCAGTTTCTATGTTTGGTTAATTTGTAGTGAATCAATTCCCTTTTGGACTATTGATAGGGACCGGAGTGTAACGAGGCTGCCTCGCTCTCTTATTATTTCCTTTCACCCAAATCAAAATACCAGGAGTCAAACCCAAATTTTGTGTATTCTACGCATATCACAATGGTTCTATTAGTACGGATCCCCAAAAGCTAACAACTTGCACTCATCACGTAGGTTATATTATGGTTCGGGAAGTTGGCTTTTGTTGCCAAGTTCCACCCACTAACCAGTAGACCAATCCACATTGCATTGATCTATGTTTGTATCATTTCTATGTTATAATAATTTAGGGTCATTTCTGCGAGCAAAACATGGAAATCATGTTTAAATCATTTGGGCTTCGCTCCCTGATGTTGCAATGATCTTTCCATTCATTGGAGCCCAGATTTTTTAATATCCTGTACATTTTAGATAAGTTTTGACATAGATAATCTGTAATTATGAGCAATGCATCATAAGTCCTTTCTCTTGGTATTAATGGACATGCTATAATATCAGAATTCCCACAGGTGATAAGATTCCAGGGGCTTGGTGCCTTTATATCCTTTGATAAATTAGGTTGACATGGATCGTGAAAGGTATGTGGCAAGCTTTTATGTGCCTTTATATCCTTTGATAAATTAGGTTGACATGGATCGTGAAAGGTATGT
>ML796106.1:274735-296621 GCA_009831015.1 Picea engelmannii
ACATACCTTTCACGATCCATGTCAACCTAATTTATCAAAGGATATAAAGGCACATAAAAGCTTGCCACATACCTTTCACGATCCATGTCAACCTAATTTATCAAAGGATATAAAGGCACCAAGCCCCTGGAATCTTATCACCTGTGGGAATTCTGATATTATAGCATGTCCATTAATACCAAGAGAAAGGACTTATGATGCATTGCTCATAATTACAGATTATCTATGTCAAAACTTATCTAAAATGTACAGGATATTAAAAAATCTGGGCTCCAATGAATGGAAAGATCATTGCAACATCAGGGAGCGAAGCCCAAATGATTTAAACATGATTTCCATGTTTTGCTCGCAGAAATGACCCTAAATTATTATAACATAGAAATGATACAAACATAGATCAATGCAATGTGGATTGGTCTACTGGTTAGTGGGTGGAACTTGGCAACAAAAGCCAACTTCCCGAACCATAATATAACCTACGTGATGAGTGCAAGTTGTTAGCTTTTGGGGATCCGTACTAATAGAACCATTGTGATATGCGTAGAATACACAAAATTTGGGTTTGACTCCTGGTATTTTGATTTGGGTGAAAGGAAATAATAAGAGAGCGAGGCAGCCTCGTTACACTCCGGTCCCTATCAATAGTCCAAAAGGGAATTGATTCACTACAAATTAACCAAACATAGAAACTGGAACTAGTATGCCCGAATCTACCTTTTCTCCCTATGAATTAATTAAATAAATTTATGTTGAGAAAATGGGAAGCGATTTGGAAACATGACACCCAATCTTGAAACAGAGCACTTGCTTGCTATGTTGTCTGGCCGCACACGAAAAAAACGACGGGAAAAAGGTTATACAAGAGAAATCAAGGGTTTTGAGGCAGCGGTTTTGTTTCCTATGAGGGGATCTACGCTTGTGATCGACATTTTAAAGAATGTGGAGGGGATCTACGCTTCTGGTCAACATTTTAAAGAATGTGGAGCTCGATCCAGGATGGGCTCCATGCATGACATTATATAAGGAATTAGAAGATCTATATATACAGAGGATTTCATTCAGCTGGCAAGTAAACGAAGCAAAAACGGGGAATAAGCAGAAATGATGGCATTCCATGACAGAACATTTTGTTCAGGCATTCATTTTTTCAAACACAGCAACCGTAGGCAGTATATTTTTTCAACTACGGTTCAGGCATTCTATCAAACACCTGGGCGCAAACCCACAACAGGCCAACAGGCCATAAGAGAACATACCCTCTTTGTCGGCGGTCGCGTAAGTGATTGTAGGTCGCATGCTACTCCTTGGCGCCTCTCATATGTTTCAGTCTCTGCGATCGCTGGATCCGTCGTTTGGACTTTTACATCCAAAAGTCAAGCTAGGTTAACCATCAACATCGTTATATAGAGGAATTTTACCTCAAAAAGTCAAGCTAGGTTAACCATCACCATCGCTATATAGAGAAAGTGCACATGTCTTAAAAGGGACGATAAAAATACGGAATATTTAACAAAGAGAGTCTCCTAGAAGGGTAAGGATAAAAATTATCAAACGCAATTGTGTAAATTAATGGTTGGTTCCACTTGGTATGTGTATAAGTAACATCATTTTACAAGTGTTTTAGGTAATAACTTCGGTATCAAGTTTAGAGTTCACTTGTGTGGTTAGTCAAATTGTTGGGTGGAGGGGTCCTTTGTCTCACAAACAAGGGGTTTCATACACCAGTTTGGTGTGTAGCTTAGTCGTGACCTTAAAATTAGATTATTATATTATTGTGTTACAACACTTGTCAATGTTACCTATACTATGACACTCAAATTTTGTGTAGTTTTGGAATCAACACTTAAATCTCATCTAGCTTTGGAAATGACATTTAAATTTTGTGCGTCATCTAGGCATGTGTAATGAACTTTATCCTCTTCCATTGTAAAATGATTTACATATAGGACAAGATAAAGTTAAAAATAAGAAGAAGAATTAAAGTGGAAGAACCATTGATTGACAAAGCGGAGTTGTGGATCACCCAAATGTGAAGAAGAGAAGACCCAATGATTCGCCCATTTTCACAAAGAGGGGGGAGAACCAACAATGACCCCTTGCTTGTGAACTAGTGATGGTTATAAGCAATCTATAACTTGTAGTATTGTTAGGAACACTCTCGATACCCATTAAACAATGAGTCTACCATGGTCACTCCAATTAATTAATTGTGTTTGTTTTGTTACTCGGTTTTTCTTTGCCATGTCAATTTTTATATTGAAGCTTCAAAAACTGCAAATCAAATAGCAATGCATCAAAAGATGATCTATTGGCAATTTTGCATTATTCTTTATTGAAACTTTCCTATTGGTGATTTCACTTTAGGTGTTTATCAAGTGGAACTATCACTAGGACCATGACATATGATTGACCATGACATATGATTGAAAGATATTATGATTGAATTCAATTTCTCGTGTAGATTTCATCCTTGTGTTAGATGTACATTGGCTAAGCAATAGATGTATATTGGGCTTACTGTGATTACTAAGACTTGTATGCCAACAATTTTACCAATAAGTGCTTTGGGAAACATATCCAAGTTATGAAGAATGGATTAAAAGATATGATATAGAGCACTACTTAGTTTAACTGCAAAAATAAAAAGAGTTTGAATAGTCATATTAAATATTAATGGCTTTCTCATAATTTATGATTTCTATCATATGAAAAAAGGAAAAGTTGTGTTTTTAGGAGACTTGTTAATATATTATATTGCCACATCCATAAACAAGTTAGTCGTTGAGTTTATCTACAGTTTTTTATGCACCCCCACCATCACTCCTTTGTAGGAAATAACAACGCAAAAAATCATTATTATCTTTGAGACCCATTGTCACATAATTTTGCACCCCTAATCCAAAGCCCTTACAAGGTACTAAGGTTGACTACAACACGGAAGAGTTGTCATTATCGCCCTATAATACCCTTAGGCCAAACCCCATTATAAATATAAATGTAATTGTACATATAGGATGATGAGCTAGTGTACTTTGGGGCCAGAGCATCTTTGTATGAATGTATTTTGAGGCCAGAGTGCATGTTGTTAAGGTTTAAGCTATTATTAGGTTTCTTTTCAATTTAATAGATAACCATAGCATAGATAGGATCACTGAGAGAAACACAATCACAAGATACACAACATTTATCCTGAGAAACCCTCATGGGGAAGAAAACCCAACAAAAAGTTCCTTAATATAGATAGTCAATACAATGCCAAGACAATAAACCAAACACTAGAGAATATCCAACACTGAGCAATACACCTCTCTCTCTTCCTTCTTCCAGCAACCGACAACTGCATCTTCCTTCAAACTTGCGTACTAGATGAGTGAGTTGAGTGAGTAAACAAATGAGGCGTTGGCTTCCTTTATTTATACAAACTTGCAGGTGTTGAAAAGGTGTCTCTTTGTTGGGCAGGGCTGACTTGTCTTTCTGAGTGGTTAAAACCACTTGAATTGCCTGGGGGGCGACTTTTCAATTTGCATAATACAACTAGGGTTTGACCAATCTGCAAAAGGGGATTTGGTCAATTACAATGCCCGACATGATCAATCCGCAAAAGGGGGTTGATCTAATGAATAATAAATAGAATACTTTGTGCAGTTACAATATTTCAACACTCCCCCTTAACAAAAAGGGTATTCTACAACATCATCAGGAGAGAGAGAGAGAGGGAAACAACATCAACATCTAGAACACTGAATGGCATATCTATAAATCATCGGAAGTTTTTCTCATCATCATTGTTCACAACATGGAGTTGGAGTAACATCTTCATCCTCATCAGCATGAGGCTAAAGTAACATCATCATCTTCTTTAGTATGAGGCTAAAGTAATATCATCAACATCTTTAGCATGAGGCTAAATTAACATCATCATCTTCAACATTAAAGATGAAATAACATCATAATCGTCTTCTTCAGCAAGAAGCTGAAGTGGCATCATCATCATCTTCATCAACATGGATTAGTATAACATTAATACATCATCATCATCAATAACAACACAAGGTTGATACAACATCAACAACAACAATATCACAGCACGAAGGTTGGAGTATCATCAACAACAACAACATCACAGCATGAAGTCTAGAGCATCAACAATAACAACAACATCACAACATGAAGGATGGGGCATCATCAACATCAGCACTAGACTGGAAATCTTCAGCACGAAGTTGGCATCTCAACAACATCAACACAAGGATGTAAATCTTCAGCACGAGGCTGGCATCTCAACAACATCAGCACGAAGTTGGAAATCTTCAGCACTAGGTTGGCATCACAGCACGAGGATGGCATCACAACAACATAAACACGAAGCTAGAAATATTCAGCACTAGGCTGGCATCATAGCACGAGGCTAGCATCACAACAACATCAGCACGAAGCTGGAAATCTTCAGCACTAGGCTGGCATCACAACAACATCAGCACGAAGTTGGAAATCTTCAGCACTAGGCTGGCATCACAACAACATCAACACGAAGCTGGAAATCTTCAGCACGAGGTTGCCATCACAACTACTCCCCCTTTCGAGGGAGGTCCTTTCGGACTACACCAAGCTTGTCTCGAAATTGCTTAAACTTTACATGAGATGGAGGCTTGGTCAACACATCAACAACCTGTTCATTTGTGCCAACATAATGGAGCTTTATGGCTCCTCTCTGCAACATATCACGAATGAAGTGATACCAGATATTTATGCTCTTCGACTCATCATGGAACACATGGTTCTCCATCATCTTTATACAACTTGGTTATCAAGTAGAATCACGATGGATTCCATCTCCAAATCAAATAGATCTGTCAAC
This sequence comes from Picea engelmannii, assembly GCA_009831015.1. NCBI lineage: Eukaryota > Viridiplantae > Streptophyta > Pinopsida > Pinales > Pinaceae > Picea > Picea engelmannii. The sequence goes on from ML796106.1 coordinate 279,594, forward strand.
AACATCTGAAGCCATATGGCTTCACCACTGGTGGAACATGATACAAAATATTTTACTTCTGTCGTGCTGGGAGCAATACTGGATTTCTCCCTACTCTACCATGAAGTCATGGCTGACCCCAAACTGAAACAATGTCCTGAAGTGCTCTTTCTATCATAAACACTTCTAGCTCAAACTGAATCAGTATATCCATACAATCTGAAGTCATGATCTCTAGTATAGAAGAGACCAAAATCTAATGTACCCTTAAGGTATCACATCACATGTTCTGCATCATCAAGGTGAACACTTATGGGTTCTACCAGATACTATCTCAAAAGTGTCCTCAACAAAACATATACCTGGCCTCGTGTTCGTCAGATCCAATGATTTGTCTGTACAATGTAACATCAACCAATTCTGACGAAGTGTCAACCAGGAGCTTCAACTTTGTTTCCATGGGTGTATTCATGGATTTGCACTCCAACATATCAAATCTCTTCAATATTTCAACTGCATAATTCCCTTGGTTAAGGAAGATCTTCTCTGGGCTCTGCCAAACTTCAAGACCTAAGCGATAAATCATTAGGTCTTCCATCAAACTTTATAACGAGATTCTTCTGCAATATGTGATGATATTTTCTTCATCTTGTCAAGAATACATCATCTACATATAGTAGTAACATCACTAGCTCATCATTCATAACCTTGAGATAAAGGTTAGAATCGAATTTACTCTTGGTAAAGCCCAAGCTCGTCAGGAAACTTTCAATTCTTCCATACAAAGCTCTAGGAGCTTGCTTCAACACATACAGAGCTTCCTTCAGCCGACAGACATGAGTCTTTCTATCTTCAATCTTCAAATCAAATTTTCTCATTACATTGTACCAATCTGGTACACTTGCTCAGCTGCAACTCAATCTACACCATCATGTGCTAGCTCTATGTGCTCTCTGCAAAGCACTATATGTTTCACTGCCTGAGAGTATGTCCTCTCCACTTTCTGCAACTGTTCCTTCTAGAACTGGGACTCTGCACCTGTACCTGCTCTAAAGTTGATAATGGTTGCTCCATTCTCACTGTGACTGCTGAAATCTGGGAGTAACTCCTCTACTCCATCATGGCAACAACTTCATATGAAACTGAGAGTGGCTCAATAACCGATACTAAAGGTAGCTATTCTTATTTCATGGAGGTAACTATATCTTTCATTTTAGTCATGTCTCCATGACCCAACTAATTTAATGCAACAATTGCCACTCAATTTTAAATATGGGGATTGCTCCCCCTACATCTCATACTATATATGAATCATGGTTGGTTTGGTTGTCTTCATAAATATTGGAACTATTTCTTCAATTACTGGAGTAAGTGTCTCGTCATAGTCTTCTCCCTCTTGCTGGGAGAATCCTCTAGACAAACATCAGGCTTTGTACATCTGCAACATGCTTGATCTGTATAGATCAATCTTGGAAGTCAATACTGACCTCTCTTCTAGTCTCATGGAAGAACCCATATCCTAGTCTTTCTGACTGGCTTCCTTCTCTGTCACTGAAACAAGGGAATCTTCCCAAGAGATCTCATATTTCCTAGAAGTTTCTAAAGCTACGATCTAGTCTTCTCATGGCATTTGTCTCCCAATCCTGGAAGTTGTCTCTTCATCCGATCCTTTCTGAGATCATGCTTACTCTCGATTTCTTATGAGTCTACAAGGACTTCATCATCTCCTATAGGGTATACTTGGTGTTCAATACCAAGTCTAAATATGAAAAGTTGAGTCAGACTTCAAATGAGTTATGCTTCCTATCAAGGTGGCTTCATTATCCTTTGAACAAGTCTACTGTGATTTATTGTTCTAATGTTCGGTCATCTTTGGAGCCTTTTGCTCCTTACAATCAATCTTCATATGAGATACTTTGAATCTCAATAGATAACTTCTTCTTCATCTTCTTTGGTACATGAATGTATATGGTCATGTACATAGTCTGCTTCATGTCTCATCTAATATGTTGCCTTCTGCAACCTTCACTATAGCTTCCTCAGGGTTATCACCTGTGACTCGAAACAAGGTCAACAAAACAACAAGTGAGAATAATATTTTTTGATAATAGTAGATAAAACAATAGCACGAATAATCGTCACAGTAGCTCCTTTAGAGCTTTCATTTATGACCTGTCTGGGAAAAGGATCAAAAGTAAGAAATACAATACAAAATTAGATCAACACTCTTGTAGTGTTGTGATCAAACATTCATCCAAGGTAACCTAGAATCAACACAAGAATTTTCTCCTAAAGGAGATGTTAGTTGTATCTGGTAAATGATTACATTGAGATTTTATCTCAAAATGCTCACATGCTACCAAGCAAAATGCTTTTCAAAGATTGTTACCTCGACTATAGTGTTTACTTGTAATGGGGTAGTTATCAACTTGTCATGTGCAACTTTGAATCTTGTCAACTTAATTAATCAAACCTAGAACCTGGAGTCTTGTCCTCAAGAATGACTGTGTGTTGCTTTTCTTCCAAGTGTCCTTCACTCAAGATGACAAGTGCTTTCTTCAACCTGTCCTCTGTGCTAAGACAATATGTTATCTTGACAGAAAGTTGGGTTAGAGAATAAATTATATGATCTCAACTTTAATCCATCTAACACCTTGAATTTAATTTTAACTAAAGATTAGTATGATGGTAATAGCTTCAACATGCAACCTAGATCAAAATAATGTCATAACAAATAGATGCATATCAAAATAATCAAACCTAGGTTGTATTATTCCTCTGAATGTGTTGGATCTTGAGATCCTTCTAGATCTATGGCAAGAGATCCTTTCTTCTGCAAATACCCTTTAAAGGTTAACAATTTAAACATATGTGAGTACATGCCCCTGGTAACATTTACAGGTAGTGGCACCATTTGGTAGCATCGGTAATAATTACCAACCCCTTTTAAAACTTCAAGGGTGATTGCAACTGGTATTGTAGTTGATGCCTCATACTGCAACTGATTCTAAAACTACAACTACAACTTAGGGTTTTATGAGGAAACCCTATTTTTTCAAACTTCAAATTTTGAAATTCTGATCTAGGGGCTAGATGCATTGAGCTGAGGCGAGTAAGCTTGTGCAGACAGATTTTTGAAAATCCAAATTTTACCCCTTGAAACTGAGCTTGCATAAATTTGGACTAGTACTTCTGGTACTGGTTTTGGTTTCCTGGTACCAGTGAAAACTAGGGTTTCACTTTATGGGAGTTCTATCCATTGAAAAGGTGCGCTCAAGATGCCAAAAGCTTCACTAGGGTAGGGCACACTTTTCTAGATGGGTTTTAGGCAAAAATTCCTCTCCAACAAAAGCATTAATTTTCTTGTACGACAATTGTGACGTTTTTCTTTATCCAGTGAAAGATGCTCTCTTCAGCTTAGCTCTGATACCATGTTAAGATTTAAGCTATTATTAGGTTTCTTTTCAATTTACTAGATAACCATAGCATAGATAGGATCACTGAGAGAAACACAATCACAAGAAACACAATATTTATCCTGAGAAACCCTCATGGGGAAGAAAACCTAGCAAAAACTTTCTTAATATAGATAGTCAATACAATGCCAAGACAATAAACCAAACACTAGAGAATATCCAACACTGAGCAATACGCTTCTCTCTCTTCCTTCTTCCGGCAACCGACAACTACAACTTCCTTCAATCTTGTGCACTAGACGAGTGAGTTGAGTGAGTGAACAAATGAGGCATTGGCTTCCTTTATTTATACAAATTGGTAGGTGTTGAAAAGGTGTCTCTTCGTTGGGCAGGGCCGACTTGTCTTTATGAGTGGTTAAAACCACTTTAATTGCTCGTGGGTCGACTTCTCAATTTTCATAATACACTTAGGGTTTGACCAATCCGCAAAAGGGGATTTGGTCAATTACAATGCCCGACATGATCAATCCGCAAAAGGGGATTGATCTAATGAATAATAAATGAATAATAAATATAATACTCTTTGCAGTTACAATATTTCAACGCATGTATGGTTATTGGGTTGGTGAGCTAGAAGCTGAAAGGCCAACGAGCCTATTTTTGTAAAATGCAATCACACTCAGTTTTAATGAAAACACATCATTGTTGCAAACCAACCATGTAAAAGAGTATGGGGGGCTAAACTCCACCATAATGGGAAAGGGTGGTTAAGAGTTTGGAGAAAAGGGGCTAAGCTAGGGGACTTAACCCCACGTGAATATTTTATTAATATTCCCAAAAATGTATAAAGTATAAAGTATGGATATTTAAATATATTCTCGGTCCCTATGTTGAAGAACGTATCACCTTGTGAGGGAATCCATGTGGAACCAAGCTAGTTCCCAACATGACAAGTGTCAAGTTGGAAACATGAAAATATAATTGGGGGAATTTAGTTCCTTTGACCATCTTCCCATTATCATTTGCACCTCACTACCTCCATGCTATTGTCATATGTACCTTCATGTTGCTAGTACATATACATGCACCAGGACCTTGGTTAGATTTGGAGTTGGACTAAAGAGGCAGGTTGTCAGGCCCATAATACATTGAATAAGCGGGTTGTCAGGCCCGTAGGACGTCGAAGAAGCGGGTTGTCAGGCCTGTAGAATGTTTAAGAAGTGGGTTGCCAGGCCTGTGAGCATTCTCTCCAAGTGAGAGAACGGTTGGGAATTGATTTGCCAAGGTGCCAAACTGTAGCTACAAGGCTCTAAGACTTCTTGTCTGGCATGTTGTTGAAGCCTTGAAAGGGAAGTGGGGTTGTCGAAGGATTGTTGAACAAAGAAGGGGAACACTTCATGGGGTGGGATAGGCATGTGGAGAATGAGGGACAATATATTGTTAATTTGAGTTGGCACCTATGTCTGAGTTTATCTGTTGTTAGAGAGACCTTAGCCTGGTTAGAAATCCCTTACCCAAGTGGAGTTTTAGCCCCATCTCGGAGGTGACCACAGCTGAAAGTTTATGAACAATGTGGTCTAAGGCTAGGAGGAACGTGGAAGGTCTACACGCAGTGGGTGTTCTTTTTACTAAAGATAAGTGTTTATTGTGTGTTAATTTATGTGTTATGTTAACATTTATTCAACTATTCTTATGGTTTTTTTGTATATGTTGTATTTGTATATAGTTGTTATTATTATGCATTAATTTGTGCACTTACAAAGAAATTTAGCTAATTAAAAGGTATTAGATGTTTGGAATTTTTTTGTGCGGCATTGCCCAATAAGATTCCGGGGATGTTGCAATGTGGTATCAGAGTTGTATTTGGGAGAGTTTTGTGTGGCGTGGCCCAGCCTGGGTGGTTGGGAACGTTACATTGTGGTATCGGAGCCTAGTTTTCAAGATTGAGCCTGGATGGGCCGAGTTAGCAGAATGTTGAAGCAGAAATTCGCAGAGAATTATTTTATGGAGTATGCTTGCAATTTGTTTGATTAAATTACTGCAGTAAAACTGAGAGAAATTTCATGGGTAATGTGAAGAATCAAGCCCATAAATTAAGTATAAGCAAATTTAGTCTCTAATTGAGCAGATTTGGGCCTGTAGTTGGCTGAAAGTTAAAGTTACAGAGCGGCCATGTTGCCCATGAGAAAATTGAGGCAAAATTGGGCAAAAGCCCCAATTTTCATAGAGTAATTCAAGACGAATTCAATCCGCAAGAGGCGAATTTGAAGAGCGGGGAGGGTCAAATTTGTATGTATAAACCCAATTTGGTTGTATCGAGCTTAATTACAAACTCTAATGGCAACCACATAAGTAATTGTAGAATTCCCATGATAAAAATTGGGCAAAAGTCCCCAATGATGCAGTGGAAATTCTTGGAGAATTCATGAGTAATGCAAGAAATGAACCAAGAATTAAAATCTCCAATTTTTAATGACAATCCGAGAAAGAAATTTTGAATTTGGATGATTTTTCAAAGTAAGCAAAATTGGAAGAATTTGGGTATTTTTCTGTACGATGACATCGGCATGACGTGAAATCCACGTGTCAACTGATGTGGTAGAAGAAAGACATGTACTGCCATGGTGGCAGGTACATGTTGGATGAGATGATAGTTGGCAGGTGATGTGGAACCATGTGGTGGGCCAACTGTTAGTTCCATGAAAATGCGGTAAGATCTTGGAATTTGTCTAAGTATTAAGTTATCGCAGAGCACAAATAGAATCGGGGGTATGAAAAGAGGTATGGTATCCCCGCAGATTCGCGGTAAGAAGTGGAAAATTGGCTAAGTCCTAAGGATTTTTCGGGCGGATGAGTGGACATAGTTCTGAGAGTAAAAGAAGTATGGGATCACCCGAACCCACAGTGGAATTTCAAAATTTGACTAAGTGTCAAGACTTTGTGGGTGTGAAGGATATTGTGGAGTTGATGAAGATATAACATCTTGCTCTTGCGTGAACCTGATGTGACTTATTCCTTGAGGACACTTGTGTGCAAGTGATCTGGTTCATTATATGATTGTCTTCTTCGCTTATGAATTATGATGATGAGATTGTGGATTATGATGTTAGGTTATGTTATTTATGAATAGACATGTGCTATTGACTAGTTTCTCATGAGTGTGCAGGACTCTAGACATATTGAGGATGTCGATGGCATCGATGGACCTCCTTGCACTCCGGATCAAGTCAGGGAGTGGACTGTGTATGGTTTGAGTATTTCCATTATTGCATATGTGACATATGACTGGGTATATTATGATTTTGTTTATGGATCGTTGGCATGTTTCGTTGATGGATGCAGGTTGACGAGTGCTTGCTAATAAAACTCACATTAGGAGTAAAGGGGTCCCGCACAACAACCAAAGATATTGAGGGAGAGATGTGGCAACAAACTTGCCAAAACCTACTAGGACTTTCGTTGTGGCTCGAACTGTAGGTTAACGATTACCTAGTTCGAGAGATCCACGATGCCATGAGGGCAGACTGAGACAGTCGCTCATGAATATTCTAAGGGGCGCACAATAAGGCAGGGTCCTTATTCCTTAGAGGCCCTTATTCTCCCATAAGGTCGCCTGATGAAGTATTGACACCAAGGGTTAGACATCTACCAAAATAAGTCAAACGCGAGTGGCACCCTTGGAGCACATAGTGTGTCTTGAAGGGCATGTCGCATAAATGAACATGAATGAAGACGAGTGGCACCCTTGGAGCATGTAGTGTGTCTTGAAGGGCACGTCATGATTTTTAACACTGGTGAGTCAATGAACCTAGGTACCTAGAAAAAAATATCTCATTTTGACTTGGTTGGCCTTAAAATAAATGTTGCACGAGTAACGTTTAATAATTATAAATATTCCCTTAAAAAAAATTGCTAAGCCTAGTTGAAATTAGAGCATAGGTCTAATTGGGGTTTAAGGACTAAAACTAATTAATCAATTAATAAAAGGGGGGAATGAAGAAAAATCAAATTTAAAAATTAAAGGAGAAATAATTATCCAAAAAAAATTAATTGTTGGCTATGTGCAAAACTTGCTAATTTAGAACTTAGACCAAAAAGGGGAAACTTAAATACAAAAGGAACGTGGAACATAGAAGGGAATCTAGTATAGAGAACCTTCCTAAAATGAACTCAACTAAGATTTAAGAAATGAGACAGTCATTAAGGGAATGTGAGGGAATAAAGGGACATCGAGGAGCGTTTTTAGAAACACTTTTAGGTGGGTGAGGGAAATTGGAAATTTAATTTAATTAATTAAATGAATTTGTGATGCAACTAAGGGATCAAGTGACAAGTGTACGAGGGAGAATATTCATAATAAAAATTTAACAAAAATAATTTAATGTGCACTTTGGCAACTGGCCACAAAGAGAAATCTATAAAAGAAATGGCAGAGAAGGGGTATGGATTACGACTGGTAGGCGTAAGGTTATGCTACCAGATTTTTCTTGACTAATTTTTCTTGTGGGAGTTGGGATACCCAGCTCGAATAGAGAGTGATAGCTCGACCTTGTGAGGTGAGATAGGTGCTAGATTATTCTATGGATTTGTGTGCATGGCCCCTTTGCGGCTCGGGGGCTTAGGGGAAAGAAGAGTACCCCTAGCGTTGGCTGCGAGGTACCAGTGAGGTCTCAACGGTTAGCAAGAAGGAGTTGGGTGGAGCACAACTGCGGGAGAACATCTTCGCCTTGTCATCATCGATTACGGTAATTTTGTCCCCGAGCTGGTAATTTTATTAAGATTTAATTATGTATGTAACTTGAATAATTTCGCTGAGACTTCTTGTAATTCAAAATCAATGGATACGTTCCTTATTGGTAGTGAATCTAGAAGGTGGATTTCCAGACTAGTCGTCTTTTTTATAAAAATTAAAAACAAAAATAATTTTTTTTATTTGGAATTTATGGTTATTTATCCCTCTTGCTGATCTAGAATTTAGATTAGGGGTGTGGCCATTGTAGTGTTTTGTTCGGACATATGGTCCAGATTCTTGCTTAATTCGTTGGCGCATCCAAGTTGAATGTTATGTGAGTTTATAGTAGCCTCCCTTGACATATCAGTAGGAGGATTTTTGATAGCGGTTCTGTTTTATTATTAGCACCAAATTATTTCGGGATGAGCCCCTTTTCCAACACCTATAGTTGGCCTTCATGCGACGTATTATTTGAATCTGTGAGGGTAGTTAGCGACAGCTCCCATCGATACTCCCGATTCACCGAGCCTGGGCGAGTTAACGTTGTCAAGCAGAGCCCTCTGATGGATCCACTACGCGACGAATTTGGGAATTTTCGGTTCTCGCGGCTTAGATGGATGTTGTCTCTGGTTTAAGCACTCGCGAAAAACCTCCCTTCATAGATTCCAATGCCTTTGTGTGTTGGGCAGGCAACCCCCATAGTTTTTTCTTAGATTTAGATCGATGGGAGTAGTGAGGCAAATGGCTAGACCAGATACATGTGCCTCTATGGTGTTGTCACTACCTTAGCTATAACTCTGTAAGTTCTTGGTAAAATCGAGGTGCAGGGACTTAACTTGGACCCTTCCCTCTTGTGTGTGGGCTTGGCGTTGAGTGCCTAGCATGGACGTGTTATCCCTGGTCTCCCGTGAGCCACGGATTAGCGCGCTTCCCACTTTGCTTGTATTTGTTGGCCGACCTTTCTTTAACTAACGCAACTAGCAGTTCGGGTGTTACATCACTGAACCACCTTTTTCCAGTCTCTGGATACTCCCTTAAATCTCAACAAGAGATATATCCTGTGATTTCGTGAGAAAGTAAATCTTTCCCACCTTCTGACGGATTTCTGTTGGCATAATTTTCGTTGGGAATCGAACGACCTTCTCACCGTCCCGACAACCTTTGTTTTTTTTCCTTCACGATTTAGTTGGACGAGCGTTGTTCTCCATAGAATCTTTGTGATGGTTTACTTGGGATTAATTCCTTATGCCCTCAGACGACCACGGTTTTCAACCTTTAAACACCGACTGATGAACTTGAGTCACCTCCCAGAACCCTCCTTCCTCACTCTTCCACGGGACTAGTGGTCTTCATAAAGGTTAATTTTCGATGAAGAAACCTTTGCCAGTTTTCTGTGATCATCACTCAGAAGAAAATATTAGGGTTATGTTTTACGTTAACAGTTGCGCCCAAGATGACCTTGACGGTTGTTGAAGAAGTTGTTTTTAAAAGAAGAAGCAACCTTTGGTTGTTACCTTATCATTTCCTTAATGAAACGCGCTTCCACCCAAGTCTCCTTTAAGTTTTTTTTTCTTCTTGCTTATGAAAGCCTTGGTGTTTAAAATTTAAAATCAGTTTGTTATGTTCTGGATATTTGTAACTTGTAACGATTTTAGTACCAAGGATAATCCACGTCAGTGGTCATTGCTTTGATCCCTTTTCCCACCTAATTAAATCATACTTTAAAATTTTACTTAGAGTTATTGGTGAGTGAATCTTTTAAAGGGTAGAAAGGTAGTATCCCTATGATAGGAGCTCTGACTCCACAATTGAAGAAGAGGTTTAATATCTTCAAGGCCTTATTTTGGAATTGTTACAGGGTACAACATTTATAAGTTTAATTAAGTGATGTCTTAAGTCTTTAGATTTAAATTTTAATATAATAATAATAATAAGTTGTTTCTTGATTGTAATGAACGATTTTTGCATCATAAAGAGTTGGGTTAAAAGTGATAGTAGATAATTCCCTACTAACTTACAACTCTATTGAAAGTTTTTAGTTGGGCCATGGGGTTTAATTGTTATGTGCGTTCTCTCTAAACCTTGAGCTCTTCACAACCTATTAAGGAATTTTAGTCTTAGATAGTGCAGTTCTTAGATTGATTAATACTTGTTGTTGAGTCTATCACATAAGGTAGGAAGTAGTATAATTGCGCATATGGCTAAGTTGTCATGTTAAAGTTCATTAAATATTTTCATTAGTTGAATATGTTTTAGTCAATGAATTTAAAATGTAAATACTTCCCTTTATCTCTTTATATATAAGATAAGATATCATGACAACTTAAGTAGTGACAGGGTTTGGAACCACACAACCTAGTGATCATGAAGTAATTGGAACATGGTTGAATAAAATAAGAAATTGTGTTAGTTGGCCGATGATTAGAAGGCTCGCGCGCAATTCCATAACAAGATATACGACTCGATGAGTTTAGACTCTCTGCGTGCACTAAATTATATGTATTAAATGATGGTTTTTAGATGTTGGGCTTTTTGCGCAATTGGATTATGGATGAATAGGTGTTGGATTTCTTGCGTCGCGTAGTTAAAATTTGATGTTTACCTTGCTCCTCGCATTAAAGAGATGTTGATCTTGCGCCCCAAATTTAAATTAAAGTTGATTAAATTGCGCATGATTAATGCGATATGTGGTTGGTTATGTAATTATTTTAACCTCGCACACAGATTAATTATAGAGTAATGACTGATAAAGTGGTTCATACTTGCGACCTTAAAACGATGTGTTACTTATAGATCGAGTACTTAGACTGCTTGCGCAATGGTTCTCATGTCGTAAATGATAGTTTAGAACGTTAGACTTCTTGCGCAATGGATTTTTATGTAATAAATGAAGGTCTTAGATATTTGTCTCTAGCGCTCAATGGAATTTCATTATGTAGGAAGACAACATTTTCCGACAGGGACTTGCGCCTCGAAAATAAATGACAGTGCTTGCGCCTTGGATTTATTATGGTCTACTATGTGTTTACTGAAGGATCATTATTGTTTCGTTAATATATGTGATTGATGTGTCCACGATGTTGCTAATTATTATGATGTTTTAATTTCCTAACGCAACATTAAAAGAAAAAGAAAAAAATCCTGTTGTACATCGCTTTGTGTCGTAACGACGGGGACGTTACATATGGTATCAAAGTGGGTTCAACCCTGCGACTGTGGATAGCCACGCCTTCCACTGAATTAAGCCCTTGATTAATACTTAGCTCTAATTAAAATATTAACCTGTCCATGTAGTAATCACGGTTAGAGGATGCCGCAGATATTGACAATGTGGTGTTGGGGAAGGAGGTGTGACGCCTCCAGAAGCGCCCGTGCCCTAGGAGTCCAACCCCCAAGGGGAGGAACAAGTCCTTGGGTAGGATTCGATTGTTGTAAAGGATGAGTTGGGTCTGACAATGTCCTTCCAAGGAAATGTTAGAGGCCTTGACTTACCATCTATATGGAGATAAGGCCAAGGCGCCTGTACCCTGAGGGTCCACAACGCGCCCCGACTAGTACTGGTAGCATTCACGGAGAACTCTAGAATATTAGGTTCCTGAGTTCACGAGTGCCACGGATGGCTTAGCCACCAAGGCATGGCTGGAGAACAAGGCGTTGTGCTTCACGCTTCGCGGTTACGACCTCCAACACAAAGGTCTGCATAACGGTCTTTAGCTAAAGGGGAGCGCTCTTCTATGGTGGAAGACACTCCTACCTCAGTTAAACATGGTCGTCGAAATCATTTCATGGGAATGGTTCCGGGAGAAGTAATTGTCAGAGGAACTCATTGAGTACCATCTCTATGAGTTCAATGCCTTACGATAGGGTGGTTGGATGGTGTCGAATTATGAGACCAGATTTATGGAGCTACTCCGGTATGCCCTGCATCCGAACACAAAGAAGCTAGAGGTCAGAAAGTTCATGTTTGACCTTAAATCCAACATTTGTGTGAAGGAGAGGATCTAAATGCCTCGGATATTGCATGATGCAGTCCAGTAGGCCTCATATATAAGGAAGAATTGACTGTGGGAGTCCAGGCAGGATTCCTACAAGACTGTCTGGGCTGACAACATTTGGAGCGTAGCAGCATGATATGTCAGCCAGACAAGACATATTGGTATCAATATACATATGTAGGACCATTGTTCACGACACCACAATGATAGGCTCCTCAGCAGAGGGCTCCCTACAGGGGACCACCGCATCCGCGACAACATCGCTAGCAGTCGCAGTTTAGGCTTGTCAGCAGAACAAGCTAAGATCTTAGGCTGGTGGGCCAATGATCCGGATTTTATGAGTAGAACGAAATGAATACATATTATTAATAGGTGTTTAACAAAAAATAAAAGAGATACAGTAAAACTAGTTTTCTATTCAATAACGAAATAAGCTTAAAACTGTAAAATGCAGCAGAAACAAGCTTGTTGGAATGGTGGTGGCTTATCTCTCGGAAGAGATGTGACGTATGCACTCATTCGCAAGAAGATGATTACAATGAGGCTCTGAAGGAATTTTTACAATAAGCAGGAATGTCAAAAACCCTAGACATCAAAAAACCTAACCCTAGGAGATGAAGCGCCAAAAGTCATGTGGGCCCCGTTTGGGTAAGTTAGTACATGAACTTCCCAAGGTCGTAACTTTTGCACACGATCTCCGTTTTAGGCGTATGATAGCCCGTTGGAAAGGTATTTTCGAGGAGATTCATTTTAGGTGCAATATCAAAGGAACTTAAATATTGAAAACCTGTTTTCCCAAAAAAACATCGTTTAGGGCCTTAAAACGACTCCATAAGTGAAAACTGCTAAAAATAGTAAATTACCAAAATTGTCAGAAAATTGTTTTGAGCCAGTTGGAAAAGGTGGGTGGCCACCGATATCCATCTGGATCAATCATATCTCCTTAGGAAGCAATGGTCTCCATTGCATTAAGGTCCCCCATCGGATGAGGAAATTTCTGTTGAATTTGGCCCTGGGTGAGCCACTTGCCTTGGTGCAGGAGCTGCCCTGCTTTGACGACTCGATAAAGCTGGATCCTTTGTTGTCGAGTGCCCTTGATCTTTGTGTCCACAATCTGATCATTGGACGCATGTTGTATGAAGTCGAGGTTGAGCTCTGTTGGTGTCAGTTATTCTGCTACTTCTTAGGTGTCCAATAATGATGGGAAATAAGGGCGAAGGAGATCCATGTTGAACACTGGGTATAGGCCAAGGAAAGGAGGAATGTTGAGCTCAAAATCATTATCCCCCATGACCTTGGTGATTGTGTAAGGTTCATAATGGAGTGGGCGAAGCTTTCGATGGGGTCCTGTAAGGCTTTCTTTCTACAAGTGCAACCAAACTTTGTCGCCCACCTGAAACTTATGTGGCACCCGATGTTGATCATGGCGCTATTTGTACTTGTCATTGGACTTCTATAGGATATCCTAAACCTGTTGGTGGATGTGTTGGATTCGCTCAATGAACCAGGTGGCTTTGTCAGCTTCAGTTGGAACAGGAGATGAGTTGGTCAAGGTGACCGCAAGGGGAAGTGCAACATCTATGGGACCCAATGGTTGGAATCCCAACCCCACCTGAAAGGGGCTATGGTAGGTTGAGCTATGCAAGGCTCGGTGTCACTATGTTGGACATATGGAAGGCTCTCATCCCATGTGTGAGGGTGCTTTGAATTATACATGCGAAGGATATGCACAATCATTCGATTTACAACCTCGGTTTGGCCATTTGTCTGGGGGTGGAAGGTCGTGGATTTGGAGAGCTTGGTGTCTAACAGTGACTAGAGGCTCGACCAGAATGTGCTGAGAAATCGACTGTCCCGATCTGAGACAATGGTTTGTGGGATTCAAAAATGTACCCAGACTCGTTCAAAGAAGAGCTTGGCAGTGGCCTCTGTTGTGATGCTCTTTTTGCAAGCAACCAGAATCGACATCTTAGAAAAGCGATCAACAACCAAAAAAACATAGTCATTTCCCAACTTGGTGGATGGGAGGCCCGACATGTAGTCCATTGGGATGGATTCCCATGGCCTGTCAGGAGTAGGAAGAGGGGTGCACATGCCCTATTTCTTAGTGGTCGATTTGGCAATAACGCAGACAGTGTAGGTGTAATGTTCCTGACTTGGCTAGTCTGGGAAACACTGCTAATGTGTGTGTAGGATCAAAGTTTATAGCATATAAATGATCATAGAAATAATAAATGCAACAAAGGACTATAAGTTTGTACTATGATATCTCTGTGGATTACAAAATGGCCGAATGTGGTTGAATAACTGACAATACTCGACTAGATCAACATACAAAGGATCTTAGTCAGAATATAAATAAGCAAATGGGGCTGAATAAAATAACAACACTCGGCTAGATCAAAAGACAAAAGGATCTTAGCCAGAATACAAATAAGCAACTAAAAGATAATACCTGGAATATGGCAGCACCGTGGAATCAATGAAGAATGATGGAAGACCTGGATGATCTTCTCGGTGACTAGGGTGTGTCTTTCAACACCGAAATCAGCCAACTGGTGTCTTCCTCCTGGAATACACTGAACTATCTCTCCTGAGATGCGCCTCTTCTCCTCAATGACAAGTCATAATCTGCATAATGATGAATTAGGTCGTTGACCCTTCCTTTATAGCTTTCCAAAACCCTAAATCATGTTGAAACCCTAATTCATTGTTGACTCTTATTTTAAGCTCATAATGACTTAAAAGCGCTTTTAACCCTTGTTAGCTCAATGTCACTTTCTGAATATAACACCTGTGACTGGAGTGACCTCTAATAACCCTATTTACCCCTCTTTGGCCCTGGCTATAGTCTAACGGGGTGGTTTAGACCATTAAGCCTCCTCTTCTAGAGCTCCTATTTGGAAAGGGACATTACAGTCCTCCCTTCCTGGAATTGCTTGTCCTCAAGCAATACCAGTCCAGGGTGCTGCAACATTTGCTCGCTCTCCCAAGTAGCGTCCTCTACTGGAAGCCCTCTCCATATGATCAAACACTCTCTGATGACCATGCTCCTTAGTTTCCTCTCCCGGAACTCCAAAACCTCCTCCGGAACTAACTCCAACTGTCCCTCCTCATCCAACGGGGGAAACTCCTCTGATGTGTTAATGAATTGTCCCACTGCCTTTTTTAGGCAAGACACGTGGAACACATTATTAATCTTGCTCCCCTCTAGAAGCTCTAGCTCGTAAGCAACCTTGCCTACTTGGCGCATGATCCTGTAAGGACCATAAAATCTAGGCTTGAGCTTCTCGGCTCCACTCTTCTTCAGAGATGACTGTTTGTAGGGTTGGAGTCACAAGAAAACCAAATCTCCAACCTCAAAGCTGTGCTCTATCCTGTGCCTGTCCGCGCTTATCTTCTGTCGGTTTTGCGCCATTTGTAGGTACTCTTTCAACAATTTGAGAATGTCCTGACTCTCTATGATCCAATCCTTGGCCTTGGGAGCTCTGCTCTCCCCGAAGACCAATTCTACCAAAGTGGGAGCATCATATCCATACAATGCTCGGAAGGGTGTCATACCAATGGACATGTGGAAGGTGGTGTTGTATTAATGTTCCCCTAAATGTAACCACTTTACCCACATTCTCTGTTGTCCTCCTACCTAGTTCCTCGAATACCCTTCAACCCACTTGTTGACAATCTCGGTCTGCCCATCTGTCTAAGGGTGATAGATGGTGCTAGGTGTCAAATCTGTCCCCACCAACCCAAACAACTCTCTCTAAAATGTCCCTATGAACCGACTGTCCCTGTCACTGACAATGTTCTTCGACAACCCATGAAGTCTGAAGACCTCCTTGAAGAAAAGCTCGGCTACCTGAACTGCGTTGTACTCTGTCAGTATGGCGTAGAACTAAGAAAACTTGGTCAATCTGTTGACCACTACATAGATACAATCCTTACCCTAGACCTTGGGTAGACCGGTGATGAAGTCCATAGATATACTCTCCCATTTCTGCTCTGGAATGGGGAGTGGCTGAAGTAGCCCTGCTGGAAGAGCATGCTCTGACTTGTTCTGTTGGCAAGTCACACACTCACTGACATGTCTCATAATGTCTTGTTTGAGGCCCTTCCATGAGAACCTCTCTCTGATCTGTCTGTAGGTTTTGAAAAACCCCTGATGGCCTGCTAGAGGTGAATCATGAACTGCGGTGAGGATTTTCTTCTTAAGCCCTGAATCTGGCACCAAATAGACTCTATCCTTATAAAATATGACATTGTCAATGACCCTATATCGGTCATCCTGTATCTTCCCATCCATCACCTCACAAATGAACTTGTTCTTGGAATATTCCACTAAGAAGTGGGATTTCCAATCCACTGAAATCTCCATCAAAGAACATGTCGCAGGTCTCCTCGATAGTGCATCGACCACAATGTTCTTCTTCCCCTTGAGATACTCTATGTCAAATTCGAATGCCTGTACCTTCATCACCCATTTCTGTTGGCGCTCATTGAGGTCCTTCTACTCAAGGAAATACTTCAAACTGTTGTGATCGGTTTTGACCACGAATTTGCTGCCCACCAAATATTGTCTGAACTTGGTCAAGGCATGCATGATTGCCAACATTTCCTTGTCATAAATGGAGTACAACCTCTCAGGTTGACTAAGCTTCTGTCTCTCGAATACAATGGGGCGTCCTCCCTGCATCAAAACTGTAGCGATCCCTTCGCTGGATGCGTCACACTCTAGTACAAATGGCAGGGTAAAGTTTGGTAGTGCCAACACTGGACAAGTGCTCATGACTTCCTTCATGTGATCAAAGGCTTCCTGTGATTTCTCGGTCCATATGAAGGCCCCATGCTTGGTAAGATCTGTCAGCAATGCTCCAAGCTGAGAAAAACCTCGGACGAACCGCCTGTAATA
>ML796106.1:298421-308672 GCA_009831015.1 Picea engelmannii
AGCTTCTTCCTCATAAGCTCTCGCCTAGTCTCATCATCCAACTTCTCCTTGCCCTTCCATTCTCTCTGGAATGGCTTCTTGTCTTGATCCCTCTGGGGCACAAATGGTTTGGAGAAAGTTTTAGTCTTTGGCACTGAGTCTGCCAGATCTTGAGTGAGAAGGATGGCATATTGCAAAGTGGGAGGCCTGTATGCCTTCACCCATCCTCTCAAAGGCTCTGTGAGTCCTATTGTGAATAGCATGATCAACCTGGGTTCTGATATATCTGTCATTGCCATCTACCCACTGAAACGCTATGATGAATGCCTCTGTTGTGCCAGTTTGTCTGAACTGGGCTAGATCCGAAGTGTATCTCAGGATCCTTCCTGTCAAACCTATCCATGAGCCTATCTGTAAACTCCCTATAGGAGGTGATGCGACTGTGACCCAATGTCACCAGTCCATGATACCACCACTCGTGTGCCTCACCCTCCAAGTGTAAGGTTGCGAAACTGATGGCCTCTGTCTCGGTCATCTGGTTGAGCTTGTAATATGTGTCTAGCTTCTGTACCCAAGCTCTAGCGGTGTATTTGGAAGATCCTTCGAAAGAAGGGATGGTGAGTTTCCCAACTTTTCGGATGAATCGAGGTTATGCCCCTGTTGCTGTTGTGGTCCTCCCCTCTGCGGCTCTCTGGGGTGGTTCCTGAGTCCGAGTCCATAGTATTCGACTAAGGTCATGTCTTGATGGAAGTCATGACCCAATGCTGTGTATTCCCTCCTATACTTTGCAATGTCGTTGGCATGAGTGGGTGGCCTCTGTGCTATTGGTGGTGGTTCTGCTACTAGGGGTGCCCTCTGGAAATTGGGAAACAAGGGTCTGGGAATCCTACTCGCAGAGGTGTATGTGTGAGAGGGTAACTAGGGTCTACTACTTGCTCCCAAGTTTGCCTGTGATGCATGCGGGACTTGTGTATCTGGGGTGCCCACTCTAGCCAATCTATCAACCACCTGTGCCAAGGATTGAGACATGGTCCGTTGACTAGCTAACATACCATTGATAACCTGCATGAAAGCTGCCTCTGGATTTACGGGGGCCTTGCCATTGTCCTCTGGTCGCTCATATCTGTCTCCTAGCATCCTCTCTGCCTCGCGCTCAGCCTCACGCTCTGCCCTTCTCTCTGCTTCTCTGTGTGCCTCTTCCTCTTCCTCTTCCTTTGAGCTAGAAGGAAAAGGGATAAAATTAGGCCTATGCCTTCTTTCCTGATGCCTATTGTAAGTGACATATTCGTCACCTACGTGTTCACTGCCCTCTGGGTCTTCTGCTGCACTCATTGTCTTTAGTCATAGGCTGACAGGACTAAAGATTTGATACCACTGTAATGTTCCTGACTTGGCTAGTCTGGGAAACACTACTAATGTGTGTGTAGAATCAAAGGTTTACAACATATAAATGATCATACAAATAATAAGCGCGACAAAGGACTACAAGTTTGTATTATGATATCTCTGTGGATTACAAAATGGAAGAATGCGGTTGAATAACTAACAATACTTGACTAGATCAACATACAAAGGATCTTAGTCGGAATATAAATAAGCAACTGCAGCTAAATAAAATAACAACACTCGGCTAGATCAAAAGACAAAAGGATCTTAGCCAGAATACAAATAAGCAACTAAAAGATAATACCCGGAATATGGGACCATTGCAGAATCAATGAAGAATGATGGAAGACCTGGATGATCTTCCTGGTGACTAGGGTGTATCTTCCAACACCGAAATCAACCAACTGGTGTCTTACTTCTGGAATACACTGAACTATCTCTCCTGAGATGCACCTCTTCTCTTCAATGACAAGTCATAATCTGCAAAATGATGAATTAGGTCGTTGACCCTTCCTTTATAGATTTCCAAAACCCTAAATCATGCTGAAACCCTAATTCACTGTTGATTTCCAAAACCCTAAATCATGTTGAAACCCTAATTCGCTATTGATTTCCAAAACCCTAAATCACGATGAAACCCTAAATCACTGTTGAAACCCTAATCCACTGTTGACTTCTATTTTTAGCTCATAATGACTTAAAAGCGCTTTTAACCCTTGTTAGCTCAATGTCAATTTCTGAATATAACACCTGTGACTGGAGTGACCTCTAGTAACCCTGTTTACCCCTCTTTGGCCCTGGCTATAGTCTAACGGGGTGGTTTAGACCATTAAGCCTCCTCTTCTGGAGCTTCTATTTGGAAAGGGACATTACAACAGGACCTGATATACTTGCTGACCTCCTGTCAAAGTTTCGGCCAGTAGAAATGTTTCTATAGCATTGCCACTATCTTTTCGATGACGAAGTGTCCCGCCAACCGACTGTAGTGGGCTTCCGAGATCATCTTCGATCGCTCACTTGATGGAACATGGATATGGCCCAAACGACACAACAACCCATCCTGAAGATGGAAATTATTGACAATTACATTTGCACCCAACATTTGGTAGGTGGTGGTGAAGTCTAGGTCTGTCTCATAGATTTGGGGCCATCCAGAGCTCTCACGGCCGCAAGAGTCTAGAACCATGGTGAGTGCCACGACTGGCGGTCTGTTGAGGCAATCGACGACGTGATTGGTGCTTCCTGTTTTATACTTGATGTTGAGGTGGAATTGCTGCAAGTATGTGGACCACTTTTGATGGCGGTCATTCTGCAATTTTACTTGTGTCTGCATGAACTACAGTGGCTTATGATCAGTGTGGATGACTGTCTCCTTCCCAAGAATGTAATGTCTCCACTGGCGGTAGGCTTGCACAATGTAGTACATTTATTTGTCATAAGTAGGGTACTTATAGACAACATCTGATAGTGTCTCACTATGATAGGCCACGGGGTGGTCGTGCTGAGTGAGAACGACGCCCACAACATAGTCTGAAGCATCTGTCTCGATCTCAAAGGGTTGTTGCAAGTCTGGTAGTGAAAGTATTGGGGCTGAGCACAAGCGCTGCTTCAAATCATCGTACGCTTGTTGTTGGGACCAACCCCACGCAAATTTCACCTTACCACCACCCCTGTTTATTTGGTCGAGGGCCCATGCAATATGGGAGAATCCCAACATGAACCTACAGTAGAAATTGGCAAGGCCCAAGAAGCTCCGAAGCTGAGTGAGTGTGGTTGGGGCTGACCAATCACAGATGACTTGGATCTTGTCTAGATCCACATGTACGCGATGTTGATCAACGATGTAGCCCAGGTAATGGACCTTGTCCATGCCGAAGGAGAATTTTTCCAAGTTGGCATATAGTTTGTGCTGCCACTGGGTGTGAAAAACCTGCTAAATATGCTGCAAGTGTTCAACCCAAGTCTTGCTATAAATGAGAATTTCATCTAGATACACCACTATAAAAGTATTGGTGAATGGTTGTAGGATATCGTCCATCATCCTCATGAAAGTGGCTGGAGCATTTGTAAAACCAAAGGACATGACCAACCATTCAAAAAGGCCTTCCTTTGACTTGAAGGTGATCTTCGATACATCTGTCTATTGTATCGGGACCTGGTGGTAGCCAGACTTCAGATCAATCTTACTGAATTATTTGGCCCCCGTGAGTTGATCAAGGAGGTCGTCAATTCGGGGAATCGGGTACTGGTTTCTGACTGTGATTTTATTTAGAGCCCGGTAATCAATGCAGAGTCGCCACATTCTATATTTCTTCTATACCAGCACGATTGGGCTCCCGCAAGGTGATATTTCGCTTATTCTGAGAGAGAATCACGAAGAAGACAAACTTCCACGTCTGAGAGATGACCTTCCTGCATTGCTTAGTAAAGATCAAGGAAATAACACTAAATGGGACTGCCTCGGGTATCCTGTACAATTTCCCATTCAAAGTAATAATAACACTATGAGGCCTAGACTCATATACAACATGATGTTTCCATAAATAAGGTTGGCCCAAAAGAACATCACAAACTTCGAGAGGAGTAACATCACACAATACCTCGTTTTTGAAGGGCTTGATGTCGTACGACAGTCGACATTGTTGGCTGACGCAAAGATCGCTTCCTTGGCGGAGCCATCCAATGGTGTATGGTTGTGGGCGCGACATTGTCGGTAGGGTGAGCCGCTTGATGACCTCTGTTAATATGAGGTTCTTCTAGCTACCGCTATCAACGATGAAGTGCAATGGGGTGCCTTTTACCCACATCTTTGAATGGAAGAGGCACTCTCCTTCTTCTGGCTCGTCTGGTTCACCAGGCTGGAGCTTGGTGGTAGCAACGGTGGTACTGGGTTCCGCGTTGATGATCCATATTCCCCTTTCTGGTTCTGGCTCAGAGTCATAATCCGCATCTGATTGAGAGGCTTTCACTTCGGCCACCAATGACTACTTTGAGCGGTAGTCAACAGTGTTATGCCAAGGGCTCTTATGAAAGTCGAACCACTTCCCGGTATCTTTATTTGTCTTTCTGGTGTCCTTCTTTGCTTGCGGTTTGGACTGGTTGTTATGATACTGTCCATCTTTTCTCTGTCCTTTTTTCTGTGGGATGGGGCTGCCCTTTCCTGGCTTTTTTCGTGAGGGGTTCCCAGGCCCAAATTGCCGCGTATTTTGTTTGAGCTTATGCTCGATTTTGACGGCATATTGGTAGGCCATGCCCAAGGATGAGATGTCCAGAAATTCCATTTCGGTCTGGATATATCTATGCAGAGCACCGTGATACTTGAGCACCAGATGTCGCTCTGAATCTTTGATACCCATCTTGGTGCGCAAGGTATGGAAGATATTTGTGAACTCTGGCATTGCTTGGTCTCTTTCTTGCCACAATGTGGTCCATTTGGTATACAGGCCGGCATAACTTTCGACAGGGTAGTATTGTTCCTTAATAGCATCCCTAAAGGATTCTCAGGTGGTCGTGATTGTAAATAATGAGGGTTCCTCTGTTTCCTTTTGCTTACAGAAAGTTTCCCACCAATCTTTGACATGGGGAATGGCTTTGAGGAGCGCAAAAGTAATCTTTTCTCTATTCGAAAAGTTATGGACAGAAAAGTACCCTTCTAATAGATTCAACCACTTGTCTATGACATCTAAGTCTATCTGACCTTCAAATATAGGAATATCTAAGTTTATTTATACCTTGAAGGGGGCGACGCTTTCGTTCGAAGAAGATGCGTCGCATGTTGGTAGCCATCGAAGGATTTGCGTGAAACTATCCATCATCTCATTCCTCTGTTGCGTGAGGGCTTCCTCAATCAATAGTTTGAAAGGATCTCATGTCCCGTCATATTTCTTTTCTCCTGCCATGATAGGTCGCTTGGGCGTGCGAGAGCTTTTGTCCTCAAGAGAAACAAGCTCGAGACCCAACTCTTTGTACTCCGACCTTGTTGGGGACATGCATTAAGACGACAAGGAGTAGATCGCTCTGATACCACTGATCCAAATTTTATGAGCAGAATGAAATGAATACAGATTATTAACAGGTGCTTAACACAAAGTAGCAGAGATACAGTAAAACTGGTTTTCGATTCAATAACGAAACAAGCTTAAAACTGTAAAATGCAGCGGAAACAAGCTTGTTGGAATGGTGGCGACTTATCTCTGAGAAGAGATGTGACGGCTACGCTCATTCACAAGAAGATGATTACAATGAGGCTCTGGAGGCCTTTTTACAATAAGCAGGAATGTCAAAAAACCTAGACATCCAAAAACCTAACCCTAGGAGATGAAGCGCCAAAAGTCATGTGGGCCCCGTTTGGGTAAGTTAGTACATCAACTTCTCAGGGTTGTAACTTTTGCATACGATCTTCATTTTAGGCGTATGATAGCCCATTGGAAGGGTATCATCGAGGAGATTAATTTTAGGTACAATATTATTGGAACTTCAATATTGCAAATCCGTTTTCTCAAAAAAACATCGTTTAGGGCCTCAAAACGGCTTCGAAAGTGAAAACTGCTAAAAATAGTAAATTACCAAAATTGTCAGAAAACTGTTTTGAGCTAGTTGGAAAAGGTGGGTGGCCACCGATATCCATCTGGATCAGCAAACAACTTCTATTTTGGGGCTAGGAGTACTAGACTGGAGGTGGTAGATGGTCATGTGGAGAGCCACCATACCAACAAGACTGTCCGGTTGAAAGGGCCAAAGCGACCGGGTCAACAGGACACACTACCGTGGTGGAGATGGGCAAGGCCCCTAGGATTCATGATCGTGGTGAATAACCTCCAGTCCGAGCACTATACCATTGTGCTCGAGGCGTCAGGTACCATCGGAAACCAAACTTTAGTATTTGTTAGATCTTGGTGCTTAAGGAGCTTTATTCTAGACCGCGCTGAAAGAATTAAGGTAAAGGCAGTCGAACTAGACAAGTTTAGCTATGTAGAAATGGCTTAGGGAGCCAAACAAAAGGTTGGAGGAAAGGTTACGGGCTGTAGCCTTAACCTGGGATATTTTGTCACAAAGGCCAACCTGTATGTCACAATCTGAGGATCTTATGACGTCGTGATTGATATGGATTGGTTGTAATCGCATGAGGCGATACTCAACTGTAAGACGAAACGATTGAGTTTGGTCGATGATGAGGGACAGAGATGTGTGATTGTAGGAAGGAACCAAGGAGTTTCCCTAAGGTTCATATCTTCCCTACAGTTTCAGAAGAGCATGCGCAAGGGATGCAAGCTATATGCGATCCTTGCATTGAACGAAAAGGGCGTGGCAGAAGGACTAGAAAACCTTTCGATAGTACGAGAATTTGTGAATATCTTCCCAGAGGAGTTACCAGGGTTTTCGCTTGAGAGGGAATTTGAATTTACCGTCGACCTAAAACCTAAGACTGATCCGATAGCAAGAACGCCTTATCGGATGTCGACCCCTGAGTTATAGGAGTTGAAAATGCAATTGAAGGAGTTGTTGGATCTAGGACTTATACATCCAAGTGTGTCACTGTGGGGTGCGACTGTTATTTTCACATGGAAGAAGGATGGGTCATGGAGACTCTGCATTGACTACCATCAATTGGACAAGGCAACGATCAAGAACCAGTTTCCATTGCCAAGAATGGATGATCTGTTTGATCAGATGAAGGGCGCAACGATGTTTTCAAAGACTGACTTGAGATCAGGGTATCACCGGTTCTAGATCAAAGAGGAAGGCATTCCTAAGACTTCATTCAAGATGAGGTTTGGACATTACGAGTTTACCATTTTACCTTTTGGGCTGACTAACGCCCCAGGGGTATTCATGACCTTGATGAATGGGGTGTTCCGCGAATACTTGGACAAGTTCTTTCAAGTATTCATCGATGATAGTTTGATATATTCTTGAACGATGGAAGAACATGATGAACATTTGTGCTTGGTACTATAGTGTCTACGAGAGAACAATTTGTTTGCGAAACTGTCAAAATGCTCTTTCTATCAATCAATGATTCATTATTTAGGGCATGTGATACCCGATGAAGGAAATCATTGTGGATCCAGCGAAGGTGGAGGCTATTGTGGAGTGGTCTGTGTCGAACCTCCCAGAAATACATGGCTTCATGGGTTTAGCGAGCAATTATTGACGGTTTTTCGAAGGTTTTTCGAAGATAGAAAATTCGATTACAGAGTTGCAGAAGAAAAACAAGAAGTTTGTATGGATTGATTATGACAACACCGATACTAAAAGTCCCTGACATGGACGAGGACTTCTTGGTATGCACAAATGCGTCGAAAGAAGGCTTAGGCAGAGTCTTGAAGGAAGACGGTCGAGTGATTGCTTACATCTCGAGAAGGTTAAAAAAAACTTGAGGAGAACTACGCGACACACGATTTGCAGTTATTGGCCATTGTGTATGCCCTGAGAGTGTGGGGACACTACCTGATTGGGTGGAAATTCGACCTAAAAATGGACCACTGTGGTTTGCAACACATTTTTATGCAAATTAACTTGAACGCATGGCAAAGGAGTTGGTCATAATTGCTTAGCAAGTATGATTTTGAGATTACCTACGTAAAAGGAAAAATGAAAAAAGTTGTTGATGCGTTGGGTCAGAGACCATGCATACTTTCGGTGGTACCTCATCGAACGAATCTTCGTGAAAAGATTCTAACTATCCAACACGACGATGACTGGTATAAAGAGGTTAAGGAATCTATTGGACAACACACCATGATGGTACCAAAGATTGAGGGATTTACTGCGGACAACGACAGATTGATGAGATATAATAACCTGATTTACGTATTGCCTTACGACGAGTTGAGAAGTTTGATCTTAAAGGAAGCCCATTGAGTAGTGAACATGAATCATGTAGGAGTCATGAAGATTAGGGCAAACCTTAATCCCTCATTCTTCTGGTAGGGATGAGGGCAAATATAGTTAACTACTTGGGCGAGGTGTCTGGAATGTCAGCAAGTAAAGGCTGAACATAGACATCCGACTGGATTACTACAACCACACGATATTCCAGAATCGAAATGGGAGGTCATTTCGATGAACTCCATTGTGGGATTTTTGTTGACAGCAAGGAGGTACGACTCGATTTTCGTGATAATTGACACTCTGACGAATATTGCACATTTTATTCCGGTGCGTGCGATGCATCAGGTGCCAGGTATAGCTAGAGTTTATATCAACAAGATTGTGAGGTTGCATGGCGTGCCTAAGAGGATCATATCTGATTGAGGATCAATGTTTACAGGACGATGTTGGACTAGTTTCCAAGAGGCCTTGGGAACCTAACTTAAATTTAGTACTGCATATCACCCGGAGACAGACGTGCAGAAAAAATGAACAAACCAAGCCTTCAAAGATGTGTTACGTATGTACGTGATGGAGAAACAAAAGAGTTGGGAGGAGTTCTTGCCACTGGTAGAGTTGGCATACAACAACAACTATCAAATCACCATTATGATGGCACCATTTTAGTTTCTTTATGGGTGATGGTGTCAGACGCCTTTGAGTTGGGATTGACTTGAGGATAGGGTCTTGGTAGGACCAAAAGTGATCCAAGAATTGTAAGAACAAATACAAACGATAAAAAAAAAGAGATGGAGGAAGCGTAGGATCGAAAGAAGGGTTTGTCGATGCGCATCGCGTCTACCATAATTATGAAGTAGGCCTATCGGCTAGCCGTGCCTCATTCTTGAGGCATTGCACGATGTTTTTATTGTATTTGCTGTGACATTATGTTAGTGATCCTACGCATATGATATGCATCAACAGTTTCCATTTTTGTTTGATAGCTAGACCTTTAGATATTGTCACATCCTTTATAATGTTGCACTTGTAAACTGTGAAACTTCGGGATGAAGTTTAAAACAAGAGGCAGTGTATATAACATCCTGCTCTTGCATGCACCTGATGTGACTTATTCCTTGAGGACACTTGCGTGCAAGTAATCCGGTTCATTATATGATTATCTTCTTCGCTTATGGATCATGATGATGAGATTGTGGATTATGATGTTATGTTATGTTATTTATGTATAGATAGGTGCTATTAACTGGTTTCTCCTAAGTGTGCAGGACTCTAGACAGATTGAGGATGTCGATGGCATCGATGGACCTCCTTGGACTCCAGATCGAGTTAGGGAGTGGAATGTATATGGTTTGAGTATTTCCGTTATTGCATATGTGACATATGACTGGGTATATTATGATGTTGTTTATGGATCGTTAACATGTTTCGTTGATGGATGCAGGCTGACGAGTGCTTACTAATCATACTCACATTAGGATTAAAGGGATCACACATGACAACTAGAGATATTGAGGGAGAGGTGTGGCAACAAACCTGCTACAACTTACTAGCAGTCTCGTCGTGGCTCGAACTGTAGGTTAACAATTACCTAGTTTGAGAGATCCACGATGCCGTGAGGGCAGACTGAGACAGTCGCTTACAAAGATTCTAAGGGGTGCGCAATAAGGTAGGGTCCTTATTCCTTACAGGCCCTAGTATCCCACAAGGTCGCCTGACGGAGTATTGACTCCAAGGTTTAGACGTCTACCAAAATCAGTCAAAAGGCGAGTGTCACCCTTGGAGCACGTAGTGCGTCTTGAAGGGCACGTCGCATAAATGAACATGAATGAAGGCGAGTGGCACCCTTGGAGCACGTAGTGAATCTTGAAGGGAAAGTCACAGTTTTTAACACTAGTGAGTCAATGAACCTAAGTACCTAGAAAACAATATCTCATTTTGACTTGGTCAACCTTAAAATAAATGTTGCATGAGTAAAGTCTAATAATTATAAAATTTCCCTTAAAAAAAACAATTTTGCTAAGCCTAGTTGAAATTAGAGCATAGGTCTAATTG
>ML796106.1:329551-352733 GCA_009831015.1 Picea engelmannii
GCCTTTAAAGATGAGGGTGAGCTTTTGCATTGAGTTACCATTTACTCGACACTATTTCTTACTACCCCTTTTCTTGCATTTTTCTTTATTTGAGTTGTCCCTTTTTCTTTAGATATGCATTGTTAAGCATGAGACATGGAACATTAGCCTCATACTAAGGTGGAATAACTAAAGTTTTGTTATTTGGCTACATCAACCTTGATTTTATAACTATTAAGAAGGGGTTTTTTCTCATGGGACTATGAAGCATGAACCTTTATGTATGACATATGACAAATCAATCATGAGCATGACAATGAAAAGGCATGAAAATGGCTATGGGCGATAGGCCAATGACATTGAACACTGACTAAGGTTGTTAATGGTACACTTGACCCCAAAAAGAAACACACTTATCTATTGGAAAATATGAACTCACCCAAGTACAAATTAGTAGGAGACATAAGTTTAAAGAGTTATGACCCATTATCAAATTAATCATTGATCATCACATTCATGAAAAATACATAGAGAAATATAATCAAATGTGAGCAAAACATAAGATATAACAATGCATTGTACAATCCTCATCAAAATATCATCATGAGAGTCACCTAATTAAATGGAGGGAGAATCTCTATCCAAATTTCCATGGAAAACCATAGATATCATCTATGGAATTGTTGACTATGATGAAAATCACAAGACTTGAAAAAATCCTCTAGTTATCCCTACATGTCAAAAGATAACAAGGCCTAAGCTAAGAATATTGAAGCATAGAGGATAACTATAAATTCAATTCTTTTTATGATTACTAAACCTTAATGAAGTAGGCCAAACCTTATGGAAATCTATAGTGAGAAAGTCATCCCATCTTTTACCAGAAACCTCATAACACACACTCGACATGCTAGATAATGTAGCATAATTGTCCTTGCAAGATTCAACTAAATTTGGGTTATCATGAAAGTAATTTTGCAAAAACAATGATCTTCTTCTTGTATTAAGAGTTGGTGACTCTACATGATTTCCCAGGGGTGAATTTTGCATCGCTGATGTGGGTTTGGATTCAATAACTCCACATGGATTAATCCAAAGTGAAATTATTTTTTTTTTGTACTGGGGGAATTGACAACTTGTGGTTCTCGTACTCGCGTGACACGGGGTCAATCCCCGTCGGCTACCACTATAACCCCAAGTGCAACCACCCAGCCCAGAAGAATGGTGCACGAGTAAATCCGGGTGAGAATCGAACATGAGACTTCATTTTACAAATTTCCTTCCATTTACACGGCACTTGCCAATCCGTCTACACCCGTGCGGGCTAAAAAATTTGAAGGACATGGGGGTGGGATTTGATCCACTTATGTGTGCATGGGTCACGATACCATTTAATATGGTATCTCTGGGTGCAACCACACGTTCGAACACTACCTCAAGGTGTCCCCATGGCTCCAGGTAAAGCCCTCACAAGAATTGAACCTTGCCCAATGATGAAAAACTCCTCTCTTTCCACCATTGGATCCAACCCCTTTGGGCATCCAAAGTGAAATTATTATTACTAATAAATATATGGTTTATAATAGAAAAACAAAAGAATGGGTTGAAAATTTTATTTGGTGGGTTGAATAGAGTGGTTTCATATATGGTCCTATGGTTCTTTATGTTAATGTAGTTTTATTTGTAATTGCAATAACATATCACATGCTATATATGTTAAATGCTACAAATAAGCACTATCTAGGCTAGACATCACCTTGATGTTGTATCGAGATTTATAGTTGCAAAGACTTTGTAGGATTGATTTCAATAAATAAACTATGGAGAAAGTCTCGATCAAGGTGCTCATAAAACTTTCCATATGATCAACTCAATGCAAGCTATGCATTGTTTTTGTAGCCTACCTAGATAAAGTTATGAGTAAGATGAATGAGAGTGTCATCATAAACTCACTTTGTGAACAAGATCAATTCACTTACACAAGGACCAAAGGTTAAGATAAGTACAACATAACATGAAATTCTTATGGATAAAATACAAAATATGTACAAGTTTTATACATAAACATCAAGATCTACAACATAGGAAATCGTGGGCATGAGAGGTCTGGGTGGCCACAATACTACAATAGTGACTCTGAATTTGTTGTTCCTTATCAGACATTGAGTGCAGGGAAACCGATTCCATACTTTCTTCTCCATGATGGATTGTTGTGCCATTTGAGCCATCTTTGTGTTCCTTTAAGCGAGCATGCAAAGCTTATTTAGGAAGCTTATTACAATCGGGTGGCAAGACACTTTGGTGTGGACAAAACAGTGGGAATACTGCAAAATATTTTTTATTGGTTGAAGCTTCAACAAGATGTCTACAAGTACGTCAGATCCTGCACTGCCTGCGTCATTGCCAAACCCTCCATCAAGAAACAAGGGTTATACACCCCTTTGCCCTCGACCTACTCCCTATAGGCCTTGGGAGTACCGATTGATAAAACAAATAAGCTCTGATGACAATTGATAAAATATAGACATGAACAACAATATGATGGAAAAGGCTCACTAGCCAACACTATAGTATTCACACCAATGTTACATATTTATAGTACAATGGGTGATGCCACCTCATAGAGAGATTTGCTCTAGATCCTAAAATCATGCATGATGACTAGGCTGGGAAATCTTAACTAAATCATTAGTCATCACTTGGGGATATATTACTAATATCCTAAATGAATAATACAAATACAGGTGACAATTTAGACTTAGTGATCGGTAAAGGTAAGCCATAGGCTAGCACATCTCCTTGGATTACATGTCTATTCTACCTTCAACCAAGCATGGGAATTATTGTGTCTTCATGGTCGTTGATCATTTCCCTAAGATGGAATTTTTGGCACCCGATAAGAAGAGTATCATAACCTGGGCCACTACTAAGATCTTTTTTGAACATTTTTGGGTTTGTTTTGGGATCCCATGGACCATTATTTCAGATCAATACATTAGGTTCTTGAGTACTTTTTGGTCCAACCTATGGTCGATGATGGACACCAAGCTGACCAAATCAACTACCTTTCATCCACAAACTGATGGAAAAACAAAGGTAGTCAACAAGATGATTGTTCATATCCCGAGGATGTACAATTCCAAACATCGACACACATGGGATGAGAGCCTTCCTTACGTAAAACATAGCTACAATAGAGCCCTCCACATCTCTATTGGTTGCATCCCTTTTTAGGTGTGATTGGGGTTTCGACCATTGACTTCCATTGACGTAGCTCTACCCATTGCCGCTGCACAAGAAGAGTTATCCCATGCTCAGACCAAGGCTAATCGAGTAGCCAAATTTGTTGAGCGAATCCATCACATTCAAAAACAATTTCATGACATTTTGCAAAAAGCCAAGGCCAAGTACAAGTAGCACCACGATCAACATAGGGTACCACACAAGTTTTAGGTGGGAGATAAGGTATGGTTTCATTTGCAAAAAGAGCACCCCACAAGACCCCATCGAAATATCCTCCCACTCTGATACAGGCCTTACACCATCATGAAGGCTATGGGTGAGAATGCCTTTGAGTTAAGTATTCCCCCTTTTCTTGGCTTGCACCTGGTATTTAATGTGGAACTACTTTGATTATATTTTCCACCTCTCCTGGACATTTTGGACCCATCTGAGCACTTGGCCCCTACATAACTCAATAATGAATGCATTGAATAGGAAACAATTGATCATATCATGTACACCAAGATGAAGTGCACCCACCAACAAAAAATCCAACTTTATCAGGTCATTATAACAGGGCAATTTCTTCACTAGTGCAAGTGGCTCACCAGGAGTCAGATTCAGTAGAAGTTTCCCCATTTGATGGAGGAACTTGAAACAATGGGGACCATTTATTCATATGGGGAGAGGACAAATCCAGGTGGATACTAGTGGCCACCCACCTATTCCACTAATTCAGAATGGTTCCACATCTTCATAGTTTTTCTACGGTTTTTTGGGTCACAAACTTCTATGATTGTTTCGAGGCCCTAAATGAATTTTTTTTTGGCTCGACAATGCCTAACATGTAGTGAAAAGAAAATGCTAGGCCCGATGGAATGTGTACTCCTTGGCTAGACATTTCCAATGAGATACCAAGTGCCCAAAACAAAGATCGTATGCAAAAGTTGCACCCTTGGGAAGTTGACATATCAACTAACCACATTGGGGCCCACAAACCTTTTAGTGTTTCATCTTTTGGGGTCAGGGTTTTAGATGTTTAGGGTTTTCTCATTGACGTTTTATATTAAAAGGATTTTTCTGCCTCTTTGTAATCAACTTCTTGCGAATGAGTGTAGTCATCACATCTCTATATTTAGAGATAAGCTACCACCATTTTAGC
Organism: Picea engelmannii; assembly: GCA_009831015.1. Classification (NCBI taxonomy): domain Eukaryota; kingdom Viridiplantae; phylum Streptophyta; class Pinopsida; order Pinales; family Pinaceae; genus Picea; species Picea engelmannii. The sequence continues at coordinate 333,915 of ML796106.1, forward strand.
TAGCTTATGTGCTTTGTATTTTACAGTCTTTTGTATTTCAGACATTCATTAATAGAATCCAAATTTAATTATATTACTATGTTTCTTGCAATATCTCTGTGTGTTTCATTGTTATATATTTTATTTCATGTCATTTTCAATATAATACAGAGCAATTAGCCCGTATACCATTCATCATCATTCTACCATTACGAGCTTAGCCTTCTCAACCTAAGTCATTATTAAACCATATAATGAGCATTTGGTGAAAGTACTATTTTTATTTTATTTGCATACAATTGATAGTTGTTACATATTATGATGTTTATGGAATAAAAAATGACATTTTTTTCTTTGATGAAACTATTGTTTAGATGAGCATTTTCAATAGAGGTACATCTTTAGACAAATTATGCACATATGAATGGTGTTCGTAGGAAGATGAATGAAAATGGATGTTGATCCATTGTATAAGATGGATGTTGACACTATAACTTCAACCAACCTCTATTTAATGATTCTTATTTTTTATCTTTAACATTCATTTTAATATCTCATGCTTCTCATATTATAAGGTAACATTTTAATATGTTATGCTTCTTATATTGTGGTAGGGTGATCGTGGGAAGGCACCAACCTCAGAGCAGGTAAAGGACTAACAATATCCATATCCATTTAAATTGAATTTTATTATTATTTTTATAATTGAATTAACTTGGTTTTTGTTGATATATGTAGTTGTCAGCACCTAATGTTGACAATGCAGGCGACGATGATGAATTGTTTGAATTGGACCCGATTGAGACAATTAAAAAGGCTATGAGAAAGGAAAAAAAATGAACTTATTAAATTGGGTAGGTGTGAATCAACGGAGGAGAACACATAAAGATGCAAAGTTTTGATGGAAGATATACAACGATATGCGATGTGCCAAATTTTAAAAAGGTTATTTATCACATATGTTCATTTATGATTTTTTTTTTGCTGCTTTTATATGATACAAATAAAAAATGTTTTCTTTATATAGGATTTATTTAGATCTTCTTAGCAACCTGCTCCTGAAGCTGGTTTTGGTAGCAGTGATGCTCAAACACCACAATGTCCTACCACAAGCCACATACTCGCAAGGCTCTTTGGCTCTCCGCCTGTGGTTGCCCCATGACTGAGATGTCTGAACCTTCTGGGGCCCATGACACACCCTCATAATGCACGCCAGACCAAGCACATGATGGTGGAGGCGAGGCAATTGATGATTTTACAAATTGATTTCCTAGATTGTCATGTGTTACTAGCAATGGAACACTATCAATTACATTTTTGGTGGATGAGAACATTGTTCCGATTAAGATACAAAAAATCCCAGGTATTTATGAATGTTTTAATTATTTCTTGTTATTTAATTGAAACATACATCTCTCCAATTATGTTAAATCAGTGATCATATTGTTCCACATGAAACACCATCTTTTTTAAGCATATGAATGACAAGGCCTTAGATGTTTTTGGGCCTACCATACGCACACGATGGAATTCTTAGAATCTCAATTTGAAAAAGGATCTTATTGACCACTTGGTTGGCCTATTTGGTGATTCCTTATACAAAATTGGAGTCACCTCATTGGCTGATACATATTTGAAATATGCGAGGGACCAATATAGGGTTCATTTACAAACAAACCCTAGGTATAAACATCCTTCAATGATTTCTGAGAGTGAGTGGAAGAATCTATTAGATGATGCAAAGGAGAAGACAATGAGAAAATAAGGAAAGATGTCACCTGGTCCTAATGGTATATCATATTTTGAATTTAATATGTTGAATTTTCATTAGTTTTAAATAAAAATTTCCATATACAACCTATTGGAAATTTTCATAGGCTCCTAGACACGTCAAAAGAAACCAAGGAAAGACTAGAAAAACACAGGCATCACAAACTTGGTCAGGGTTGTTACATGAAACTACAAACATGAATTGTAAGTACCAAATAATTAAACCATATCATTCCTATCATCATCTAACTTTTATTTAATTGCATCAAATAAAACAAATTTGAGATCTTGTGCAACGCAGGGGGCTCAATTCAAAAATGTGACCACATAGGAAGACCTTTGACCCAGTTTCAAGTTCAAATTTCAAGCAGTATTTGAACGTCGACAAAGCATGAGGCAAACACAATCTGCCCCTTTGAACAACATCGTAAGTAAAAATAATGGACTTTAATTATTGATTACTTGTAAAATCTATTCACGATTTCACCCATAAATGAATGTGTCTTTCTGTTTTAAGGAAGAGAGCAACAACAATAATGAGGCCAACGATGGAAAATGGCCCCATGATGGTGGAGTGTAGTCCAATGATGGTGGTGTGCATCCTAACCATGATGGTCGAGTGCAACCCAATGATGGTGGTGTGCAGCTCGGCCATGGTGATATTATGGCTATAAAATTTGAAGTATGGGTTACAATTATTAATATTTACTTGCAAATGGTGTTCTTATAACTTTTCTTGTTTCAATGGCAGAGAATGTAGACGAGGATGCTTGGCGAGAGCAAGAACACATGGCATCTGAACCAATTGTCTTGATTAGTCAACCTGGTAAAGAACATTGTAATGATATTTGCATTAATGAACTACTTCCGTGAATAATAACTAACCATATAAATTTAACCCTTTTTGTTATTGTAGTTGAGGTCCCTCAATAGTAGAATATGTGTTGTGGAGAGTAATCAACTAGATGTACAACCCGTCAGATCATGCATATTGAATCAACACCAAGAGAGGGCCCAACAACTGAAGCGGATTTGGGATGAGCCAATCAACAAATATTTGAAAACCAAGAAACAAAAAAAGAAGTGATTGTATATAATATGAGAAACATGTATAATGGAAACATATTTTGATGATACAAATTTATGAATATATACCATGTGTTGCTATCTTATTATGGATGTATGTTATATGTTTTGTATGTACAAAACTACATATATGCACACACATTCTTTCTTTCATTAACCTTTAAATTTTGTTTTGCTACTTTCTATGCATGAATCGTACTATGCCACTTTCAATTATTTTCCACTAGATAGATTGGGTATGGGGAATTGAGAGTTATGTGGGGGTGGGGGTTGAATGATATTCCACCTTCACATGGTTGGCCCTATTCAATATAGAATAATTATTCTAGAAACCAAGAGATACTCATTCAATTATTCCACTTTAGTCTTTTGAGAGTCTCATACATGTCGATATGTCTGTTTATTTATTTAATTATTATTCAATCATATAATCTTTTATTCTCTGATGATTTTTGCAGGTCTTTGCAATGGAAATGCAAATAAAAACTAGCTTATGTGTGATGTGGTTGTACAAACTCCTGCATCATCAAACTCATGGACGCATGTAGTTAGTACTGATTTTTCCATTTTAGTTATTGTGTGTGCACATTTGCCAAAGATTCATGTATATTCAACCCTGCTAAATTTTGGGCACACATCACCCTAATATACACTATTTAGGGTTTACAAGAAACCCACGGTCATGTAACTTGTAAATTACCAACACCATACATGGATTTTTATTCCTAGGGCATGCATTTTTCATCATGCCCTGTTTTCATGCATTTTTCCATTTATGCATTTTTTTGCACTCACAAGACAACATTTAGCCTCTATGTAGGGCATATGGTTTTTAGTTTCAAAATGCACAACTAAAGTCTGAATAGATGTAAAATGATAAAATCCAAAGTCCACAATTCGAACCTCTCAATTTGGAGGTCATATGAGTCTTATGTGTGCATTTTATAGTAAGACGGTTTTACCCTTCATTTTACAAAAAAGTCTTGAATCTTGGTTCAAGGTAGAAGTCCTTATTCATTTGAAAATTCATTACTAATGATATATATAGATCTATAATGTTATTAAACTCACAACAAAACTTAGATCACTAAATTTGGAGCTATATAGAAGCATGGGTGTGCATTTCCATTCGAGAACTTTATATTGTTTTGGTCTCTCAATTTACAAGGTAGATTTTGCCTCTTTTACATAGAAGCCACTTTTATGTTTGCAAACACAAAAATAAATACGTAGACAAGTGTAAAATTATCTAATTATTAATACCTAGGCATACATTTTCATTATGCCCTAGTTTCATGCAGTTGTAAGCATTTTTCCCTTTATGCATTTTTTTGTATTTAAAACACAGTTTTTAACCTTTATGCACAATGTAGGATTTTTGGTTTGAAAATGCACAACTAAAGGTATGAAAAGATGTAAAATAATAAAATACAAACTCCACTAATTCAATCACTCAATTTGGAGGTCATATGAGTCTTAGGCGTGCATTTTATAGTAATATAGTTTTACCCTCCATTTTACAAAAGGTCTTGAATTTGGGTTCTAGGTAGAAGTCATTTTTCATTTGAAAATGCACTGCAGATGATATAAATAGATTTAGAATGTTATTAAATTCACCCTAAAACTTAGATCACTAAATTTGGGGATATATAGAAGCATGGGCGTGCATTTCCATTAGGGCACTTTCTACTGTTTTGGTCTCTCAATTTACAAGGTAGATTTTGCCTCTCTTACATAACAACCACTTTTATGTTTGCAAACACAAAAATTCATATGTAGACATGCATAAAATTATCTAAGACACCCTCAACAATGTGAATCACACAAATTGGAGGTTTTTTAAGACCCGTTAAGCAAAATTTGGTCACATATATATTCCTGCTCCTGGAATTAAAAAAAAAAAATGCATACTTCTGTCCAAAAGTCTAATGGAGGTGTTACAAGAAGAAATATGAAAAATGTTCTAAGTCACATGTTCTCTCCTCTCCTTTCCCTTCACCCCTATTTAATATCTCATTCTATACTTAGTATTTTTTCCCATTGTCTCATTACTTCATTTTCCACACTTAACCATTTTCCTTTATTCCTTTCCACGTTCACATTCATTTCCCTTTTATTTTATTTTCCCATTTCCTTTTGTTTTTCTTTTCATATTTCTTTATCCCTTTTTTTCATTTCTTTCCTTTTCCCTTTTTCCTTTACCAAATTTCACGTAACTCCTTTATTTCCCATATATTTATTTTCATTTTTCATATTTTCCATATTTCTTTCCATATTTCACATGATCCATTATATACTTTCGAGACTTAGTTTTATTTACTATGGTTTACCGCGGGTTGGCGGGTTGGTGATATTTATTAAGAGTATGTGTTATCTTCACTACCCTAACAATGCACTTTGTCTTATGCCACCTTCATAATGCACCCAACTCTTTTTACTACTCTTTACTATGTAACTTCTCCAACACTTAGCCAAATATGTGAGTTACCGCGGTTCACGGGTTCAGGGGTTGGTGAGGGTTAGTGATGTTTATTTCATGTTATATGAGTCTGTCTGATTCTCAAGACTTAGAATATTTTACAATTTCTTCTTACTACTACTTACCTCTCCTCTCCACTTCACCTACACTTAGATTTTTTCACACTCATTTCTTACTATGTATTATGGGTGACTTCCTCACCTACCTTTGCATTCATGTAAATCCATGAACTTGCCATATTATTTTAACAATATTTTTCCTACCCTAAGTTATACGAGGAACATCTACAAGTGACACATGGTACTTTGTTAACCAATGAGATACATCCACATGGAAGTTAATGGATGGTGCCACATGGAAACTAATTAATGGAGACACATGGCAGCATACAAAAAAGTGACACATGTCGTGATTTTATTGGATGACATATGGTAGATTCTTATGGGCAGATTGTTGGCATACCGAGTGATGACACATGGAAAATTTTTGTTGGGTGACTCATCATTGTTGACTGGGCAGATTGGTTGTTGACTGGGCATACAAAATTATTATTATATTCAATAATTTTCCAAGGGTCGAAATCCTCCAAGCTCCATAGTTCCTTCTCTTCTTGTGTTTCTTGGTAAGTATATTAAACACTTAGTTTTATATATCTTAAAGAATGTAATATCCCAATGCACGTGGGATAGATTTTCAAACCAAAAAGTCAAATTTTATGAAGGGAAGCACAAAATTCATCTAAGGGCCCACATTTGCCCATTAATTTTGATCGACGGTGGCTGAGCATTGATCTTGGGGAGGCCATAAATTGAGCTCTGGGTGTCGGAATCACGTAAAATTTGTATCGTTGGAAAGGTATTTATGCGTAGAAGATGGTGGTATAGGTTTAAATTTATTAAAGTTGATACATTTTTGTCATAAATTAAAATATGAGTCAGCTTCATTTTAATGGGTCTGCGTGACAACCCAACTTCATGAGCTCATATCTTGAGATCCGAGCGATGGTTTTGGGAAAATTTTGTATCATTGGAAATATGAGACAATGAATAGCACATCAGAAGTGGTTTACATGGATAAAAAGTTGGTTTTCACTTCCATAAAATTAAATTACAGTCGTCCTCTTTTAGTGGAGAATTAATTAAATTTTAAAAAATAAAAGTTTAATTAAAAACTTTTATTAAAAGGGGAGAGGGACCCACTTTCAATGTAATAGTATTAATGATGTGAATTCATTCATGAGGAATTAATGAGGCATTAATTATAGGGAATATTTCAAGAAGAAACTTGTATGGGAATTTCAAGAGAGGAAGAAAACCCTAACTACTCAGGTAGTTAGAAAATCTCTTCTTAAAAAGAGAAGAGAGACTTCATCAAGAGGTCGAATAATCAATATTGTCAGAGGGGCAGGGCAGAATATCAGAGGAAGAAGAAGGTACAACCATGGATACATAATCAAGATTCTGATCAAAAGAAAGAAAACTCCATCTTCATTTTTTTATATATATTCTTCTACACCACTTCTCATAGTTTTATGCTCGAATCTCAGAGTTGGGCACAAGGCTGAGTTGTTGAGTGTTATTCTTATATTCTTCTAAGATCTTTTATTATATGATCATGGAGTATTTTCAACCACCTATAAGATTTTGTAATGAAGAACATCTTTCATAAATAAAACTCCACAAATAATTGCTTTGGGGTTGATCTTGACTGTGCTTTGTAACCCTGTTTTCAGAATATAAAGTATTTGAGGTTGACCTATCAAATTATCTTTTGATCTTGATTGGAGTACTCTGTTGAAATTATTTGAGATGATCAAATCATTCTCTCCTATGAAGAATATATCGATGTATTTATATATTATTAAGAAGATTGTGTGTGATGCTGATCACAATTTATATTTGGTGTTGAAGGCCTCCTTCAATCTTTTTTTTTGCTGCACATAAAGATTGTACTCAGGTTATTGAAGAACCGTTTTATTTCATAATCTCAAGAAATAAAGATTTAGGGTTTGTTACCTAGCACTCTCCTAATCGAATATATCACAGATATATCTTTTAGTCCAAGAGGAGTACCACCTCTCTAAAAATGAAAGGGGACTAATGTTCTCGTGAGGCTGTCATTTCAGTCCTGGTAGATTCAAGTGTCAACAAGACCTAGGTGTGCATTTTTGTGAAGTCTGGCATGCATTTTACACAAGACCAAAAATTACAGTTTAAAAGCAAAACATGTATTTCTTAAGTGTGAATGTGCATTTTTAGATGTGGAGGCTCTAACAAGATTGAGTTATGGTTTTATGCAATAATAGAAACCCTAATCCTAATCGTCTATATCATCATATATTGAGAAAATTGTCATCTACATTTGGCTCAATCTCTTCGACTTCTTAATCTAACATATCTATCTGCTCCATGTGTCCAATACATCATAAGCATGGATTTAATTGTTCAACATCAATTTGATTTATTTTTTAAAATTTATTATCAAGGCGTTCAAATTTTGATTCTCATGATCATCGTCGAATACACGTTGGTATTTCGACGGACTATTCATGCCCATCCATATCAACCCTGGTGGACTTTGAGCTCTCAAGTGTTTCCACTCCAATGAAAGTTTCCCACCCTGGCGTCGCCGATATGACATACATTGTCTGCCCTAACATCATCAATCTGATGTACATTTCTTTCCCTAGTATTGCCACTCTAATGGATTTACCACGCCATTTCGTTGGATCATTGATGGAATGCGCCCTTTAGAGTGTTGCTACTTCGATGGAGACGGTCAGACATAAGGTCACAATTTCAATAGCGTGTGCATCGACTTTTCGATAGTCTTTACATGTGCCAATGTCACACTAATGATCGAGGCCTTCGGTAATACAATGACCACTTACCTGATGATCATTTCCTGCAAAATTCCACGTTGCAATCCATGGCATCAAATTAACGACAACTATATGATCGTTTTCATTGCAACGATTGATTATGATGAAAGTATGCTTTATTAAAGTTCCTCACACCTGCCAAATGACAGCTTCCTACATCAGATGTTTGACCGATGGATAAGGGCATCGATAATGTGATGAAAAGGCTTCAATGAACTGATTTGATTGGCTTCGTCGAAATACCAACGTTGTTTCATTAGAATGGCGTCGAAACAATGTCAAAAATTGTGCCAAACGTACTAGTGTGAATTTCCATGTCATTGAACCCAATGACATTAATGGCCAGGTTAATTTCTTATCTCTAGCGAGGGAAAATCCTACTCCATTCACCATTATTTTGTATGCCACTTCTTGAAAAACAAGTTTGTCAAGGATAAATATAGGAAGCAAGTGAGGATCTTTGGTTGCATAGTAGAATCTAATATATGTTCCATTTTCCATCACAAACCATTCTCCTATCTTCCCAACTATAGCCATTTCTTTTTCTGACATGCAAGGCACCAGAGCATAGAATAATAAATAATATAGAGGAATCATAAATTTATCACATATCTTGTGGCAGTGTATGTGGTACTTGTGTTCCCATAAATCTTGGCAGTAAACATGAATCAAAGGGTCACTTGGTTGTCATTCCCAACCCATTTCAGAGTAAGCATGCACCATGCACATTACATCCAATAGATAAGATGGAATATGGAAACTTATATTTTTTCGAGGGAATGTGCTTTTTGCAGTTGATACAGTCTCCTCCATGGTGGAAAAGAGGATATCTACTCAATCAAATATATGTCCAATGGTAGTAATAAAGTGGATCAAGGGGACCCATGAGACCTTGAATTTATGAGCATCAACTTCTCCATACGGTCTAGTACAATCAGATGACTTGGTCTTAAAATTCTTTCCCGAGATTCATTAATTCTTCATGAGATCAAAGGATCCAAAGGGAAGTCTTTCATTCAGTATTTAGTAAGCTCAATTTATTCATCTGTAAATTTGTAGCATGTTCCGAGAACTAAAGGGTTGAAGGAAGAAATGGCCTTTCCCTCGGCATGTCTTACCATTATATTATCCATGTCAGTATGTCAGATAATCCATGAAATGACTTTGGAACATGGGAATACCATTGTGTTAGCAACTAAATTTACCCTGTCATTTTTTTTTTAATTTTTGCCAAATTGCAAAAACTTCACCAATTTCCCGCCTTCGCAAACTTTTAATTCATGCAACTCAAGTGCTACCTAAATTTGATACAGAACTTCTGGTAATGGCTCCTATACAAACAAGTTTCATTTCACTACTGGAAGTTTTGATAGCGCAATGTGCTCGTCGGTTTGAATATCTCTAGTGTCGAAGAGAAGGGTTTTTGTGTTTATATGATTAGAGCTTGTCATGGCTTGGGACTGCTTGTCTACTATCCATCTCCCAACACTAATTGATATAAACTTGGGCCTGTTCAAAATACAGAGCCAAATCTAAGCCTTTGTCATATTTGTAATTTTTGGTATTTCCTCCATGCTATCAACACACAAGCATTGATTGATAAATATGAAGGTGGCTTGGAAACATTTTCTCAGGGGAAGATATCCAAAATTTTGTCAATGAGTTTGGCATTATTATTTAAAAAAATAATTATAAATGATTTAAAATTTAAATAATAATTTTTATATTTTGGCAAAATGTCAGGTCTCGCACCCAAATCAAGTCCCTATTCCAAATATACATTTCAATTAACGACCAAGTCTCATCACCCAATGCACCAACAAAAATCATACAAAGGAGAGTTCACAACCTAGTGTATAGTGTGCTCAATGCATCGATATAAGGTATTTATGCCGATGTATATAAATAGAAAGAAATCTTAATTCTTATTACATGTGGGATATACATATCCCAAACATGTAAAAGTCCGAGTGTTAAGGGAGAGCTCAACAAGCTTGTGAACAATACTTCACATAGTTGTTACAACACATATCATTATAAAGTGTACACAATAGTTTCAAGAACAGAACACTCATGTGCCATCAATTTTGGTTTCAAGATTCACAAATATAGGTATCTTTTCAACACCCAGGAATCAATTGGTGGGTAAAGGAATTTCCACAATGCCAACAAGGTAACGTGTTCGAAACAACGTCTGAATTAACAATTTTTTGTTTTGTTTATGAAACTTATATCTCATGAATTATACATGTCTGATCTGCTAGTGATGCTTGTATATTTTATGATTGTATATCTTATTCTTCTATCTATACATGCTATTTACTGAGCATATTTGACAAGTAGTTCACTTACCTTTGATCCATGAAATATTATAGTAGACTCCATGCCCAATGGAAATGATCACCAATATTTAAACTTACTCGTGTCAATTTAAGTTTTTTGCCACATATTTTTCTTAACCCTATCTACCTAATCCCAACCTATCCAATCAAATCCTTTTCAAGATGTGATAGACATTCTCTTTTGCAGTCAAGAGCAATCTCTAGCGCTAAATTATTTTGGCATCGTTATCGGGGAGAAAAGGAACAAAGTATCTTCCTTGGGTGTACAACAACGAATAGAGTCGATTCTTGATGGTGACCAAGAATCAGTCATTGAAGTTTGAATGCAAATCATTCACCTAGCGACTCCATGGTTGAAGAATCCACTAGCGACTCCACTGTTTCAAAATGTAAAAAACAATGGATGTTATTTTAGCTCGGAGGTATGCATGTTTTTATTTCTCTAATGTACTTTATTTTCCCAATCCTATGCTTGACAGAGATGAATGGGAACATTCTCTTCCAATGTTTAGAGGAGAAGATTGGGAAGTTCCTTCTGAACATTTGTTAGATTTTCATGAATGCATACATCAGCTGGGTATTGTTCATGGGGATGTTTTGATGAAGATGTTTAGGTATTCTTTAGAGGGAAACACCCGAGAATGATGTAGATCTCAACCTACTTCTAGTATTGCTTCATTAAAATATTTTCATCCAACATTTTATTCTTATTGCAAAAATAAATTTTCTATTAAGATCCTTTATCAAGAATGTTGAGAAGAATTTGAATTATTATACTGTCATCCCAACAATAAAGATAAGGATGTTAGTTTCTGTCAGATGCATGAAGAGACAATTCCTTCCTCCCTACCTGCTAATCGGAAATAAGATTTTATTGAACATGTTGTTTATCCTCTTGAAATCGAAGAAAGTGTTTTGTTGTCCTTAGATCTTGTTGCTTTGAAGTCTGTAAAATAATTTTCTGGCAAAGAAAATTATCAACATATTCAAGAGGATTTTATTGCCCCTGATTATTATAAAGGTACACATGAATTTTTTCAAGAAGAGAAAGAGAGTTACTATTTTATCAATAAAATAGATTGCATGAAACAACAACCTTGTCTTATAAATTAACTGGAAATTGTTCATGAGTATCACAACCCAATAGTTGATTTGATGGAGTCAGTTTCTTCAAAAGTCCCAAATTTTGTATATTTCGACATGCTATTAATTTGCAACAATAAGTATAAACTGCTCATCGAGTTTTTGTTGTGTATATCATATTCTTTTCATATTTTCTCAAACATTTGCATACAAAATAATCATTTTATTAGTCAAATGCTTACTTGGTTGCATTGAAAATTTTCTTATACATTATCAAGTTGGATTTAGATGATTAGAGTAGGAGGTATGATGAATAAGCTCCTTGTCCGAGCATTTGGTTTTCAACTTGATTTGGTTTGCAGTAAAGAAGCAAAATAATGACTCCAAAGCCCAATGGAGAAAAGACACTCTACAAGATAATGTATTTTTAAAGGTTTGAATTTCATATTGCAGGCTTAGTTTGCAAAGTGTGGTTGGTTTCAAATGGAAATAAAATCACTGGTGCATATTAAAAGTCTTTTTCTTTTCAGATTGATGGTTTGGTTTTCAGTTTCCTTCATCTTGCAAGAGCAATTTTGGTTTATAGAAATGGTTTCATAGTAGGTTAGAGAAACAAAATGGACAAGGCACAAGGTATGCAGGTTCTTGGTGCCTCACAGGGAGGACACCATCCCCAATTGCATCTAGTGTTAGCACCTAAATTTATCTCGTCAATTAAAAAAAAAACTTTTTCCAAAATTGCACAAACTTCGCCAATTTCCTGCCATCGCAAAATTTTAATTCGTGCAACTCAAGTGCTACTTGAAGTTGATACGAAACTTCTGATAATGGCTCCTATACAAATAAGTTTCATTTCACTACTGGAAGTTCTGATAATGCAATGTGCTCGTCAATTTTCCTACCTATGGTGTCCAAGAGAAGGTTTTTTGTGTTTATATGAACATAGCTTTTCATGGCTTGGGACTGCTTGTTTACTGTCCATCTCCCAACATTGTTTGATATAAACTCAATCTTGTTAAAAATCCAAAGCCAAAGTTAAGTCTTTGTCATCTTCGTTCTTTTTTGTATTTCCTCCACGCCGGAAACATAAGAACATTGATAGATAAATATGAACGTGGCTTGGAAGCATTTTCTCAGGGGCAGATATCCAAAAAATTGTCGATGAGTTTGGCATTATTATTTTAAAAAATCATTATAAAAGATTTTATATTTAAATAATAATTTTTATATTCGGGAAAAATGTTGGGTCTCGCACCCAAATCAAGTCCTTATTTTTTTTTTTTTTTTTTAACAGGAACGGTTATGTTTTTGTATTAAAATTCTCGGCATAAATGCCCATTTACAGTCTTCCAGATTTGTTTGGGCAATTCCCAATGTTCCCAAGTAACCGGGATCCCCCCATCTCTAAATTTGACATAACACCATTTCTTGGGGTCAAAAATTACCTTTAGCGACAGGATATCCCCTAACTTAAAAACACATACAAATTGTTGAAGTAAAAAGAAGAAAAACATGAAAGCACAGCTAAGGAATTGAGTCCCAATTTTCCTTATCATTCCATAATAGAGTGCCCGCAGGAAGAAGAGCATCTCTATTTGCTTCCGTGTCCGCCTCTTTGTTGTTGTTCCTCAGAACATGGAAGAAGCTGATCTCTTGGAAGGAGTTGACAATATTTTTAATTCTCACAATCAATCTAGATAGCAAGAGGTCCTTCGGATTTGAGTTTTCCACTAGCATTTTTATGAGTGTTTGGGAATCGCCCACGATCTTTGCTTCCTTGATGCATGGCTTTTGTAAGATCTTGAGACCTTGCATCAAAGCCATTGCCTCTGCTTGGGTATTGGTGTCTTGGCCTAATCCCCATGCATACATGTGCTCAATTTGTCCCTCTATATTCTTGATGACTCCACCTGCGCCTACATTCCCCAGATTTCCTTTTGCTGACCCATCGAAAAACAAAGAGTAACAATGAATTTCCTTGTTCCAATTGCTGAAGCTATTTTCTGGCATTCTAATTTGCCATTCTTTTCCCTTTTTCGGCTGGATTTCTGTGTTGGAGGAATTCAATCCCAGCGATTTCCCCCACTCCACCTCATGAGGGGAGAGATTTATGTCGGTGATGGTCTGTATATTCTCCTTTAGGAAATCTTTGAGGATGGTTAAAATCTTGGTCTTGACAATATTTGCATTATTCTTTTCCCCCTGGAAGATCCTATTGTTTCGTTCCAACCAAATTTGCCAGCATATCAACTTTGGCAGGACCAACCAAGCGGCCTTGAACCAACTATTATTTGGAATCTGCCCAGGGTAATGGTGCGTCCAGTTCGCATGTAATTCAAAAATGGAGGATGGAAGCGATGTGTGCACAGGGCAGTGGTTCAGAACTTCGCCCCAGACTTCTAAAGCAAATTTGCAATTCGACATAATATGTTGGGCATTTTCTTCATTCTCCAAACACAGGTAGCATCTGGAGGGGACGTGGAAGCCTTTTCTCATAAGATTGTCTGCTGTAAGAATCTGATTGTGGAAGAGTAGCCAATTGAATAAATCAATTTTGGGAATGCACTTTTGTTTCCAGAGGTCTTTCCATATCGCTGGACAATGGGGAGCATAGGGAATTGCTCGCAACATTTTATAACCAAGTACCACAGAGTAACAACTGGTATACTTCCCCTAGCCTCTCTGATCTTGCTTCTTCTCGTGTATTGGAGCCTTCCCTTTGAGCCTGGTGCGAAGGTTCAACCAAGCGTTTTTGAGGTTACTCGGCAATTCTGGCTTCATCCAGTCCAGCCAGACTTTATTGTTCCAGATGGAGATGTCCCATAGAGAGGCCAAGCCTGCGTTCTTCATCCAAATATGAAGGTCGTGAAGCTCACAGACATCCGCTAGGGGCACCTCATTCATTATACGATCCTCCCACAAATCAATGGATTTACCATTCCCCGGGACCCAAAAAAGATTGTCTTGTATGAGAGTTTGGGCTTGCATACAGAGTTTATGAATTTGCGATCCATTAGCGGCTTGGCAAGGTCTGTGTAGACTATGTTTTCTTGGGCCCAAGAAGTATTTCTTCCAGAGGGCACACTGAGCCTAGCCGGCCTTAGGGGAAACTTGCCTCCAAAGAATTTTGGCACCCAACGCTAAATTCTAAATTCTCATATCTTTGAAATTCAGGCCTCCCTCTAAAAAAGGCTTGGTAAGTTTATCCCAATTGACAAGGGGCAATCTATTTTTGTTCTGTTTTCCACCTTTCCAGAAAAAAACTTCTTATTATGCCTTCCATTTTTTTGAGAATTCCCAGAGGAGAAAGCATAAGGGAAGCTTGATAGATTGGGAGGATGTTCAAAACTGATTTAATGAGCACCGTCTTCCATGCAAGGTTCAACCAAGAGAAGCCCCATGCCTGCAATTTGTTTTTAAATTTGTCTAGAAGGGGGATCCAATCCTTACCTGAAGGTTTCTTCTGAAGCATTGACAGTCCAAGATACTGAAAGGAAGTCCAGTGCATGGATCCTGCAAAGCCCCAGCATATGGCTATGGCATTAATGTCATTTTGAGACACATTCCAGTCATAGAAATGACACTTCTCAGCATTCAATTTATTGCCCTAGGCCTCACAGAAATCATCCACCACTAATTTAAATTGAGAGGCAGTGTGGACAGTATCTACCCCAAGGAGAAGGGAATCATCTGTGAATAAAGCATGGTTAATTTCTTTTACTCCTCTCATAATTTGAAGGCCTAGAATATCTTGGTCAATTCTTCTTTTTTCCAGAATAAAGTTTAGGGCAGAGGCTTGGAGGACATAGAGCATGGGTGAGAGCGAGCATCCTTGCCTGAGCCCTCGCGATGCTTTGAAAAAATCTGCAGCTCTCCCATTCACCAACAGAGCAATCCAAGGCTCGGAAATGCATGCTTTGATACAATTTATGAAGCTAGTCCCAAAACCAAACTTGTACAAAACTTTGAACAGAAAAGAATGCCTAACCCTGCCAAAAGCATTTGCGAAGTCAAGCTTGGCTATCATACCTTTTTCTTTTCTCTTCAGACTTGAGTGAAGCACCTCTTGGACTAGGATTATATTATCCGTGATTTTCCTTCCTTGAACAAAGCCCCCTTGGTTCTCCGGAATGAGGTCTGAAAGAAGCCCTTTAAGTCTGCTGGCAATCACCTTTGAGATGATCTTGTATCCAATGTTGCAAAGGGAGATGGGGCGAAACCTATTGAAGGAGTTTGCACCCTTTTCTTTCAGAATGAGGGCTAGGAAGGTAGAGTTTGTGCTGCCCCCAACTTTTTTACAGTCTTGGGATTTTAAAACTATTTTGTGAAGATCTTTTTTCACAATTTGCTAACAGGTTTGGATGAAATTTGCTGTAAACCCATCATGGCCTGGTGCTTTATCAGGACTCATGGCAAATAGGGCAGCCTTTATTTCTTTCCTAGTGACCTTAGTCTCGAGCTTCTAATTCATTCTAGCTGTGATTTTAATAGGTATTTCATTTAGGAGGTTATCACTGCATCTCTGCGCCTCTGCTTCATTAAAAAGCTTTTTAAAGTGAATCTAGACAACCTTTTTAATGCTTGAAAAGTCCCCATAAGTTTGCGTATCATCCTTAATCTCTGAAATGGAATTATAACCTCTTCTAGCTTGGGCTTGCTTGTGGAAGAAAGAAGTGTTTCTGTCTCCATATTTCAACCAAAGACTTCTAGATTTTTTCCTCCAGTATTCCTCCTCCTGTCTGCAGTTATTCTGAAAATTTTGTTGTAGCTCTTCCTCTCTTTTTAGAGTATCGCTCGAAATATCAACCTCTTCCATGTAGTCTTGATGGGACTCAAGAGCTGCTTGGGTTTGCTTTCTTTCCTCCGTAGGGTTGGGAATGATTTTAGCCCAACTTTTCAAAGTTGACTTGACTCTTCTTAGCTTTTCCCCCCAAACGAAGAATGGAGACCCCGTGACTGGCGTCTTCCATATTTCTTCGACCTTCTTAAAAAAATCCTTTTGATTTATCCAAAGAGGACTAAATTGAAAGGGGATAGGACCTAAATTCGTTTGGTCTAAGAGAGTCAGCATTATAGGCTTATGATCCAAAGTGCTGTTAGAAAGAATATTCATTTTCGTGTCAAGACCAAGAAGGAGATAGGAACTTTGAAGGATAAATCTATCTAATCTGGTAGTGATATGCCCAAGACCCACTCGTTTATTTGACCAGGTGTACATACCTCGGCAAGGCTTGATATCAATGAGATCCCAGTCATGGATGAGGTCCTCCACCCACTCTCAAGCCGGATCTCTTACTATGCTGCCCCCTCGCTTTTCGCTTTGGTTGAGGGAGATGTTCAGGTCCCCTACAATTATAATATTTTCCAGGACCTCCTCATATACTAAGGATCTCAGAGAGCCCCAACAATATTTATTTTCCCTTACATTTACCGGAACGTATACATTGAAAAGATTGAAAACCTCCTGCAAGTCTAAATGTTGGAATTTTGTGAACAACCAGTGAACATTTTTTTTCTCAGCTACCATATTGAATTTGGAAGCGTTTCAAAGAGTGCTTAGACCTCCGGATGCCCCTCTAGCTGAGACAACTTTTGTCTTGCCTTTGCTCCAGTAACTTTTTCTATTTTGATGGAAGAGGTTTTCCTTCAATTTTGTCTCCTGGACGAGCATTATGTCTGGGTTTTCTGTCATGATTAGGGTCTTCATGGCTTCTTCTTTCATCTTGCTTCCCAAACCTCTGCAATTCTAGGAGATCACTTTCATTATTTATTTTTATGAGAGTGAGGCCCGCCCTTGGAGACCCGTCCTTGGTTTCTTTCCAGCTTAGGGGTTTTAGCCAATTTTTTTTCCAAAGTTGGTTGACTTCCTTGCACTTTGTATTTATATGTTTCTTTTTCTCTCTTGTCCCTGGATGATGGCCTTCCTCTTGCTGATCTCCAGACCATGATGAGAGAGTCTCCTATCTCTCCTTTCTCCTCGGATTCTTTCGAGCCTTGACTTTCCACATCGCTGGCTGTGCGTTTGTCTTTGGAACTTTCAGGTTCTCTTTCCCCATGCCTTGAGTCCTTTATCACTGCATCCTCAATGGGCTCATTGTCTTCCATTCTTGTATTCTCTGTCTACTCTTTCTGAGGCAGATACCTTTTAGGGAGATCTTGAGAAACCAAGTCAAGGGTTTCAAACATATTTTCTAAGTCTTTTGGGTGGAGGATTTTCTGAGACGCGCTATTGCCTTTGGACTGGTATCCTTTTCTCTTTTCCTGTCCTGCCGTATTTGAGACCTTAGGGTTAGTTTTGGATCTCTCAACCTGCTTCCATCCTTCCTCTTTGCCCTTATCTTCCTCATTTTTTTTTGGACAATTTCTGGAGAAGTGACCATATTCATGGCATCCCCAACACTTGAACGAGAGTTGTTCATAGTCCAGCTTTTGAATATGAGACCAACTTCCGACATTAATTTTGATAGCTTCCGGAAGTCTTACTTCAAGTTCCACCTCCACACAGATTCGAGCGTAGTCGTATTGGTATTTATTATTTGCCCTGTCAATGAACTTGCCCAATGCATCTCCTATGTGTTTCAATGAGTCCCAATTCCAGCAATGTATTGGGAGGTTAGGTAGTCTGACCCAAACTGGAACTGTCGAAGGAACGTCCTCTTCTGGGTCGAAGTCCAGAGTCCACTTATTTAGATACAGTCCTTGGGGTCCCATGAAGTATGGGCCATTCCTGAATATCAACTCCTTATCTTCTTTGGAGGTTAATTCGAAGAGGAAATAACCTCTACCCAGGAAGTGAGAGGTGACATTTTGTTTGATCAACGGCTTCCAATTTTTTATCACGCATGTTTCAGTGGATTTAGGGGACGACCATAGGCCAGTGAACTGCCCCACAAGCATTTGTTCAGACATTGATAAGGCTACCTGTATAGGAATATCCGGTGGGAGAGATACCTCCGACATTTCTTCCACTCTTTTGACAAATTTCGAGCATTCCGCCTTCTTCTTCTTGGGCAAAGATTTAATTAAGGAACTGAAAGTGACGTCGTTTGGGAGTGGCTGTTAAGCCCTAATATTGGCTCATTACCCCTTAATTGGGGCATATTAGATTAGTAATGTTATTTTATTTATGTCATCTTTAGGCCATTAGTTGTAATTTAGATTAGTAATGTTATTTTATTTATGTCGGCTTTAGGCCATTA
>ML796106.1:357959-404450 GCA_009831015.1 Picea engelmannii
CTTCTGTGATGATTTCATGATAAGTGTGTATCAATATCAAATTGTGGTGATAGAGGGTTTTGTTGATTAAATTATTGATAAGGAGTACTTGACGTCGTCATGAGTAGGGGCATGTTTACAATAGATACATATTCATATCAACTCGAGTAGATTATGCTGATCTCCATACATATATTTGTAGACCCCAATTCATTAGATGTGATGTTTCTTGCACTTTTATGAGAATGCAGTTGTCAGGTCAAGAAATAGTAAAGTTTCACAATAGCTCACACAACAAATGGATTCGATGGTGAAAGACTAATTTTCTTTGATGAAAAATATTAGAGAAGGAGTTTTAATTGGTCTTATTGCATGAACTAGCTCATTCATGGTTCTATTTGAAATAAGAAATAGAGGTGAATGTTGTTTTGTGATTTCAATGGTGACATATACTTTCTTGAAATATTTCCTCGCAAATATATCACAGTTGATAGAGTATCAAACATAGTATGTTATGTTTAGTATCAAATCCTAGATCTGAAGGATAAGTGGCTACAAAGAATATATGAGTTCCAGATTTAAAGGAGAAATATCAACAAACAAAAGATTGTTTCCATATTCATGGGCTTTTGACTCCAGCAGTTCCAAATATTTTGCATTTGATTCGAGACTTATTTTATTTTTAGTTCTTATTCCCAAAAATCTAGTGATATCTTGAAGATTGTAATTTGATATAAATTTAAGGTCTTGAATTGTAAAGGAGGATTTTGATCCATGAGGCGAGAGAGAGAAACTTTGGGCAACTAAAACTGTATTCTAATTGTAAGCGCATTGGGTAAAACTTGTTGTAGTATTTGATTACTAAATATTTTTGTGGGTTATATTACCAGATTGTTACTCTCTCTATGTTTTACATCCATTCTCTTCTTATTTCAATAGAAATTATGAGCTACAAAATTCCTGTACATTAAAGCCTTAGTGTACTTGCTCTATTTTGTGGAGTTTATTCAAATATCTTGTTTTCATTAACAAAAATCATTTTTGTTTATGAAACTTCTATCTCATGAATTATACATGTCTGATCGGCTAGTGGTGCTTGTATCTTTTACGATTGTGTCTCTTATTCTTCTATCTATCCATGCTATTTACTGAACCTATCTGATAAGTAGGTCACTTACCTTTGATCCATGAAGTACTAGAGGAGACTTCATTCCCAATGGAAATGATCACTGATCTTTAAACTTGTGTCAATTTCATTTTTTTTCCTCGTATTCTTCTTAACCGTGTCTACCTGATCCCAACCTATCCAATCAAATCATTTTCAAGATGTGCTAGGCATTCTATTTTGCAGTCAAGAGCAATCTCTAGCGCTAATATCTTTCAACACCATTTTCGAGGAGCAGAGGAACGAAGTATCTTCCCTGGGCATACGACAACAAATAGTGCTGGTTCTTGATGGTGAGCAAGAATCGACCATCAAAGTTTGACTGCAAAACATTCACCTCACGACTCCATTGTTGAAGAATCCACTAGCGACTCCACTGTTTCAAAATGTCAAAAGCAATGGATGTTATTTTATCTTGGAGGTATGCACTTTTGATTTCTGTAATGTACTTTATTTTCCCAATCCTATGTCTAACAGAGATGAATGGGAAGATTCTCTTCCGAGGTTTAGAGGAGAAGAGTGGGAAGTTTCTGCTGACCATTTGTTAGATTTTCATGAATGCATGCATCGACTGGGTATTGTTCACGAGGATGTTTTGATGAATATGTTTAAGTATTACTTGGAGGGAAACGCCCAAGAATGATGTAGATATCAACCTACTGCTAGTATTGTTTCATTAAAATATTTTCATGCAACACTTTATTCTTATTGCAAAAAGAAATTTTTCGCAAAGATCCTTTATCAAGAATGTTGAGAAGAATTTGAATTATTATACTTTCATCCCAACAATAAATATAAGGATGTTAGTTCTGGTCATATGCATGAAGAGATAGTTCTATTAGCACTGAGAGTCACCCTCTGAATGCAAGAGGATAAGCCCAATACCCATCAAAACAAAGTAAAAGGATTAAAATGGTTTGAGAAGGTGGATCAGTGAGACTGTAGAGAGAGGAGAAGATAACAAAAGTAACTGCAAATCAGTTCGGGACCATTGGGATATGGAGTCATAAGTATCATGGATAAGGAAGGCATTTAAACTGCCTATCATACAAAAGGATTAATATGGTGATGCAGTGAAGAAGGCAAAAAATGTTTGAGTGATAAACCATGAAAAATGGGTAAGATAACGACAAATCGTCTACCGCCTCAGGAATCCATAGATCAGAGAGATGCTACATCCAGATGAGAAGAAAACAAAAAATATATGGTGAACCATGAAATATGGGCATGATAGAAATATATCCTCCATCGCCTTAGAGATCCATAAATCAAAGAGATTACATCCAGACAATGAGAAAAACAGAGAAAACATGACAAACCATGAAAGATGGGCCAGCAACATAACCTCCATCACCCCAGGGATCCATAAATAAGAGAGATTACATTCAGACAAGAAGGTAAACAAAGACAATCTGATGAACCGTGAAATATGGGCATGATAGCAACATAAACTCCATCGCCTCACAAATCCATAAATCAGAGAGATTACATTAAGACAAGAAGGAAAATAGAAATAACATGTAAACTAAGAAGACTGTAGATTAAAGAATAGTTGTTGATTAATCTTTGAATATTGTCATGATGCTTTTAATTCAATAGGTTAAGATTTCCTTTTGTAGATTAGAAGTAATTATGAGTTTTATCTTAAGAATAGAGTTCACTTGCTTAATAGTTTGATTAGTTACCTATTGAGTAGTTTTGATTAGTTTACTTGCTGCATAAGTCTTAATAGGGTAGTTGCTTGCTTGCTTGCTTGTTTACTTGTTGTTGCTCATTAATTTTGAATAGATTGATTATATTAGTCTTTTGTTGCTATTGTTCATTAAGTTGAATATATTAAATAGATGGCTTGTTTTTTCTCATTAGATTGATTAAGTTAACTTGTTCATTTTAGGGTTTTCATTTTCTTTCTTAGGACAATCCATCGATCCATTGTTAAAAAGTTACTTAGGGTAAATAGTTTAAGTTCCTTGATAGGGTTTGATCATTGATAGTCTTTGCTTAAGTAGATTAGCCCTTAGATATACCATTTCCTTAGTTAGACTATACTACCTCTAGGCTTTCTGCCTTGGCACATATAGTGCTGCAACTCTAAGTTTACTTACCTCGGGTTGACAATTTAATTGAGGGCTTTTTAATGCATATAGAACACCCATCATTTTTGGTGTCATTGCCGGGGAGTTGTATCAAGGTAGGAAATAGATCATTTATAAACCTTAGCATTAGTTTGGTGGCAGGGGAACTTTAAGACAAGAGGTAAGAAAATGCGCATATGTTATAGTAGGTTCCCCCAAAGCCAATGGTAGTTTTTCTTTTTGTTTTTGTTTGCTTTCATGAACAGACCTAGGGACCCAAAAGGTAGATACATTAAATCTGAATCAGACATTTCAACCAAGGTTCCTTCCAACCTTTTTGGGGGAAGGAACATTCCACTCATAAACTTTGCAGACCGATACCAAAAAACAAGAGCTAGCTCAACCCAAAGAGATAAAGTAGTCTCTGAAGAGACTAAGACATGGAGCACTATAGAACAAAAAATTTAAGCATCAGTAATAGTGGGACAAGAGGCAAGACCACTCGAGCCTTCCGCAGAACCAAAAAATACATTTTTTTTTTCTTACCACCATCGGGAGATCCTAACATTAAAGACATCATAGACCTTGAACATGTGAATATCTTGTTTGGTAGTTTAGCCAATATAATTGTCTCTCAAATTGACACAAAAACTTTGGCCCCAATAATCTCAACCGATTCGAGTAGAGTCCCAGACATCCAAGCAATAGGAAGACCTTCCCATCAGAGGGATACCTTTCTTAGACAAGAACCTTGGGATACCTTGTTCTCTTCAAGGATAAAACCACCTAGGTACTCTCTTTTTGGAAACCAAACCAGTATGGATGATCAAGAGGATCACAAAAATGTAAGACACGGGGAGGAAGAAGAAACTGAAAACCAAACCGAAACCAACTTCGGGTTTCCAATTTTGGACACCACACTGAATGTCAATATGAAAAATATTCCCCTCTCAGCACTGCCCACCTTTTATGGTAAAAGAAGTGAAGATCCAGATACCTTCCTATTTGAGTTCAACATCTTGTGTAGGAGATAAAACTACTTATAAGATGCCACTCTTTCTTGCCACCCTCAAGGACTCTGCACTAAGATGGTTCATAGGGTTGGGAGAATCCAGTATTAGGTTTTGGGAAGCCATGAAATATATATTTCTTAAAAAGTACCAAGACTACTGCAAGACCAAGGAGTCTCGTAACGATATTTTCAAAGTCCAACAGTTAGAAGACGAGAATCTTGAGGATTATATGGAACAATTTGGTTATATCTCCCAGAAATCAAAATATCACAACCTTCCAGATGATGCAGTTAGGGCTCTTTTCCTTAAGGAAATTTCAGAGGAATACCTAGAGATACTTAACCTGATGGCATTAGGTAACATCTCCCATAAACTATTTTCTGAAATCTATGAAATGTGTAAAAATTACTCGAGGAGCAGAGCTAAAATAAGGAAGAATGTTCGTGATCCTTACAGTAGAAACTTAAAACCAGTTAGTTCAGGTGGTATCATGAGAGTAGAGATAGAGAACCTTTTAGAGAATTTGAAAACAAATATCTTAAGCACAATAGGTTCCCATTTGGACACCCTAAAAATTAAAAAGAGACAAGAGGAGGAAAATGCAACAATGCACATATATTTCCCAAGATGTAGAAGGAAGCATTCCTCAAGGGAATGCCCATTAGATAACATTTCAGTTTGTGGCTTCTGCACGGAAGACCACTCAACTGAAAAATGTCCATCATTTCCTGATTTGTTAGCCATCTATTTAGCCATCTATAGAAGTGGGGATCCCGGGGAGTCCTCTTATGCATCTAGGAGGCCATGGAAGCCTAGGAACCAACGTACATACCCAGATCTACAACCTCAAGTTCCACCCTATTATCAACAACCACAATAGTGGAACTCGCCAAGTTGGCAAAACTGGTCTACACAATACCAACATCCTTGGCTTCAAGGATGGAGAGGAGGGCATAACCAAGGGAATCCTCAAGCTCCACCTATCCCTATGCCCAACCATCCTTACCCTCAGTTTCCACCGAACATTCTGCAACTTCTGCCAGGTTTTGTTCCACCACCTTTACCTCCTATTCCACAACAACAACCACAACAATATCATAATGCAAGCTCCCCAATACCAACACTATTACTGTCACAACCAGTTCCCAATCCCAATAACAAGCCCACTCAACCTCTTCACAATATTGAGATGAAAGCCTTCCCGACATATGTTATTTCTCCTGTTCCATTACAAGAGATTCAACTGAGGTCAGGAAAAGTTCTAGACAGGTAGAGACCTTCAGTAGTCATCCAGGAAGAAGAAAAAGAGGAAACCCCCAAACGACCCATGGATGACACTAGGTGGGAAGATGTTATTATTCCTAAGAAACAAGAACCCAAGCTTCCTCAAAATGAACCTTCACAAATTATGAAGGCCCCTCCTTATCCAGAAAGATTAATAATCGAGAAAACTACCACCCGACCGGAATTTGACATCTTGAATGAATTGAAGAATATTTTTGTTAATATTCCCTTGTTACAAGCCATTAACGATATTCCAATCTATAGTAAGGTGGTCAAAGAATTGTGTATTAAGAATCCAGGTAGGAAGCAGAAGGATCCTCCAACAGTACATTTGATAGGAGAACTTTCTGAGTATATATCAGAGTAGCCTAAGGTAGCAAAATATGGGAACCTAGGAAACCCCGTAGTGACCATAACCATTAATGAGGTTTCCATTGGAAACACTCTCATAGACCTAGGGGGAAACCATCAATGTTATGACCGTTACTACCTTGGAGGAATTACAGTTAAAACCTCTTCTTAGACCTACCCCAACCATTTTGGAATTAACATATAAGACCAGGGTTATAACTGAAGGAATTTTGGATGATATCATAGTTACTTTAGCCTCATGGGAATACCTAGTAGACTTCCTTGTCATCCACTCAAAGGATCCTACCAAAGGCCATCCCATTATTTTGGGAACACCTTGGTTAGCCACAACCAATGCATTTATTGGCTGTAGAGAGGGAGAAATGGCCATCTCAAATTGACTTTCTATCAAGAAGCTCACCATATACTCTCCAGCCCAACCTATCATGGATAAGATATGGTGGCTTGAATGTCCATATGATAATGAGGACTGGGAAGAACCCATGTTGCGAAGTGATTATTCATAGGCACTTCAGGAGCACACAACGGAAAATGTGCTAAACCAGTTTATTTCTGCTATCATGTATGTTGATTTTCCACAATATTTTCCCCAATTTGAGTACATGTTTGGGGAAGAATTTCAGGAACAATTGGACCCATCCATTTTGTCTTCAACATATTTTATCTTCGAGATAGACGAGTTCGCCACATCTTATACCATTCCCTACAAGATTAGTCCAGGAAAATTTCTACATATAAACTCTAGGCTAGATGCAGACCAACGAAAGAAATTAGTAAGTGTCCTTAAAGAGCAATCAAGGGAATTCGCCTGGGAATACATTGACATGAAGGGTATACACCCTGACACATGTATCCATCACATATATACCCAGGGGGAAGTAACACCCGTTAGTCAACCCCATAGAAGGATGAACCGAGCACTCAAAGATATAGTAAAATAGGAGATTCAAAAGCTATTAAATGTCAGATTTATTTATCTCATCTCCGACAGTAAGTGGGTATCCCCGCTTGTAGTGGTTCTAAAGAAAGTGACTGGGAAATGGAGAATTTGTATTGATTTTCGGGAACTCAACAAAGCCACTCTAAAGGATTACTTTCCTCTTCCTTTCATCGACCAAGTTTTGGATACCCTGTCTGGAAAAAAATATTTCTCCTTTTTAGATGGATATAGCGGGTACAATCAAATTCTCATAGCACCCGAGGATCAGGACAAGACTACCTTTACTTGTCCTTGGGGCACCTATGCCTATAGGGTCTTGCCATTTGGATTGTGTAATGCTCCTGCCACATTTCAACAAATAGTACTAGGGATATTTGTTGATCTTATTCATGATTGTGTGGAGGTATACATGGATGACTTCATAGTGTATGGAAACACTTACCAGGAAGCCTTAGATAACTTAGAAAAAGTCCTTATTAGATGCCAAAACATGAACATGTCTCTAAGTCATAAAAAATGTAAAATATTGTTGACTGAAGGAGTGGTTCTAGGACATCATGTTTAATCTGAAGGGATTAAAGTTGATCCTGAAAAGATTGAGGTCTTCATCAGAATTCCACCCCCCAAGACTCAGAAAGAGGTGAGAAGCTTTCTTGGACATGCCAGATATTATCGGTGGTTTATTGAAAATTTTACACAGATTGCTGCACCCATGTTTGGATTGTTAATAAAGGACGTTGATTTTCTTTGGATTGAGCAGTGTCAAACTGCCTTTGAAACCCTGAAAGCTAAGTTGTCTGTGGCACCAGTTCTTAGGGGGCCCAACTGGGCTCTCCCATTTCACATATCCACTGATTCCCCCGACACTGCAATAGGAGGAGTATTAGGGAAGAAAGATGTCCAACAGTCCTATGCCATTTATTTTGTGAGCAAGAACTTGTCCCCTATCGAGTTAAACTACACAGTTACCGAGAAGGAATTCTTGGCAGTAGTTCATGCTATCAATAAGTTTCATCACTACATCACAGGGTACAAAGTATTTGTACATATAGATCATTCCACCATTATATTTCTCATGAATAAACCTATAACTAATGGCCGAGTGACTAGGTGGCTCCTGCTATTGCATAAGTTTAATATCACCGTGCTTGACCGACCTGGAAAGGAGAATTTGGTGGCTGATTTTCTTTCATGAATACAAAATGAGGATGATGATATTCCTGTAGATGATAGTTTCCCACACGAGCATATTTTTTTCCCTTTTTGTAAATACCCCATGGTTTGCAGATATGGCAAACTATTTGGCTATTAGGAAAATACCGTTTCATTTGTCACCTCATGAAAAACGTAGAATTATCACGCAAAGTGTCAATTACTCTTGGGTTGACCATGAACTTTTCGTACAGGTCCTAATTTGATTATTCGTAGATGTGTCCGAGAAGACAAGATACCATAAATACTATGAAGTTGTCATGATGGACCATGTGGTGGCCATTTTTCTGACAAACGTATAACATATAAGGTGTTACATTCAGGTTACTATTGGCCTAGCATTTTCAAGGATGCTTCCAAGTATGTGAGGAGTTGTGATAGTTATCAAAGAATACGGAGACCCACGTCAGCTGATGAAATTCCCTTATGTTCCCAAGTTATGATAGAACCTTTCGAGAAATGGGCCCTTGACTTTGTAGGACCAATTTCACCCATGTCTAATAAGAAAAACTATATTTTGGTTTGTATAGATTATGTCACCAAGTGGGTAGAGGCAAAATCCCTATTTAGGGCTACAGAAAAACCCATTGTCGAATTCATTTATGAAAACATCTTTACCCGCTTCGGTGTTCCTCGTGAAATTGTTACAGAACAAGGCACTCAATTCACTTCCAAGCTGATGAGAGAACTAACAGAGAAATATGGGATTAAACACTGTAAATATTCTCTATACCACCCACAAGATAATGGTCAGGGAGAGTCTACAAACAAAATTATGGAAGCTATATTGACCAAGGATGTTCAATTACATCATCGAGATTGGGCAGATAGGCTTCCAAAGGCTTTGTGGGCATATCATACCACTTGGAGAAACACCACTGGGCACACCCCTTATTAGCTAGTGTACGGAAAACAAGTACTTCTACCAATGGAATTCCAAGTAAGGACCTTCCGTATTGCCACATAATTGGGATTAAACTTAGATGAGGCTCATAAACAATGATCCCTACAATTAAATGAGTTGGATGAGATCAAGCAAGATGCTATCCAATGGACAATATCAGTCCAAAACCAGAGGAGCAAGTGGCATGGCAAGTTTATTAAGAAGAAACACTTCCAACCTGGTGATTGGGCTTTGTTGTTTGATTCCCGATTTAAAACCTTCAAATGCAAACTCACCACTCGGTGGTTGGGTTCTTACGAGGTAGTCACCGTGTATGAAAATGGGGCTGTGAAAATCAAAACAATTGATGATGGACAAGTCTCCTTTGTAGTAAATGGACACTGACTCAAACTTTATCACGGGCCCATTTCCAAAGAGGATTTCTATAGGTCATGTCAACTGACAAGGAATTGGCCTTAGTAGATGGGGAATTCCCCCCTTGTTCTTGAATGTTTTCTGAATTTTTGACTGTACATATGTAAATAATTTTGAATTTTGTTGATAGACAATTCTAGATATTTCTGTAGGTATTTGTTTCACCAGGAGTAAACAGTTTCAAGGAAATATAAAAGAAGGATTTTTCTTCAAAACATTGCTAGACTTGAACCTTGTTGTCTGTTTAGCATCAAATGAATAATGAATTGCGGTAATTAGCCATATTTTTGGAAATATTTTCATCTTCTCTTTCTCAAGGCATCTTAAATAACAATTGCTCTTAAACCTTCACCACTATATAAGGAAGTGATACTGTAACCATCAAGCTTAGAGGTCACTTGTACAATTTCCCCAAGAACCCTGAGTAAGTGAGTAAAGTATTTTTATTAAAGAGTAACAAGGACGTCTAATTAGCGGTTAGCCATGGAAACATCAAAAAAGAAGAGAAAAAAGAAGAAAGTGAGTTGAGCCTAAAGATAGATTTATGTTCTTTCCCAATGGTACCATCCACTACACACTAAAAATGCTTGATTATATCATATATTTAGATAGTCTACGTCCACTTAAGTACCCCTTACATTAAGACAATCACTAAGGAATATATAACATAAATTCATCCTCTAACATAAATACCATCCCAATTGAAAAAAGAAAGAAAAAAGTTGTTTTCAGAGCTGTTCCCCCATCTTCTTGCACAAAGCAATCTTATACTAAAATCTTAAAAGATGGAGGGCCAGTCTCTGAGGGTGTAAGAGGCTAACCCACTGGGATACTGAATAGGTCTGCTGGCAGTAGGTACCAGCTTGTGGTATGACTAGGTAAACCCGTCGAAGTACTGAACAGGCTTGCTGGAAGCGGGGCATTCTACCTAGCGAGGATGATAATTTGACAAAAAATAAATAAGAAATTTAAACTTGTCCTGATGTACGATATTACTTGTAGACAAAGCTGATAGGAAGTATGTATGGTTAAGATAAGGTTAATGAACTCCATAAATTTTTCATTGGGAACTAACTTTGAGACTATCTCGAAACTCTCTCGCCTACCTCTTCTTAACTATATATAGGATGTTCCATTCTATATGTGTGGCCATATTATAACCGTCTCATCAGACCGATCTGTGAAATTTATCTCTACACTTAACAAGCTGTAAATCTTTGGCTATTGGGAGAATTGACTGGTTTCCTATATTTTTTATTGTGAGGTGTCACAATACTTAGGTGTGGGGGAGGGGTTTCATGAGTTGACAAATGATAACACTGCCTAGAAGAAGTATAATCTTTGTAAAAATTTATATGTATTGTTTTCATGATACATGCTATTATATCAACAATTATTTTTGTTCGAAATGCTAATTCCTTGTGTGTTATAAACTACTGTACATTTCTTTGACAGACCACTTAACTGTTTTTTTTTATAGACTATTCATTATAGAGTTGTGATTACATGACTTATAATATGCGATATAGAGGAATGGATTGTGTGAGCACGATGGCAAGACAAATAATAATGGAACAATATGCCTTTGCTCCTATTCACTGTGACTGTCAAAATCATTTTAAAACTGAAGGATGTGGATAAAACATCCATTACAGGAGGAATAAAATTGATTTCGCATAGGGGTACCATATGGAGTACCATATGGAGTGCCATATGGAGTGCCGTGTGAAGTTCCATTTAAAAGACCATATGAGGTGCTGTATGATGCGCCATATGAAGATGTATACACCAGTTAATGTCCACGATTTCAGGTAACCAAGAATCAATTACATTTATTTGAATTAGTTAATGGAAATTGAGATTAAATGATACAATCCTTAGACATTTTTGTGATCAAATGTCCAAGTCAAAGACTTGGACATTGATCTAACTCCTTCATCATTACGATTGCCTCTTAAAAGATGCCTTCAAATCACTCATGCTCACACATGTCAACTCATGTGTGATGAATGCAACCGTTTCCACCTAGGGCGCATTCAAAAATGAAGGGATCGCTCAAATTGTTATCCCATTTATGCAGCACATTCACCCTCTGCTCAATTCCGTTCGCCCTCTCTCTAATCGCGCTCATCCTCGGCCTGATTGTGCCCATCCTCTATCAAATTACGCCCTCTATCCATTTCTCCACACTATCACCATGCCCAAATGGTATGATCCGTCCTCCTATGCTGAGCTCTTTTCCATCCCCGAGTTCGCATAGTGCAGAGAAGTGTTCCTTCGCACAGGGTGGGGTCCGTTCTTGGCTCATTTGCAGGGCCATGATGACGACGTTTCTATACAATTTACCCTCAGATTTGATGGAAAGATGGAGCGTGTGGGGTCTCTCACCTTCGTTGTCTCTGAGGAATCAATTTCCTCAGCCAAAAAGCTCCCAAGAGTTGGAGACCGCTGGTTTAAACACCACCAGTTTCCATGAGCGAGCTATAACAGGGTCTTCAAACCTGAATTTCAGAACATCTTTGGAGCTAAGGGATACTCCAAGGAGTGGATTAAAGAGGATCTAATCAACCCTCTCATAGTCACCACAGAATGATCACATGTGAAGGTATATATTATGTTTTTAAATCCTGCCACTTTCGATTATTAGCTCACTTTCAATTCAATAAGACATTGAATTTTCCCTTTTACTTCTTAAAGAGTATTGAGAAGATGTATTCCCAAGTACATAAGAATGTAACCAATCCCCATAACAACCTATTCTACCATGGCCTCATCAAACTACTTGTCTTGGTTGAGTTGGAAAAACAGGGGAAAACGTGGGATGAGTTCATTTACCAATTTTCAAACCCTCACCTTTCAATCAAGACTAGCAAGAAAACACTTGATCTAGGGACTGTTACTCCATCCATACCCCATTCTCTAAAGACTCCAAACCCTCCTTCTCAAGCTATCCCTTTACCGAAACAAAATTCCAAGAAACTTGTTGATACCCATGCATCCTCATTGGGAAAAAAGACCAAGAAGCCTATTGCTAACTCCCCAATTCCTTCAACGTTTATTGATCCCGCACCCAAAAAGTTACAAGAGGTAATTCAACAAGACTTCCCTGTAGTCCCCACAAATAGGAGATGAGCTAATCGATTCAATAGAGGATATTTTCGAAAGAGTACCCGAAATACAAGAGGAAAACCTTATGAAAAACCCCCGACCACTTCGGACCCTATCCAAGTATCCTCTGATCTCGAAAGCCCTCATAAAAGACTTAGGGAAGTGTTTGCAAAAGAATTGGAGCCTCATAGAAAGACAAAATCTGAACCTACTTCTCTTCATAAAACCCATGTTACTCCTACCTCACATATGCCTACCTTAGATCCCAAAACTGATAGACTTTCTACATCTTTCAAGGGATCCAAGCCCTCTTCCGAGATATCTGATCTTGCTCCAACCATTGAAAATCTACAACAAGAAAATGATCAACTGCTGCAACAATTGGAAGAGAGGAATACTTTGGATGAGCATCTTCACCATGAAAATGAAATACTACAAGCAAAGGTGAATTCCCTCCAATGATTGGTTGATCAAATGACCAATACCATTCGCAACCTCAGGGCACAATTGAAACATCATAAGAGGCACAAGACAAAATTTTCAGGGCAAGAGGGAGAAGCTTCTAAAGCTAATCCTTCTCAACAAGTCTAGTCATATGGAGAAATTCATTTTTGTTTGCAGTGGGACCTACAAAATCTTAGGTGTGGGGGTAATGTTGGGCTCGTGATTTGGTTAAATTAATGATGATGATTAGATCCCTTTTGACCGGTATTATATGTGTATTTTACTATTTTGAAGAAGTTTTGAAGGATTTTTGTATCAAATCATCATAGCATATACCAGGTACATATAATTGATGTTTTGTGATGGTTTTAAGTTTAATTGAACACGATTTAATGATTACAAGGAGCTAATGCATGACCTGTGTGTCACAGGGCAAAATTGCATGGCATTTTTCCATCTAGTAGCTCGTCCGATACTCCATCTGGCACTGCATCTGGTACTCCATCCGACACTGCGGTTTTTATATCGACGACCTATGTTGGGCAAATTGACGACATGGGTTTTGCTCATGCTTGTGGCCTCCAGCTGCTGAGCTCTTGACATATTGATTTGAGCTATTAGGTTGAGCATTGAGTGACTCATTTGGTTTCTAGAAGCCACAAGCAGTTAGAACAAATTTAATGTAATTTGTTGTTTTTAGAGGAGGTCGACCCTTCCAGTGGTCAAACTCTCGAATTGTAACTACTATAAATACCACAATAATGGTTAGAAAAAAGTTAAGTTAAGAATTGTGAAGCTAGAATTGTTTTTGCTGTGTAATTCGAGACATTTCCATAAATTTTTGCAAGACTGTGTTTTTAATTTAAATGCCAAAGTCGTGTTGCTTGAGCTCGTGATTCAATGTTGAGGAGTAGCCACGACCTGCTGGGGGCCCCACCAGTGGTCTGTGTGAATATTTAGGTAGTTATCTTGTGTATTTGAGCTGTGCAATTGTTATTTCTTCCATTTTTCGTTATATGCATTTTTATCATTTTACATGTTGTGTGTTTACTATTCATAGCTTAATTGTTTCAATTTCCTTTTTGCAGGTTGCTTGTGAAGGACAGTGTTAATATGCTATGTCTTTTTAATTAATTAGTAAAGAGATTGCAAGCTTAGCTACGAACCTTGTTGTGTGATTAAATGATAGTTTAAGTTTCTGTAGATTGAAGTAGAATGATTAAAACAGAGTATTGAGTTAAAACATAGTATAGAGTTTCTTTGTTTGAGTTTCGATGGATGAATAGTTGTTAGCTTTGATTTTAATGCTTCGTTTGCTTATCTAGTTTGTTCTGTTAGTTTTCTTATTAAATTTCCTGTAGTATGTTAAGGTAGAAGTAGAATTTACATTATGTTGTTATACGCATTTTAACTTGCAATTTGAATTATTAAGAATAGGATTAGCTTAGTTTATTTTATGAAATTTCCATTCTAGAATTAAATTGCAACTCTAAATAGAAGTTTGATTTTGAGTTTAGTTTTTAGTTATAAGTCTCTAATGGTATGAATTTTCTTACATTAGCACAAGAGTGCACTTGAATTAAATAGAATAGTGTTTTCCTATTGTTGATGGTTAATGCATAAATTGAAGGATCACTTGGATTTTTAGGTTAGTTGATATTTTTCTATAATGGCTAAGCTCTCGTTAGATTGCTTGATTCATACTTTTCATTTCGCTATAGAAGTTAATATTGAATTTATCCCTCTTGAGTAATCACTAATTGTTAAATGCCATCGTGATGTCATAAGACACCGAAGACATAATCATCAACATTATATTTGAAGTTTTCTTGTTATTGTAGATTACAGAATAATTGTTGATTAATCTTTGAATATTGTCATGATGCTTTTAATTCAATAGGTTAAGATTTCCTTTTGTAGATTAGAAGTAATTATGAGTTTTATCTTAAGAATATAGTTCACTTGCTTAATAGTTTGATTAGTTACCTGTTGAGTAGTTTTGATTAGTTTACTCACTGCATAAGTTTTAATAGGGTAGTTGCTTGCTTGTTTGCTTGTTTACTTGTTGTTGCTCATCAATTTTGAATAGATTGATTAGATTAGTTTGTTGTTGCTATTGTTCATTAAGTTGAATAGATTAAATATATGGCTTTGTTTTTCTCATTAGATTGATTAAGTTAACTTGTTCATTTTAGGGTTTTCATTTTCTTTTTTAGGACAATCCATCGATCTATTGTCCAAAAGTTACTTAGGGTAAATAGTTTAAGTTCCTTGATAGGATTTGATCATTGATAGCCTTTGATTAAGTAGATTATCCCTTAGATAGACCATTTCCTTAGTTAGACTATACTACCTCTAGCCTTTCTGCCTTTGCACATATAGTGCTACAAATCTAAGTTTACTTACCCCGAGTTGACAATTTAATTGAGGGTTTTTTAGTGCATATAGAACACCCATCAACGCTGCTATTGGATTAGATGCTATATAATCACATCATTGCGGGGCCATCAAAGTCGGTTTGGATTCACACTAATTTTGAGCCCGCAATCCACCACCTTCCGCCATGTAGCTCTTTTGATATACCACAGTTTTGATTGCGGGACCAATCAATAATTTTAACGCTCAAGCAAGTTGCATCCCCAAAATGAAGCATGGTCGTCGATCTGGTCGTGATCTGCGATCTGGGAAATCCTCGCTTTTGCTGACACATGCCACTCTTGGATGGACCCTACTTCCTGCTGCGAAGATCGAAGGCTCACAATTACTTCGGGAGTTCGGGCTTCGAGCCTTTCCAATGTATAACTCTTTTTCAATCCTTCGAAGTGTCAAATTCCCAAAGTGTGAGATCTGGTGACGCATGTCCTCTAGATCTAGACGACTGAGATTTACTTTGGGAATTCGGGCTTCATTCCTTCTCTTTTGCTTTCTCGTGCAGTCCTTCGAAGTGCCGAATTCCCTAAGTGAGAGATCTGGTGACACGGGGCCCCTTGATCCGGATGACTGAGATTTACTTTGGGAATTCAGGCTTCGTGCCTTTCCAATGTATATCGCTTTTTCAATCCTCCGAAGTGCTGAATTCTCGAAGTGTGAGATCTGGTGACGCTTGTCCTCTAGATCTAGAGGACCGAGATTTACTTCGGGAATTCGGGCTTCAAGATTTCTCTTCTGCTTTCTCGCACAATCCTTTTAAGTGTCGAATTCCCGAAGCGAGAGATCTGGTGACGCGTGGCCCCTTGATTTAAATGATCGAGATTTACTTTGGGAGTTCGGGCTTCGGGCCTTTTGGTGATACTGCTGCCAAGATCAACGACCCTTCCTGGTTTGAGATTAATGATCCACAATTATTTTGGGAGTTCGGGCTTCGGCTCTTCGAGACTTTTCAATACATAATTCTTACAATCCTCCAAAGTGTTAAATTCCTGAAGTGAGAGATCTTCCTCCACGTGTCCTCTAGATTTGGACGACTGAGATTTACTTCAGGAGTTTGCTTCTGCTTGCTCGCACAATACTTCAAAGTAAATATTCCTAAGTGTGAGATCTGCCGACGCGTGTCCTCAGCCTTCAATGGATCAGATTTACTTCAGGACTTAGACTCCTCTGCCTCATCGTTGATCCTTGCGTGACTTTGAAATCCTGACTGCCCGAGAGCCGCTGATCTGAACTGCTTATGGGATCTCCACCATTGAAAATCAAACCTGCTTGTTGGTGATTCAAGCCCGAAATGGACTGCTCTGAATGCGCGCTTTGTGCTCAAGGATGATATCTGCGTAGACAATAGACTTGGTTGTTCTGCGACCTTTTGAAAACTATATGTTATAACATTTGGCTCCATAGGGGATGGCATGCTCCTTGCGAGCTGCCAAGAACGCGCAGTTCCAGTGCCTTAGCCTTTGGGTTGTGGAGTCAAGCTCAAATACATCCTGTTGAGGACCATAGGATGATATGTACACATTCTACTTATAGAGAAAGAAAACACACATGCTCCAAAAGGAGCTTATTTATGTACAATCCTACACTAACCGATTTTTACAATATGCTAGGTGAAAGCAAACTTCCACCATAGCCACCCAAGTAACTTCTTAACGGAAAATTTTCTTTCTCTGTTACTAATTAGCAAGGGATAATGAAACTATGAAAACAAATTGATTACATTCTTCAGATTTCCTCCTAATGCTGAAGGTAAGATAAGGCTTGGAGGCTTCAATACATTGAAGAAATGCAGCTCCATGTATTCCCCTATAGGGTCATAAAATAGGTGATAAAACCTACTAGGTTGGTAACAAAAAACCTGCTCTGCTTTACAACTGCTCACCTCTGGTTGAATGTTTGTGGCAAGCAAAAGTGAGTAAAAGGATGATGCATGCTGTTGATTCACTCCTTCTTTTCTTTATTTGATAACATTTGCTAGCTGATGGCAAGAGATCTCCTTATGTATATCAATGGATGGCTCTTTCTCTTTATCATGCTACTCATGGCAGAAGCTTTCATTTTCATCAGAAGGCTGTATGCTAATGCTTTTTGATTCTAAAATGAAAAACACCTCAACATCTTGATCACTGTCTCCATAATGATCAAATAAAGGAGGAGCCTTGAATGACATACCAAGATGTAACTTCTGCCCAACAAGAGAAAAATGTTCTTCATTACTAAACACATGCTACCTTTCAAGATTCAATCCAGGAAGAAATATCTCATCATCATCATATGAGTCAAATGTAGGCTACTCATATCTAGGCTTTTTAGAGACAGGGCTACAAAGATTATCAGCTCCCAGAACATGCTCAATTTTTGCACTTTCCTTACTGAGACAACAAACACATTTTTCATTAGATGCAGATGAACAAGGAAGAGAACAAAATGATTCATCATCCAAGGAATCTTCTTCATCTTCACAACATTCATAAGAATCATCTATATCCTGAACATAGTATTTATACTCCTCACAATAGCTATGACAAATTAACTCCGAGGAATACAACTTTTGACAATGCATATTGAAAGTTGCATGAAATTGTTCCAGGGAGGAGATGCTACCAGGGGGTAAGGATCGATACCACTCACGAGCATATCCCTCTAATGCGTACATGAACATATTCATTAATACATCCTCATGATGTATTCCCCACTGATGCATAAATTCATGAAACTCAAGCAGATGCTCTGCGGGGTTGTCATCTCTATGTTCTCTAAATCTGGGCAAAAAATCACCCCATTCATCTATAGTAGGAACAACATTTGGAAAATCAGGAACATAAGAGAAATTAAAAGGAGAAAAACTCTGAGCCAAAATGGATTCCGTATGAAAATATGACTTATTAAAATTGTGGAGTTGCCACTGGATTCTTTAATCATGGAGTCGCCAGGTGAATGATATGCAATCTGAATGTGTTTGGTCTTTGTTCACCATCAAAGATCAGATCTGATCATTTTTCGTTCTCCCAGGGAAGATATCTTCACTTTCGTCCCCAACAACGACACCATTAATGTTAGCACTAAGAGTCACCCTTTGACTACAAGAGGATAAGCCCAATACCCATCAAAATAAAGTAAACGGATTAAAATGGTTTGAGAAGGTGGATCAGTGAGACTGTAGAGAGAGGAGAAGATAATATAAGTAACTGCAAATCAGTTCAGGACCATTGGGCTATGGAGTCACAAGTATCGTGGATAAGGAAGGCATTTAAACCACTTATCAGACAAAAGGATTAATGTGGTGATGAGGTGAAGAAGGCAGAAAATGTCTGAGTGATAAACCATGAAAAATGGGCAAGATAATGACAGATCCTCTACCACCTCAGGAATCCATAGATCAGAGAGATGCTACATCCAGACGAGAAGAAAACAAAAAATATCTGGTGAACCATGAAAGATGGGCATGATAGCAACAAAAAATCCATCGCCTCAGGAATCCATAAATCAATGAGATTACATTCAGACAAGAAGGAAAACAAAAATAACATGTAAACTAAGAAGACAGTCTGATAAAAACAATTCAAAGGAATATTCAATAACATATATTTACAACCCAAGCCCTCAGGCATACAAAATGAAAAATTACAAAGCCCTGCTCCTAAAAACTCTCTCGACTCTCCAGCCTATGAAGAACACCCCCCATTACAAAATTTAAGACAGATCTATTTATAACTAGCTCAACTCACAACTGCCAGGAGTGTGACCTGGCTATCTTCGTTCAATTCTTCTGTCTATGCATCCTCCTATCAGACTGTGCGTGTATTCCTTTGTCAGAAGTAAACTCAGATCAGTATGGGCCTTCTTGCCCTCTTTGGTACCGCGGGATAACAGTCTAGTCCTCTCGGCCATGGCTTCTATGCCTTCAATTTATGGACCGAGTTGAGGTTTCAGTTACCAGTCCTTTTCCATTAACTGAATCCTACTTGGGATCAGGACGAGGCTCAATGCCTAAAGGGCCACCATGTGCTTCTCTTGGATTAGACGCTATATAAGCATGTGATTGTAGGGCCTTCAAATGAAGTTTGGATTCACACTGCTTTTGAGCCCGCAATCCACCACCTTCCACCACATAGCTCTTTTTCTATACCATGGTTTCGATTGCGGGACCGCTCAATAATTTTAACTCTCGAGCAAGTTGCTTCCCCGCAATGAAGTGTGGCCGTCAATCTGCGATTTGGGAAAGCCCCGCTTTTGTTGCCATGCGCCGCTCTTGGATGGACCTTGCTTCCTGCTACGGAGATCGACAACTCACAATTACTTTGAGATTTTGGGCTTCGGGCCTTTCCAATGTATATCTCTTTTTCAATCCTCCGAAGTGATGAATTCTTGAAGTGTGAGATCCGATGATGCGTGTCCTCTAGATCTGGACAACCGAGATTTACTTTGGGAATTCGGGCTTTGGGCCTTCTCTTCTGATTTCTCGTGCAATCCTTCGAAGTGTCGAATTCCTAAAGTGAGAGATCTGGTTATGCATGGCCCCTTGATCTGGATGACCGAGATTTACTGTGGGAGTTCGGGCTTTGGGCCTTTCCAATGTATATCTCTTTTTCAAGCATCCGAAGTGCCGAATTCCTGAAGTCTAAGATATGGCGACACGTGTCCTCTAGATCTGGAAGACCGAGATTTACTTTAGGAATTCAGGCTTCGGGCCTTCTCTTCTTCTTTCTCACACAATCCTTCGAAGTGCCGAATTCCTGAAGTGAGAGATCTGGTGACACATGGCCCCTTCATCTGGATGATCGAGATTTACTTCAGGAGTTCAGGATTTGGGAGTTTGCTTCTGCTTGCTCGCACAATCCTCCGAAGTAAATCTTCTAAAGTGCAAGATTTGTCGATGCGTGTCCTCAGCCTTCAATGGCTCAGATTTATTTTGGGACTTTGGCTCCTCTACCTAGTCGTTAATCCTTGCGCGACTTTGAAACCTTGACCGCTCGAGAGCCGCTGATCCAAACTGCTTATGGGATCTCCACCGTTGAAAATCAAACCTACTTTTTGGTGATTCAATCCCGAAATGGACTGCTTTGAATGTTGTGCTTTGTGCTCAAGGCTAATATCTGCGAAGACCACAGACTTGGTCATCCTGTGACCTTTTGACAACTATATGTGATAACAAGTTCCTTCCTCCCCACGTGTTAACCAGAAAGATGATTTCATTGAACATGTTGTTTATCCTCTTGAAATCAAAGAATGTGTATTGTTGTCCACTGATATTGTTGCTTTGAATTCCGCAAACAAATTTTCTGGCAAAGAGAATTATCAACAGATTCAAGATGATTTTATTGCCCCTAATTATTATGAAGATACTCATGAGTTTTTTCAAAAAGAGCAAGAGAGTTACTATTTTAATAATAAAACAAATTGTATGAAACAAGAACCTTGTCTTTTAACTCAACTGGAAATTGTTCATGAGTATCACAATCCTATAGTTGATTGGATGGTGTCAATTTCTTCAAAAGTCCCAAATGTTGTAGCTTTCAACATGCTATTAATTTGCAACAGTAAGTATAAAATTCCCATGGAGTTTTTGTTGTTTATATCATATTCTTTTCATATTTTCTCAAACAACTGCCTAAAAAATAATCATTTTATCAGTCAAATGCTTACTTGGTTGCATTAAAAGTTTTCTTATACATTATCAAGTTGGATTTAGATGATTAGAGTAGGAGGTGTGATGAATAAGCTCCATGTCCGAGCATTTGGTTTTCAACTTGATTTGGTTTGCAGTAAAGAAGCAAAATAATGACTCCAAAGCCTAATGGAGAAAAGGCACTCTACAATATAGTGTATTTTTTATGGTTTCAGTTTCATATTGCAGGGTTAGTTTGGAAAGTGTGGTTGGTTTCAAATGGAAAGCAAAGCACTGGTGCATATTAAAAGTCATTTTATTTTCATATTGATGGTTTGGTTTTCAGTTTCCTTCATCTTGGAAGAGCAGTTTTGGTTTACATAAATGGTTTCATAGTAGGTTAGAGAAACAAAATGGATAAGGCACATGGTCTACAATTTCTTGGTGCCCTCACAAGGATGACACCATCCCCAATTGAATCTAGTGTTAGCACCTAAATTTACCTCGTCAATTAAAAAAAAATCTTTTTTCAAAATTGCACAAACTTCGCCAATTTCCCACCATCGCAAAATTTTAATTTGTGTAACTCAAGTTCTACTTGAAGTTGATACAGAACTTACGATAATGGATCCTATACAAATAAGTTGCATTTCACTACTGGAAGTTTTGATAATGCAATGTGCTCGCCAATTTGCCTACCTATGGTGTCCAAGAGAAGGGTTTTTGTGTTTATATGAACATAGCTTTTCATGGCTTGGGACTGCTTGTTTATTGTCCATCTCCCAACATTATTTGATATAAACTCAGGCTTGTTCAAAATTCAGAGCCGAAGCTAAGCCTTTGTCGTCTTTGTTCTTTTTGATATTTCCTCCACGCTAGAAACACAAGAGATTTGATTGATAAATATGAAGGTGGCTTGGAAGAATTTTCTCAGGGGCAGATATCCAAAAATTTGTTGATGAGTTTGGCATTATTATTTAAAAAAATCATTATAAAAGATTTTATATTTAAATAATAATTTTTATATTTGGGAAAAATGTTGGGTCTCTGACCCAAATCAAGTCCTTATTCCAAATCCACACTTCAATTCACGACCAAGTCTCATCA
Source organism: Picea engelmannii (assembly GCA_009831015.1). Classification (NCBI taxonomy): domain Eukaryota; kingdom Viridiplantae; phylum Streptophyta; class Pinopsida; order Pinales; family Pinaceae; genus Picea; species Picea engelmannii. The sequence goes on from ML796106.1 coordinate 380,015, forward strand.
CCTAGTGCATAGACAAACATCATACAAAGGAGAGTTCATAGCCCAATGTATAGTGTGCTCAATGCGTCGATATAAGGTATTTGTGTCAATGCATATAAATAATAAGAAATCTTAATTCTTATTACATGTGGGATATGCATATCCTAGACATGCAAAAGTTTGAGTGTCCAAGGAGATCCCACCAAGCTTGTGCACAAAACTTCACATAGTTGTTACAATGCCTATCATTGCACAATCGTGTCAAGAACAAAAAATTCATGTCCCATCAAGTTTGGTTTCAAGATTAACAAATAAATGTATCTTTTCAACACCTAGGAATCTATTGGTGGGTAAAGGAATTTCCACAACGCCAACAAGGTAAATTCATAGAGGTTTGAACATGGTTATTCTAAGTGTACAAGTCATGTTGATTTAGGGATTTGTGATGGCACCATTCTTAAGTTGTAATGATGATTCAAGGCACATTCGATGCAGACAAAATTCTTCTGTGTTGATTTCATGATAAGTGTGTATCGATATCAAATTGTGGTGATAGAGGGTTTTGTTGATTAAATTCTTGATAAGGAGTACTTGATGTCGTCATGAGTAGGGGCATGTTTACAATATATACATATTCGTATCAACTCAAGTAGATTATGGTGATATTCATACATATATTTGTAGACCCCAATTCATTAGAGGTGATGTTTCTTGCACTTTTATGAGAATGCAGTTGTCAGGTCAAGAAATAGTAAAGTTTCACAATAGCTCACACAACAAATGGATTCGATGGTGAAAGACTATTTTTATTTGATGAAAAATATCAGAGGAGGAGTTTTAATTGGTCTTATTGCATGAACTAGCTCATTGATGGTTCTATTTGAAATAAGAAATAAAGGTGAATGTCATTTTTTGATTTCAATGGTGACATATACTTTCTTGAAATATTTGCTCGCAAATATATCACAAGTGGGAGAGTATCAAACAAAGTATGTTATGTTTAGTATCAAATCCCAAATCTGAAGGATTTGTGGCTACAAAGAATATACGAGCTCTAGATTTAAAGGAGAAATATCAACAAACAAAAGATTGTTTCCAGATTCAAGGACTTTTGACTACATCAATTCCAAATATTTTGCATGTGATTCAAGATTTATTTGATTTTTAGTTCTTATTTCCAAAAATCTAGTGTTATCTTGAAGATTGTAATTTGATATAAATTTAAGATCTTGAATTGTAAAGGAGGAGTTTGATCCATGAGGCCAGGGAGAGAAACTTTGGGCAACTAAAACTTTATTCTAATTGTAAGCTTTGTTAATGCTTTGTAAAATCCCAGAGGTTGTCGAGGGAAAAAGAAATTTACCAGAGGCAAATTTATCCAACCACTTCGAAACTGGGATCTAGCCCTACTAGTTTCAGAGAGGGATCTCTGTGTAAGATTTAACTTTGTTTTAGTTTTCAGATGTTAGTCTAGTTAGATTTAAATGTGATTGTGTTGTTTGTTTTTGTAAGTTGGCTGAAAATAGGGTTTACACATCCATTGGGCTATGGGGTCTGTCTTATAAAGATAGAGATCAGAGAAAATATATAAAGATTCTTTTCACAGGGCATGATAATGAAACTATTGGATTCTTCAGAAATAAAGTGATGGATAGAAGAAAAGGTGAGATTATTAATTAAAATAAAGAAGCAATTAAGAATTTCTTTATTGTAACATCAGAAGATAAACATTTAGATCTTTAAAAGCTCAGAAATAGAGTACGCAAAGGAAAATTCTGCAATGTGAACTCCCTTTAAATGATCAGATTAGAAAACATGATGATAACTAAGAAAGATAAACATTCAACGAAGAAAGAGAAAAACTTCACCAACAGTTAACACACAGGAATCCTGTGAAACGTCTCTTTGTATTACTGGAAGATCTCTTGATAAAAATTACAGCACTCACAACTTGCTAGGGTGTAAAGATCAACCCTCAGTACTTCAAAGTTTGAAGTATTTATCATCAAAATTACAAATGACCTTGTCATTAATGATCAGGACGTGGAAGATTTTGAGTCTAACTAACTAACTAACAAGATACAAAAATTTAGCAACTGTCGATGATGTGTTGAATTCTTCATGTTGATTCTGGGGAAAACCATTGGTGAGTCACCCACTAGACCTTGAATGGTCTTCTTGCTGACTCAACTTGCACACCTCATTTCCTACTCGATCAAATTGCACAACTCTTCCCATCTTAGCTGACTGGGAATGGTGACTTTGAGTAGTTTCCGGTATATTTTGTCCACTTCTGTGTACTTGGAAAAAGTCGGTTTGACTATGAAAATATACTTGATCTCGTGCTGTATGCTGAGGTCTGGATGCAAAGTCTCCAAGAATGCCTTTCCCATTATACTGCCTTGTATCCCTGAGAACTTGTAACTATCCTTTGCTTTTAGTCTTGAAGGTTCATCAACTTGTCATTCATAACCATTAAACCGAGAAGACCTTTCTTCTGTAAGGCATCAATCTTGCTAAAGAACCTCTGAACTCCGATGTCCATGTTCTGGAATTTCTCCTCCAGCTGAAACATCAACCCCTTTTTGGTCAGAATCCTCTTGACTTCAAGGATGGTTTCTGTCTTGTCTATGATTTTCAGGCCTTCTAGCTCTTCCCTAGTCTTAGAATTCAGAAATCAAATGATTTGATTTGCTTCAGTGGGCATTTCCCCCATCTCTCCTTTTATCTCGATGATAGCCTTTCTGCTCCTCAGCACTAGTTCATTTTGTTTGAACATGATCTGCACCACAAGCCAGATTTCATTTATGGATTTGGAGATATCCATCCAAATATTCTCCTTGGCTTCATCGAGTGTTTTTCTTGCCACTATTTGATTTTGCAGCCGTTGCAAATCCTGTTTGAGCTTTTCTGATGTTTTCTTCTCCATGCTGTAGCTTGTCTGGTAAGAAGACATGAGCTTCTGAAGACTCTCAACCTCCTTTTTCAATCTGTTGATTTCCATTCCTTGTAGGTTCTTCTCCTCCATGGATTTTGCTAACTCCACAATTTTTTCCAGAGCGGTCAGTGGGGTGGCTGATGGAATTTCTGCTGTGGTAGTTGTTGCTATGGTTGTTATGCTAACTCTGGTGAGGGGAACTACACTCAGTGGAATGACTTCCATAGGTGCTTCCTGTTACTTATCCTTTACCAACCTCTACAACTTTGCTTCCATCTCTCTTAACCGTGCATTCTGCTCCATGATCAATTTGAGCATCTCATCCTTCTCACCTTTTGTCTCAGCAATCTCTTTGGCCTGTGAGTTTTCTGTAGGTGGCATTTTCAGTTGCTTTCTTAGGGATACTATGTCATAATTATTTCTCTTGAGTACCTCCTCATCTTCTTTCACATTTGAGGGGTCATACCCAATCTTCAACACCAATTCTTCTAAGGAATTTATTCTGTTGTCCTTTGCAAAAGATGATATCTTCTCCAATTTTAACTGAGTCTGAACGTTGTTCAGAGAAACTTGTAACTTAGAAGCATAAGTAGAATCAGTTGCCAGTGTAGAGAAAACCATTTCTCCCATTTGCCTGTGTAGATCCATCTGATCAGCTGGGTGTACATCTCTGGCGTTGAACTCAAACGTTGCCCTTTTGTAATCAGTTATTGCTTTTGGATCAGACACTTGTGCCTACAAAAAGGCCATGTGCATTCTACCTTTCTCTGTATCAAAAGCTGATAACAATCACCCCTTACCATGATCTATTTGGCACCAACTTTCTTTAGTAGTTTCAGGTCGAGCATCAAAGCCTCGTACTCAACTACATTATTAGTGCATTGAAAATTCAGTTTGTAAGAGTGACTCTCGAAATACCTTGATCTGTGATTATGCAACCAAACTCCAACTCCAGCTCCTTCTTTACTCACAACACCATTGAAATCCATGCTCCAAAAATTTGTTGGCAGTTCCTCCCTCTCTACCGTTTCCACCCTTCTTGCCTCAATGATTGTGTTAATTTCTTTCGAATCATGTGTATCATCTTCCAGTTGAGCAATTTGTTCTTCCACATCACCATCATTGTATAGAATGAAAAAGTCTAGATCAGAGTGTGCAGAGTATAATGGATAGTTATGCAGCTTTTCTTGACTACTGACCATATACTTCATCAAGGTTTCTCTATACAGTCTTCTCGGCTGTCCGAATACCGGGATAGTGGCATAGGACATATCTAGTTGCAGGGTTCCTTTCATCTTAGCTCCCCATGATCTTGATAGTAGCATACTGTATTTTGGGGGAATATTTACAACTACTATATCCATTACCAAAATGATTTTTCTAGGGCATCCAAAATGAGACAAAATATGATGTTCTAGAAATTTAATGATGACAAAATTAGTAGCTTGCCTGCATGGTACAACTTCAATCCATTTCGTAAAATAGTCAGTGGTAGTGAGTGTTAGCGTCGGAAGTCACTCCTGGATTGCTTGCAGGAGCAGAGCCCGACACCCATCAGTTTTATGTCACGATTGTTTTAATAGATGATCAGATGGGTAGAGACTTGAGGAAATATCACTCTAACTCAGGGACTGGGTCTGGTACATAAGTAACAAAGGAGGTCTTGACCTAACTTCAACCAGTGGGTTGATTAAAAGATGAACAGGTGGAAGACTTAGTAAGAAAGGTGAACAAACAACTTTGGGCAACAAGCTTTCAATAGTTTGCAGAAGAAAGACTCTGAATACAAGATCCGCTTGGTTCAGGGTCTCAAGAAACTGAAAGTGGACTTGACTGGATCCTCCAATTCCAAATCACTCAGCGCTGGGAAAATCACAAGAACCGATTAGAGACAGCGCAACTATTACAGTGATCCATTACAACATCATCCTATAACAGCTACAACTCGACTGGATCCTCCAATTCTGAGTTGCTCTAACACAGTGTAAACAAAGGCATGAAAGAAACTAGCATTCATAAGGCAAGAAGTCTCAAAAGTCCATACATAATCAGATTAACAGTGCTTCATTAAAGCTTTACAACCGGGAGCTCTGCTCAACCATCGATAGATACAAAAATGGCGAAAATGCCTACATATACTCAAAACAACCATCAACAACAAAATCGAGACATTGCATTAAACATATTGCGTCTGCATGGCTTCTGACAATCTGCAGCTGCCGTCTCTGAATAATCGTGCAACTTATGGCAGACGAAATCAAGCTCCTGACAGTTCCGTGGGTGAACTGACGTGCCTTTAATTCGTTGCCGGACTTTCCCATTATGGCGGAGGTGATGTCTAACCACCACCAACTACCTTAATAACTGCTTCATTGGGATTGGGGATGGCTCGGCCAACTCGACACCTTTTGGCACGTTGACGGCCCCTCGCGCTGCCGCTTGGACTAGCTGAACGACTTGATGAATATGCGTCTAGGCCAGCGCGAAGGATGGGGCATATGATGGGGGTGGTGGCGCCACAACTACGAGGGTGAGATGTGAAGTGATGAGGTGTGAGAGTGGTGATAGGGGAAGACACACGACGGAAGGCAATGGGCCTGTTATTAATGGGAGGCTGACGTGGAATGGAGCGGGACACATGGCAGATGGTGAGTGGATGATATGAAAGATGACACGGTAGGAAGGGGGCCTATGTTTATTTAAAACAGAGCAACTGGGAAGGATGGGATCACCTGAGCACCGTTGATCTGGGCGCTTTGATCTCGGCCGTTGGGAAGATGCACGACTGATTCTGGACCCCCCCCTCTGCTTAAAGGTAGAAAGGCGGGCGGGGGGGTCCAGAATTGCCTTGAGCACCGTTGATCCGGGTGCTTTGATCTCGACCATTGAAGAGGTGCACCCCTGATTCCGGAACCCCCCCCCTCCGCTTAAAGATAGAAAGGCGAGGGGGCTCCAGAATCTGATGCGCGCCGTTGATCTGGGCGCGCGAAATCCTTCCATCCAGAACTGATTTCCATTTAAACATGGATGCATTTTCATCCCAAACTTAGGATGAGTGGGTTTTTTACCAATTCCTTCACATTCCCCCCCCCTTACCAGAAATATCGCTAACATTTGGCTCCATGGGGGATAGAGTCGTCCCTGTGATGCTCTAAGAACACTTTTGTAGATTCAGTGCCTTGTTGTTGGGCTAAGGAGTCATTTATTAAGCTGAAAAGAAAAAAAAATATTTACAAAAACAAAAGAGCCGACTGCGGCTCACAAAAAACATTTCTTCAAGAAATGCCCATTTACTGGGCCACTAAAAACTTCTTCGCCTTCCAGATCCTGCAACCTGTGCGTGTTGTTCGAGAATAATTCAAGGATCTTGAAAGGCCCAAACCAGAGGGCATAAAACTTACTGTGCTTGCCCCTGTCCTGCCTGGGTGCATCCCATTTGAGCACCAGATCACCCTGCTCGAATTCTTTCTTTCTACCTTTCCTATCAAAAGCCTGCTTGATCTTCCGTTGATGGTTGTAGGCCCTATCCATGACATGTTCTCTGATCTGCCGCACTTCCACTATCTGATGAATCCTTCTGACCATATTGTCAGGCTCTCCTTCAAGGTCCTGGAGGAATTTCGTCATAGATAAGGCGAGCTGAGTAGGGAAAATGGCCTCTGTTCCGTAAAAAAGTTGGAAGGGTGAGATGCCTAGGGACTTCTTCGTTGTCACTCGGTCATCCCATAGAGCAAATTTGAGCTTTGAATCCCAGGCCCTTTTATTGTCTTCCACTAATTTCTTAATGAGCTTGATCAGGCTTTTGTTGGAAGATTCCGCCAGTCCATTTCCTTGAGGATAATAGGGAGTAGAGTGAACCAATGAGATCTCAAACTGTTCACAGAACTTGACCAGAGGCTCAGACCTAAAGGGGATGGCGTTATCAGGGACAATTCTACTAAGGCAACCAAATCTAGCTATGATATCCTCCAGGAGGCTGATAATTACTTTGTGGGACGTGCTCCTGGTGGGGACAGCTTCCATCCATTTGGTGAAATAGTCCGTCGTAATCAGGATCCATCTATGCTAGCCACTTGAGGGAGGATGAATCTCTCCAATGAAGTCCAATCCCCACTGCTAAAAGGGTGATGAAACTACTACAGGCTTTAATGGCAGAGATTTGAGCTGCTGCTTTCCTGAGAACTTCTGGCATTTGATGCAAGCTCTAATTTCTCTGCAGACATCAGGGAATAAAGTGGGCCAGTAATACCCAGCTCAGAGGATCTTATGGGATGTGGTCTTCCAGAAATGATGACCCCCACAAAGGCCACTGTGGAAATCAAATGTAACCTGCTGGGCTTCTTGAGGGTCCAGGCACCTTAAAAATACCCCTAAAGGATCTCTCCAGTACATGGTTTGGTCAATGAGGCAGTATCTGACCGCCTTGAGATTTAGAGCTCTTGCCTTGCTTCTTTCCATGCCATCAGGAGGCCTCAATTCTTGCAGGAAGTACAAGATATCCTTGTACCAGGGGCATGCTGCTAGCGATAAAGCACCTTGGGAACTCTTGTTGGATGACTCGGCCTATTCATTGATGAAGTTAATCCCCAAATCTTTGTAGTTGGATCCAGCCATCAACTTAGCTAAACCCTACCCCTTTATCAATTTGGTGGGCTTAACCTCCAGATCAAACTCCAGGATCTTGGCAATCCATTTACCTCTTCTCCCGTCTATGTCAGGCTGTACGAGGATGTCCTTCACAGAGGCAGAAGGAACGTACGCGATAATCTTTGAGTGCAAGACATAGACTCTGAAATCTTTGAGGGCTTTCACCAAGGCATAAGTCTGCTTCTCCATGATCTCATACTGGAGTTCTGCATCTCTCAATGCCTTGCTAAAGAAGGCAATAGGTTGCTCTCACCCTTGCTCATTTTTCTGCAACAAGACTGATGCTACTGTATCACAAGAAGCAAAAGAAAAAATAAGGAAATCTTTAGAATAATCAGGACTGATTAGCACAGGTGCCTCAGTCAAGGCCCTCTTTATTTGGACAAAAGATTCCCTGGGTTCAATAGTCCATTTCACTTCATTTCCCTTCCTGAGCATGGCTGTGATGTGTTTCACCAACTCAACAAAATTTGAGACAAATCTCCTCAGAAAATTTATCTTCCCCAAAAAGGCCTGAACTTCCTTCTTAGATCTAGGAAGTGACAATGTCTGAAGCGCTTCTACCCTGCTAGGGTCAATCCTTACTCCCTCTGCTGACACTATATGGCCTAATAGCTTCCCTTCCTTCATAGCGAACAAAGACGTTTTGGGGTTTAAAGATAGGCCAAACCTTCGACACTTCAGGAAAACCCTCTTCAAGTGGCAGTAGTGCTCCTTGTCTGTCCTAGAGAAGACCGTGATGTCATCTAGATAGATTACCACGAACTGGTCTTTTTCGCCGATGAAGGCTATGTCCATGGCTCGCTGAAATGTTACTTCTGCATTCATCACTTCGAAAGGCATTTTGGCATACATGAATGTGCCCCAAGGGGTGGTGAAGGCTGTTTTTTCCCTGTCCTCAGGCATGACTGATATCTGATTGTAACCAGAGAAGCCATCAATCATGGATATTCTAGATGCACCAGTAACCTTTTGCAATATGTGCTCCATGTTGGGCAGGGGATAATTGTCTTTCCTTGAGCTCTTGTTCAGGTTCCTGAAATCAACACAGAGTCTGATTTCCCCACTTTTCTTCCTTACCGGGACCAAATTGGCCACCCACTCGTAATATCTCAAGGGGACAATGATTTGGGCATCTAGAAGCTTCTTCAATTCTTTTTCCATGAAAGGTAGCAACATGGGATTTATCTACCTCAGCTTCTGCTTGAATGGCTTAGCCTCTTCTTTCAGTGGGATCTTGTGCTCAATAACTGATGTGTCATACGTCTTGAGGTCTTCGTAGGTCCATGCAAACACATAAACAAACTCTCTCAGCAACTCGGTATATTCAACCCTCTGCTCCTTGGTCAAACTCCTTGATAGCTTGACAAACTTAGGCTCCTCTGGTGTGCCAATGTTGCACTCAGCTGTGTCAGCATCATCACCTGAAACTCTCCCCTTTATTGCCACATCATTTCCATCAAACAATCTCTCTAATGGGACCAGTCCCCTTGGAATGTGATTGCTAGGCAACTGAATAATGTCATGCTTTGCTATTTTACTCAACAACTCACCCCCATCAAAACTTTCCTCAGAGACAGAGTCTTGGTCGATATGCATTTATGAGAATTCTTCAATAGTCTCCAAGAACTTTTTGATCTCGAGATCATCCTCAAACACATTCCAATGTTTGACGTTGTTAGGTATGGAGGGCCTGTATTTTACTTCTACATCATACCTCAGTTTGGGCGGCAAGGGTAATTTGAAAATGCTTGCTGATGTAGCCAAGGAATCTGCCACTGTATTCTCTTCTCTTGGGATGAAAGAAATATTAAATGCTGAGAAGAAACTATCAATTAGGTCCCATACCTCATTTCTGTAATTCCGGAGTCGAGGATGCTTGGCCTGATAAGTGCTTCTGATCTGCTGGACTACCAACTCGGCATCTCCGAACACTGCTACCTCTTGAATTCCCATTTCCCTTGCGGCTCTTAATCCTAGGATAAGAACTTCATACTCTGCCACATTATTGGTGGTTTCGAATTCCAGTTTATATGACAGAGATAAGGTCTCCTGAACATGTGACACAAAAACCACCCCAGCTCCAGCGCCTTCTCGGGAACAGGCTCCATCAAAAAACATTTTCCAGATTGGGGTGATGGAGGGAGGAAATTCAGGGGAAACAATGGATTTCTTTCTGATTTTCAGAGGAAGCTCGGGGGCATGGGTGAGCTGCAGTAAACTGGAGCCTAAATCAGTGTCCAAGGAAAATATGGGATGATTGGTAGGGTTGGCTTCATCACTGATTATGTAGGCCAGTTGGGCTTCCCTGTATAGTCTTCTATGCTCTCCTCCGAACACTGGGATAGTAGCATACGTGAGGTCCATCTGCAAAGTCCCCCCCAGTCTCTTTATCCAAGATGTTGATAGCAACATACCGAAATTGGGGGGAACATTGGCCACTACAATATCCATGACCACACTTTTCATGGGCAGTTGAAACAAGGTCACAACCAGGTCTTTAATAACTCCAAGACACTGAACTCTCCTGGAGTCAAAAGAATATAGGTCATGATAGGCTTGGGTGACTTCTAGCCCCAGTTCTTCCATGATGGTTTTGGGCATGAGGTTGTGAGAGGCCCCTGAATCCATCAAGCAGTTGTGCATCACTTTATCGTGTATGTTCAGGGATGTGTAGAAGGGAGGGGATGAATCATCTCTATCTTCTACCATGGGACCTAGGACAACTACTGGATTTTCATCTTGGAGGTTTATGGAGTCTGTGGGAAGGCATAAGGCTTCAGACTGTAGAAGCTCAGAGAAGCATTTTTAAAATTCTCCATGTTTAATTAGCTCGGTGAGGGGCACAAGGATTCTGATCTTTTGAATTTCATGCTCTAAATTAAAAGAAGATGTAGGCTTTGAAATTTCTCTTATTTCAGGAACATGATTCTAAATAATAGAAGAGGGGGGTTGGGCCTTATTACCTCTATGAGCGTCTGCTACTTGATTAGTAGGTTTCTCTGTTCTAGTGGAATGCTCAGAAATATCAGGCGCTGCTACCTTTTTATCGGACCTCAAGTTGTACCTGCCTTGGCCGCCGCTAGCCTTGTCTCCCTTGCTCAATTCATTTAGCTGACTGTTCATGAGAGACTCCTCATATGCTGATTGAGTCAGATGAGGGAAAGGGGGAGTCTCTCTGAAGCAATGGATTTTTGGCTCAAACTCGTGTGTTTCCCCTTCTTCATCTTCGGCCACAAAATTGTCCTGTAAGGGGGCTTGAATTCTTTGGTCTTCTTTGTCTCTTCCCCTTTCTCTGTGCATAGTTGGGGGAGAGATATTGTTTGGCCTCCTAAAACCTCCTTTGTTTTCGACGCTCTAAGGGCCCCTATACGCTTGCCTCCTTTCCACCTTCAGTCTCTCCATTTATTCAGACAAAAACTTCATCATCTTGGTTAGTTCATCCACTTGAGTGTGGGGCAGCGATGGGCTAGAAGTTGAGGCTTCAGACTTTCCCTTTCTTCTGTCTGCATCAGCCCTGTTCCTCAGTCTGTCAGCTGCTAATATGTTGGATTCCACTTCTACGACCACATCTTGCATTTGAGCCAAGGAGGTGGCTCTTCTTTCTCTCAATAAAAGGCAGAAATCAGGTTCAAATGCACCAGCATAGGAAATTTGGGCAGAGGCTTCTGAGGGCTTTATCTCCGTAGGAATATTATTATATATCTTATTGAATCTTTTGGATAAGTCAGAGACAGACTCTCCTTCAATTTTCTTTAAAGCCCCAAACTCTGTCATGTAATACATGAAATCCTTCCTATCTCCCCACTGCCTCAGGAAAACACTATCCAGGGCTTCAATTCCAGCAATAGATCCAGGGGTCAATCCTCTAAACCATTTCCTCACCTTGCCATCCAGGCTCTGGATGAAAACTCTCATCCAGACATCTTCATTTTCAATGTTTAGGTTGTCTGCATAACTGTAGAAAGCAGCCAGATGCTCCTCTGTAGTTATATCCCCTTCTCCAGTGAACTTGGGCATGTATTTCAAGTAATCTCCAGCAGGGAGAGGATTCATAGGATGGGGTAGGATTAAGGGAGCATATCTAGCAGTGACTATGGCATTCATTCTATTCGGAGGGGGATTAGCACCAGCCATAGGAATATTAGGTGGAGGAGAACTTGGAGGGGAAGGAGTTGGCGAAGGGGCTACCGGGGATGAGTTTTGAAGTGGAGTGGGGAACAAGAGAGGATTCAAGGAGAAGGCTAACGAGCTCAAGTCAGCAGGTGCTCCTCTTTGTGTAGGAGTGGGGAAATATTCTGTAGTTCTGGGTCTACGCCAAGGAACAACTTCAGAGGAGAGGGGAGTTACAAGGATTTATCTCTCCAATGCCAGATCAGGAGGGGAAAACTCAGCATGAACACTCCCAAAATTCAAGAAACGGGAAACCTATGAAGGAGGTCTATTAAGAAACTGAGGAGGAGAAAAAGGAGTTCTTACAGAAGGAGATGGGGAAATACCTGGTTCATCAACAAAGCTTTCTCTTTGGGAGGGCTTCCCCTTTCTGATAATCACCTCGGGATCTCCTTCAGGTTGGCCAGAGGCAGCTGTGGATGAGACCGTGTGTGTCTACCGATGGAAGCCACAACTAACCCTACAGGTTCGTCCCAGTGGAGTCGTCCCAGTGGAGTTGCCAGGTGCACAGTAGAAATCTTTGATAGCTCTGATATCTGATGCACCTTCAGAATCAGTTTATCATTGTCGTTCAATCCCGGGGAAAATATTCAACTTCGTCCCCGACAACGACGCCAGAAATGTTAGCGTCAGAAGTCACTCCTGGATTTCTTGCAGGAGCAGAGCCCGACACCCATTAGTTTTATGTCACGATTATTTTAATAGATGATCAGATGGGTAGAGACTCGAGGAAATATCACTCTAACTCAGGGACTGGGTCTGGTACGTAAGTAACAAAGGAGGTCTTGACCTAACTTCAGCCAGTGGGTTGATTAAAAGTTGAACAGGTGGAAGACTTAGTAAGAAAGGTGAACAAACAACTTTGGGCAACAAGCTTTCAGCAGTTTTCAGAAGAAAGACTCTGAATGCAAGATCCACTTGGTTCAGGGTCTCAAGAAACTGAAAGTGGACTTGACTGGATCCTCCAATTCCAAATCACTCAGCGCTGGGAAAATCACAAGAACCAATTAGAGACAGCGCATCTATTATAGTGATCCATTACAACATCATCCTATAACAGCTACAGCTCGACTGGATCCTCCAATTCCGAGTTGCTCTAACACAGTGTAAACAAAGGAATGAAAGAAACTGGCATTCATAAGGAAAGAAGTCTCAAAAGTCCATACATAATCAGATTAACAGTGCTTCATTAAATCTTTACAACCAGGAGCTCTGCTCAACCATCGATAGATACAAAAATGGTGAAAACGCCGACATATACTCAACACAACCATCAACAAAAAAATCGAGACGCTGCATTAAACATATTGCGTATGCATGGATTCTGACAATCTGTAGCTGCCGTCTCTGAATGATCGTGCAACTTATGGTAGATGCAATCGAGCTCCTGACAGTTCCGTGGGTGAACCGACGTGCCTTTAATTCATTGCCGGACTTTCCCATTATTGCGGAGGCGATGTCTAACCACCACCAACTACCTTAATAACTGCTTCATTGGGATTGGGGATGGCCCGACCAACTAGACACCTTTTGGGACGTGGATGGCCCCTCGCGCTGCCGCCTGGACTAGCTGAAAGACTTGATGAATATGCGTGGAGGCCAGCGCGAAGGATGGGGCATATGATGGGGGTGGTGGCGCCACAACTATGAAGGTGAGATGTGAAGTGATGAGGTGTGAGAGCGATGACAGGGGAAGACACACGGTAGAAGGTAATGGGCCTGTTATTAATGGAAGGATGACGTGGAATGGAGCGGGACACATGGCAGATGGTGAGTGGATGATATGAAAGATGACATGGTAGGAAGGGGGCCCACGTTGATTTAAAACAGAGTAGCTGAGAAGGATGGGATCACCTGAGCACCGTTGATCCAGGCGCTTTGATCTCGACCGTTGGGAAGATGCACGACTGATTCTGGACCCCCCCCCTCTTCTTAAAGGTAGAAGGGCGGGGGGGGGGGGGGGGGGCNTGAGCGCCGTTGATCCGGGTGCTTTGATCTCAACCTTTGAAGAGGTGCACCCCCGATTCCGGACCCCCCCCCCCCTCCGCTTAAAGATAGAAAGGTGGGGGGGCTCCGGAATATGATGCGCACCGTTGATCCGGGCACGCGAAATCCTGTCGTCCATAACTAATTTCCATTTAAACACGGACGCATTTGCATCTCGAACTTAGGATAAGTGGGTTTTTTACCCATTCCTTCGCATTTTCCCCCCCTTACCAGAAATATCGCTAACAATGAGAATCTACTTGTGTTGGCCAGAAGAAGGAGGGTGTATCTCTTTGACGAAGTCCAAACCCCATCGCTGGAAAGGAGCTTCAACAGAGATGGGTTTGAGAGGCAAGGGCAGGAGCTTATTTTTACCTTCAAACACTTGAAATTTATGGCATGAGGTGACTTTCCGATGTACATCCGCAAACAATGTAGGCCAGTAGAATCCAGCTCTAAGGATCTTATTTGTTGTATTCTTCCAACTTAGATGCCCATCGCAATCCCCTCCATGAAAATCTTGTAAAACCTTGTCAGCTTCGTCTTTTAACAGGAAATTCAACAAAATACCTCCAGGATCCTTCCAATAAAGATTACCTTCTAGAATACAAAATTTTAATGATTTTAATTTCAAAAACCTCGCTTTGGTTTTGGTAAGACCAGGGGGAGCTTGTAAATTGAGCAAGACAAATATCAGGTCTGCGTACCATGGAGAGTCTAGAAATACCTCCTTCAGCTTGGAGTCACCTGCTCTCCCTGCTCATCAACTGCAACTAAGAAATTGATATCTAGAGCATGGAAATTAGATTCAACCATCAACTTTGCTAGACCTTGACCTTTGATCAGTTTAGTAGGCTTAATCTCTAAATCGTATTCTAGAATAACAACAATCCACTTACCTCTTATACCATCCGAATTATCCCGAGTTAGAATATCCTTTACCACTGCATTTGGAACATAGGAAATGGTATGGGAATGTAGAATATAGACTCTGAAGTCTTTTATGGCTTTCACCAAGGCGAAAGCTTGTTTCTCCATTATTTTATAATTTAACACAACATCTCTCAAGGATTTACTGAAAAAGGCTATGGGTTTTTCATACCCTTTGCTATTTTTCTACAGTAGTACTGCTGCGATGGTGTGTTCAGATGCAAAAGATAAAAGGTAAAAATCTTTGGTAAAGTCTGGACTAATCAACACTGGAGCTTGTGTGAGTGCATGCTTAACCTATTCAAAATACTGCTTGGATTCAATGTTCCATTTTATTTTTGTGTCCTTTTTTAACATATTGGTGATGTTCTTGAGAAGCTCGGCCAAGTTGGGCATGAATCTCCTTAGGAATTTTATTTTTCCAATGAAAGATTGTAGCTCTTTAATATTCCCAGGGTGTTCCAGTTTTTGGATGGCCTCGATTCTACTGGGATCTATTTTGAATTTGTTCTTAGAGATTATGTGTCGCAACAGTTTTCCTTATTCTAACCCTAAAAGGATTTTCTTAGGATTCAAAGAAATCCCAAATTTTCTACATTTCTCAAACACTCGTCTGAGATGCTGTAAGTGTTCTTCGTCGGATTGGGAGTAAACAATTACGTCGTCTAGATAAATGATTATAAATCTGCCAAGCGCGTCCACAAAAGCAATGTCCATTGCTCTTTGGAACATGGCCCCAACATTCATCAAACCAAAGGGCATCTTCACGTACATGAAGGTTCCCCAAGAAGCTGTTTTCTCCTAGTCATCTGGGTGGAAAAGAACCTGGTTATAGCCTGAGAAGCCATCTAGTAATGAAATTCTGTTGGCTCCAACTACCTTTGGTAATATGTGGTCCATTTTGGGTATTGAGTAATTGTCTTTGAGGGAGACTTTGTTTAGATTTATGAAATCTTTGCAAAGTCTGATCTCACCCGTTTTCTTCCTCGTAGGAACTAAGTTAGAAACCCATTTGGAAAATCTTAGGGGAACTATGTTTTTAGCATCATACATCTTTTTGATTTCTTTCTCTATCAAGGGAAGCAACTTGGGATTGATTCTCCTAAGTTTCTGCTTGAACGGTTTGTGTTCTTCCTTTATGGGAATGCGATGCTGTATGATACTTGTGTCGTAGGATTTTAAGTCCTCATAACCCCAGGAAAAAATATCTACATATTCCTTAAGAAGTTGAATGTATTTGCATTTTTGCTCAGGTGGCAAAGATTTAGAAAATTTTATCATTTTGGGTTTTTCTTTTGTTCCTATGTTTCATTCTTCGACCTCTTTACCACTAGCTTCAATTTTCGGTTTTTTGGCTACATCGCTAAAATCGAACAAGTCTTCTAGCGGAACTAGACCTCTACGTAACACATTACTTTTCAACTGTAGAATACCATAATCTATCTCATTTTCATTCAATTCATTTGCATCTACTTTACTTTCATTGAACTCTTTGGAATCTACGTTATTTACACTACCACTTTCAGAAACAAATTTATTTACAGTCTCGTCATCATTTTCTAAATCTATGTTTGTACATTCAAAATCATTCTTACACTGTAGGAAGTCTTCAATTTGATCGTCATTTCGAAATACCTGCCAGTATCTGACATTGTCAGGAATGGTTGGTCTGCACTTCACCTCCACCGTGTACTTGTGTGTGGGACGAAAAGGAATTTTACAGGTAGCTACCAATGTAGCCAGCCCGTTTGCGAGTATGTTTTGTCCTCTAGGCATCACCTGCAAGTCGATTTCAGTAAAGCACTGAAGAGCATCCAAAACAACATTCCTATAAACCCCAAGTTTGGGGTGTTTAGCTGCATACGCACCTTTGATTTGCTTGATAATCAGTTCAGAATCACCCCTTACATGATCTGTTTGGCACCAACTTTCTTTAGTAGTTTCAGGCCGAGCATTAGAGCCTCGTACTCAACTACATTATTAGTGCATTGAAAATTCAGTTTGTAAGAGTGACTCTCAGAATACCTTGATCTATGATTATGCAACCAAACTTCAGCTCCAACTCCTTCTTTACTCAAAGCACCATTGAAATCCATGCTCCAAAAATCTGCTGGCAGTTCCTCCCTCTCTACTGTTTCCACCCTTCTTTCCTCAATGATTGCTTTACTTTCTTTCGAATCATGTGTATCATCTTCCAGCCGAGCAATTTGTTCTTCCACATCACCATCATTATATAGAATGAAAGAGTCTAGATCAGAGTGTGCAGAGTATAATGGATAGTTATGCGGCTTTTCCTAACTACTGACCATATACTTCATCAAGGTTTCTCTATACAATCTTCTCTACTGTCTGAATACCGAGATAGTGGCATAGGACATATCTAGCTGCAGGGTTCCTTTCAGCTTAGCTTCCCATGATCTTGATAGTATCATACCGTATTTTTGGGGAATATCTGTAACTACTATATCCATTACCATACTCTTTGCTGGGATTTGAGCTAATGTAATGCATAAGTCTTTGATCAGGCCTATACATTTAACCTTGCTGGAATCAAAAGAATGCAAATATTTGTAGGGTCTGGTGACCTCGAGCAACAACTTTTCCATCATGACTTTGGGCATCAGGTTGTGAGAGGCACCCAAATCGAGCATAACGTTGTGTAATATCAGATCGTGGATGTTTAGGTTGATGTAAAAAGGGGCCACAACACCATTGTCAGTTTGACCATCAACTTTGGGACCAAACATGAGCTCTGGTCAGTCATCATCAAGATTTACTGTTTTTGAGTGATTTGTAGATCCAACATTCAAAGCCTTTGTACCTATCTCAGGTTCGATGCTTAAAGCTTTAATCACCTGTGACTTGTAAGCATTCTTATTCATTAGCTCAGAGAGGGGAATGGGAATTTTTAATTTAGATAGTTTCCCTTCGAGGCTGAATGCAGTGGACGGTTTGCTTAAGGTTTGTAGTTCTGGTTTATCCATCAAAATTCTGTGGCTAAGTGCACTTGGTTGACTAATTGATGAAACTCCAGTCTGATTTTCTCTTTGCAGTATTTTTGCAGTTTTTTGTGTATGAGGTCCAGCCTTGTTTCTCTCAGGGACTTTCTTGGGAAGGTTTTTCGAGGCTTTCTTGGTTTCAATAGCCTTCTTCGGAGAGTTCTCATTTGTTTTCTTGCTCCTCAGGTTATACTTCCTGTGAACCTCCATTATAGCGTTCTCAAAGGCCTGCTATTCTGATTCCTTAGCTTCCTCATTTACCTCCGTTTGTGAAAGGGGGAACATCTCGTGCTCTTCCTAGGTGAGGAAAATGGATTCATGATCGTGAACGTGATCACCCATTAGGTTTATGTGAGTGTCATCAAAATCCTCGATTACCTCCTCCCCATCATCGGCATAATTCTCCTGGAGGGGAGGTCTGATTTGCTGATCAGGCCCCCTCTGCTCTCTTTGATCTCTAGGATCTCTTTGCCTGATCTGGGGTGGATTTCTTCGGAAGTTTGGATTTCAAATTTGAGGAGTGGCGTGATTCTCCCTAGGTGGGTTTCTGTCAGTTACAGTGAGTCTCTCCATCATTTTCTCCATAGCTCTGGCTAGAGAATATAGTTTGGTGTCTAATGAGGAAGTAGAAGGCTCTTCTTTGATAGTGACTCTCCTTTTTGTTTTCTACCTGGCCCTTCTGGCCAAAAGATTTGCTTCTACACTGACGACACTTTTTTGCATGTTTTCCAGAGTCGCAACATTTCTCTCTCTTAGCTGATAAGACATATTTGCATCAAATCCATCGAGGAATTTTATTAATGCCAAACCTTGTGGTGGTTTGATATCATTTGGAATTGCATTGTACAAATTGTTGAAATGAGTGCAATAATCTTACACTGTCTCTCCTTGGTTCTGTATGATGTTCTCATATTCTGACAGGATATGGAGAGGATTTTTCTTCACCTCCCACCTGTCAAGGAAAGCTCGATGAAAAACAACAATGTCAGTTATGGTAGCAATAGCTAAGGCCTTGAACCACTTTTTAATATCTCCACTCAAACTCTGTGCAAATAGTCTCATCTGTACATCAACTTCATCCACTTCTTGTAAATCAAAATAATCATTCATTTTGTCAACATGTTGCTGCGCATTTAGAGGACTAGTACTATCAAACTGAAGGAGTCTGGTTTGATAATCTTGAGGCATATCATGTAAAGGGGAAACCAACACCAATGGAGCATATCTTGCTGCCATGATTGGTGGAGGGGGCTGAAACACAACCTGTGTGATAGGAGAGGAAGCGACTGAAATGGTAGAAGATGAAGGGCTGGGAGGAATGGGGTGACCTAGTTTAGGTTTAACAAAAACCACTGCAATAGTTAAAACATGAAGTTCGACTGGTTGCTGGAGGCGGAGTTTGTCTAAGGCTTGACCAATATTTGCAACTAGGTCTTCAAACTTATCAGATTCGGGGTGAAAACGTTGATCGGTTTCAGCTCTGGGAGAGAGTATTTCAGGGGTCCTGGGCTGAAAGACAGTTTGATCTAAAACAGTTTCACTGGAAAAACTGTCAGACTTTGTCCTTAAAAGGCTTTGTTGAAAAGATATATCAAACTCGAGATATTGAAGAGTATCTAAATTCTCTGGGAGAGAAGGGGACCTTAGAAGTGGACTGTGACTCCCGGAAACCTCTGTAGTGTTTTTCTTCCTGAGTAATTTTTCGGGATTTTTCTATTACTACTACAGGTTCTAGGTCAGGATGGGATCTGGTAAAAACTCTTTTGGGAGCCATAATTCTAATTTTTATTTTGTTTTTCTTTATAAGAGAATTTTAAACTAATTATATACAAACTTTAACAACCTCTGAACATTATCTCTTTATATGTTTGGATTTTATGACTTGTTCAGAAATAAGGTTTTCTTTGTCTAGGGAAAAGAAATCGTAGGATTATAAAATTTGTTTAGTTCCCCAATGGAGTCGCCACTATGTTAACGCTCTGTAAATTCCCAGAGGTTGTCTGGGTAGAAGAAATTTACCAGAGGCAACTTTATCCAACCACTTAGAAACTGGGATCTAGCCCTACCAGTTTCAGAGAGGGATCTCTCTGTAAGATATAACTTTGTTTTAGTTTTCAGATGTTAGGCTAGTTAGATTTAAATGTGATTGTGTTGTTTGTTTTTGTAAGTTGGCTGAAAATAGGGTTTGCACATCCATTGGGCTATGGGGTCTGTTTTATAAATATAGAGATCAGAGAAAAGGTATAAATATTCTTTTCACAGGGCAAGGTAATGCAACTATTGGATTCTTCAGAAATAAAGTGATGGATAGCAGAAAAGGTGAGATTATCAATTAAAATAAAGAAGCAATTAAGAATTTCTTTATTGTAACATCATAAGATAAACATTTAGATCTTTAAAAGATCAGAAATAGAGTACACAAAGGTAAATTATGCAACTTTAACTCCCTTTAAATGATCAGATTAGAAAACAGGATGATAACTAAGAAAGATAAACATTCAATGAAGAAAGACAAAAACTTCACCAATAGTTAAAACGCAGGAATCCTGTGAAACATCTCTTTGTATTACTGGAAGATCTCTTGATAAAAATTACAACGCTCACAATTTGGTAGGGTGTAAAGATCAACCCTCAGTACTTCAAAGTTTGAAGTATTTATCATCAAAATTACAAATGACCCTGTCATTAATGATCAGGGCGTGGCAGATTTTGTGTCTAACTAACTAACTAACAAGATACAAAAATTTAGGAATTGTCGATGATGTGTTGAATTCTTCATGCTGATTCCGGGGAAAACCGTTGGTGAGTCACCCACTAGATCTTGACTAGTCTGCTTGCTGACTCAACTTGCACACCTCATTTCCTACTCGATCAAATTGCACAACTCTTCCCATCTTAGCTGACTGGGAATGGTGACTTTGAGTAGTCTCCGGTATATTTCGTCCACTTCTGTGTACTTGGAAAAATTTGGTTTGACCATGAAAATATACTTGATCTCGTGCTATATGCTGAGGTCTGGCTGCAAAGTCTCCAAGAATGCCTTGCCCGTTATACTGCCTTGTATCCCCAAGAACTTGGAACTATCCTTGGCCATTATAGCTATCTTCTACTTGTAGTTTGCAAGGGTCATCAGCTTTTCATTCAAAACCATTAAACCGGGAAGAAATTTCTTCTGTAAGGCATCAATCTTGCTGAAGAACCTCTGAACTCCGATGTCCATGTTCTGGAATTTCTCCTCCAACTGCAACATCAAGCCCTTTTTGGTTAGAACCCTCTTGAATTCAAGGTTGGTTTTTGTCCTATCTACTATTTTCAGGTCTTCTAGCTCTTCCCTAGTCTTAGAATTTAGAAATCGAATGATTTGATTTGCTTTAGTGGGCATTTCCCCCAACTCTCCTTTTATCTTGACGATAACATGTTTGCTCCTCAGCACTAGTTCATTTTGTTCGAACATGATCTGCACCATAGGCCAGATTTCGTTTATGGATTTGGAGATATCCATCCAAATATTCTCCTTGGCTTCAACAAGTGTTTTGCCTGCCACTGTCTTCTTTTGTAGCAGTTGCAAATTCTGTTTGAGTTTTTCTGATGTTTGCTTCTCCATGCTGTAGCTTGTCTGGTAAGAAGACTTGAGCTCCTGAAGACTCTCAACTTCCTTTGTCAATTTGTTGATTTCCATTCCTTGTAGGTTCATCTCCTCCATGGATTTTGCTAACTCCACAGTTTTTTCCAGAGTGGTTAGTGGGGTGGCTGATGGAATTTCTGCTGTGGTAGTTGTTGCTACGGTTGCTGTGATAACTTCGGTGAGGGGAACTACACTCAGTGGAATGACTTCCATAGGTGCTTACTGTTCCTTCTCCTTTACCAACCTCTCCAGCTTTGCTTCCATCTCTCTTAACTGTGCATTCTGCTCCATGATCAATTTGAGCATCTCATCCTTCTCATCTTCTGTCTCAGCAATCTCTTTGGCCTGTGAGTCTTCTGTAGGTGGCAGTTTCAGTTGCTTTCTTAGGGATGTTATTTCAACATTCTTTCTCTTGAGTAACTCCTCAGCTTCTTTCACATTTGAGGGGTCATACCTAATATTCAACACCAATTCTTCTAAGGACTTTATTTTGTTGTCCTTTGCAAAAGATGATATCTTCTCCAATTTTAACCGAGTCTGAACATTGTTCAGAGAAACTTGTAACTTAGCAGCAAAAGTAGAAGCAGTTGCCAATGTAGAGAAAACCATTTCTCCCATTTTCTTGTGTAGATCCATCTCATCAGTTGGGTGTACATCTCTGGCGTTGAACTCAAATGTTGCCCTTTTGTAATCAATTATTGCTTTTGGATTGGGCACTTGTGCCTACAAAAAGGCCATGTGCATTCTGCCTTTCTCTGTATCAAAATTTGATAACAATCTGTGCTGTGCTGTGGACCTTTGCTTCCAAAATTGAGCATAGGTGTTGCTGGTCAACATCTGATTCTTCTTCTTGATCATATCATATTTCTCAAAAATACTCAATTTTTCACCTCCTTTAGTCGGCTGGTCGACTAGTGAAGTGTCAGTCTGCTTCTTGGATGAAGAGGTAGACATGATATGCTGGTTGCTTGAGATAAGAGGTGAATGATCACCTTTCATAACTATAGTGGACTGGGTTTCCTTCTCACCAGTCGTGTTAGTTGTATGACTGGATTTTGGCCTTTTGGTGTGTACCTGGAAATCCTCATCCGAGACTTCTGTGACTGAAGGGGAAGTGTCCTTTCTGGGTATTTTCTCCTTTGGTACTTGTGGTGTGGTTATTTATGAGATAATAACTAAAGGAGACTGTTGTTCTACCTCTTCTAGAGTGTTCACGTCCCACTCTGTTTGATTCACAAACTTCTCTATCTCAAGCTTGGGCGTATGAACATACGAGATATTTTTATTCTTCACTCTCATATCCGAGATGATCCCACACAGATCGTAGTGCCACATGAAACTTGTTTGAAACTTCATTTCCCTAAAAAGTTTATCTGCCTCTTCCCCGACAACTCGACTATTGCAGATAAAAGATCCTATCTGCCCCTTAATCCTCAGCTGTTGTTTCTTCTTCAGAGAAACAAAGTGTATATCATCTAAATTTATCATTTGTCATATATATTCCAGGGCAAATATCCTCACAGGAAAATACTTGGGAAACTTGTATGGAGCTAATTCACACTCGTATACTCTGATTTCTGTGTGATTTTGATACAGGTACCAATCTCCCGTCTTTGTGAGGTCCGAGAGGTGTCAGATTCTTTGGATCTCTTTATTTATCCTTGGATCTGGTCTCCCACTGAGCATACTCACCATTGGATGGTAAAACCGTTCGATGAACCGTTTGAAGCTGAACTCTGTGGAGTTCCTCCTGAGCAACAAAGTCCAAGATGTTACTGCCTGTGGTTTTCCATCCTTGTCCATTTTCTGCATCAAGAAGGAGAACCTTTCTGCTTGAAAGAAGGTGAACATGTAAGCGAGTATTGAGGAATACCAGAACATGCCCTCTGTGGAGAATTTAGAAAGCTTATCGTGGATGTTCTATGCCATTAAAGTGATGTAGTCAAACTGAATGGTGGCCTTTTCCTCAACAGATAAAATGGATAGGAACCCCAATATAGGTTCATCTATCCATTCATCTAAAAAATAGCCAGGTAGACAACAAAGTGATGAAATCACTTGGTTTCCCTTTTCTGAGAACAGGGAGGAATGATACAGGGTATATTTCTTGGGGAGCTGAGCATCCTATGGGAGGAAAATCTCAAAGATTTGGTCTCTTTGAGGAAAAGACAGATTCTGGTACAACTCTGTTAGGATTTCAAGGTTGAAAGGGGAGGTAGATTCAGCTCTAGATATCTACATCATCTGATCAATGGCCTTTGGTGTGATAAAGAAAAGAGTTTCTCTGGACGAAGAAAATACAGCTCTCTAGTCGAGGAGGTAATGAGCTTGACATTTGAGGGCAAATTCAGGCAAATGATGGACTTGGGGAAAGAGATATAGAGGAATATTGGACTCCCAGAGCCCAATCTCATCGCTTTTATCTAGGAATGTGTCTTTAAACCATGACTGCAATTCTGCGAAATCAAATTTTCACCTGGTCTCTGAGATTAGATAATCCTTATCGGCTAATGGGATCCGGTCGAGGTTGACAGGAGGTGGGAGGAAAGGATTTTCCTCGACCTCTATTTTTTTAGACTTTGGCGCCATCGGTCCCAATGGTACCTGCAATTGAAACAAAATGTTAGTGGGTAATGGCTATGGCTAGGTTGATGACTGGATCAGTGAGGGGACAAAGTTGTCTGGTGTGCAGAGAGAGTGAACAGTGTGAAAATGGCGGAACAAGGGCTAGTTTTGAGTGAATGGGTATCCGTTGGGCATGGGGGACAGGTCAGCAGGCTAACGAATATGTTAGCTAGTAGTAAATGGCCAACGAATCATTTGAAGTGTGAGATGGTAGGTGAAGGACGGGTGACGGGTGCGACAGGGTGACGTGGGGGGTGCTAATTGGAGAACGACAAGCTTGAGGTGACTTGTGATGGGTGACGAGGTGGGATGAACTGATAGAGTTATGAGACAATACCTGTAGGGGAAAGGTAGTGGGGTGTGACTTCATGAAGCGACGATGACATGTCAGAAGGGTGGTAAGTGGGTTTGGAGTGGAGGGGTTCCGATGCAATCGATTCATGCCACGTTAGGGTGGGGTCTGCCAGGAAAAACCACTTCATTCAAGACACCCCCCCACCGTTAAAGGCAGAATGATCAGGCGAGGGGAGGGGG